>JXCR01145642.1:68175-86501 GCA_002079205.1 Phalaenopsis hybrid cultivar
GGCGTCCAAACTGGTCCAAATCACAAGCCCGGCGGCACCACCGTCAACGTCGGCAAGGGCGGCGTTGGCGTCGTAGTGAAACCCAAGGGCAAGCCCGTCGTTGTCCACGTCAGCCCCTTCGTCTACAATTACGCCGCTTCCGACGATCAGTTACACGATGACCCTGCCGCCGCTCTCTTCTTCCTTCGGCGAGACCTCCGCCCCGGCAAAAGCTTCAATTTGAAGATAACAGACAGCACTGCCCCCGCCGCCGCCCGCTTCATACCTCGCTCGGTGGCAAAATCCGTTCCTTTCTCAACGGCGGAGCTGCCGTCAATTCTCACGGGCTTCAGCATTCCGGAGGGGTCGTCGATGGCGGCGGCGACAAAGAAGACGCTGAGCGAGTGCGAGGAGGCCGCGGTGGAGGGGGAGAGGAAATTGTGCGCGACATCGCTGGAGTCGATGGTGGACTTTGCCACGGAGAGTCTGGGGACGCGGGAGGTGGTGGCGGTGGCGACGGAGGGAGGAGCAGCGGGCGGCGAGGCGAAGAAGTATGAGGTTGGATCGGTGAGGAAGGTGGCAGCGGCAGGGGGGAAAGGGGTGGTGGCGTGCCACTCGGAGGCCTATGCTTACGCGGTGTTCTTCTGTCATGCGACGGCGGAGGCGGAGGTTTATGAGGTGGAGATGGTGGCGGCGGAGGGCGGCGGTTTGAAGGCTGTTGCGGTGTGTCATACGGATACGGGGAGGTGGAATCCGAAGCATTTGGCGTTTAGGGTGCTGAAGGTGAGGCCGGGGAGTGTGCCGGTGTGCCACTTTCTGCCGCGGGATCATGTGGTGTGGGCGGCGAAGGCTTAGAGAGGGATGGATGTGGCCGTTTGTGTTGGTATGGATTTGTCGTTGGTATGGATTTGTGTTGATGTTGTTGCATTAGATTATGAATGGTTAAGTAATCATAGTATATAAATAAATTTTTATAATGAAATATTGTGTATGTAATGTTGTGGTGGTTTGATTTTCATTGTGGGTTGCCATGTTGTTTGGAATATATGCTATGTTATTAATTTGATTTAAAGGGATTTAAAATTCAAGATTTTGAAAATAGTTTTTAGTTTTTTTTAGCAAATAAATGAATTAGCATATAATTTGATATAAAAGAAGTATAAGTTTTAGCATGAATTTGATCTCTCAAATATAAGTATTTGGCAATAATTTTGAGAATAAAATTTAAGTCTGTTTGATACAACATTTCACCAATAAAGCATGAGCAAACACATAACTTCACATATTATATCGCTATTTAAATAATAATATATGATCCGGAGTACAAAAATTATCATGAAAGAATCTAGTCATCCGGACAATGAAAATTGTTAAGATTTATGTGTCTAAGTTAATTTAAGATTTTTCTATAACCTTACAATTATAATATAAAGTTTATTTTATTTTGTGGTCCACTATTCATACAAGAGCAAACACTTATAGTTAATTACATCACATGAGTTGTGTACCCCTATGAAAACTCTCGATAATTACATTGGCCTATATTGTTTAGTATTTCAAGATTAGACATTTCAATATTTGTATTTTAAATTTTCAAGTGACAAAATTTCAAGAATTGGAGATATTTTTTTATAGAATTCAAGGGTTGGGACTTACAGTCCAACGATGATGTGATGTGGAAATGTCCAGAAAATATATTAACCAAACCTGAGAAGGTGTACTTTAATGACTAAGATTTGTAAATCATCGAAGGAATTGGGTTTGATAGAATTAGGATGAAATGTTTGACTTAAAAGATTTAATTCAAAAGGTCAAGTTGAAAAGTTTGATTTAAAATGTTTGAGTTGATAAGTTTAATTTGGTTGGTTTGATTGAAAAGATTTGAGCTAAAATTTTTAATTTAAAAAGTTTGATTTAATTTTCAAATATAGATTAAAATCCTAACCCTAAAGTAAATCTAGCCTTTAAAAGGGGACATAAATAGGTAGAAACATATATTTGGGTATGGTGTCCTTGATTAAGATACTCATGGTTTCCCTTCATCTCATGTTCATCGGAAGTCTTAAACTATTAACAAACCAAATGGCCAGAGGTCCCCCTATTATAATGATGGCAAGTGTACCCCTTCTTAACTATTTGCTGGGTAGAAGTGTCTTTTTTAGTAAGTGTGGGTTATTTCATCCTATGATATTTACAAAGTCAATGGGACATATAGGCTTAAGGTTTCATATTCCTAGTCCTTAACATTAACTAAGGGTACCTAGTAATCTAATCTAGGCTTAT
Source organism: Phalaenopsis hybrid cultivar (assembly GCA_002079205.1). Classification (NCBI taxonomy): domain Eukaryota; kingdom Viridiplantae; phylum Streptophyta; class Magnoliopsida; order Asparagales; family Orchidaceae; genus Phalaenopsis; species Phalaenopsis hybrid cultivar. The sequence continues at coordinate 70,438 of JXCR01145642.1, forward strand.
ATGCTTAAGCTATGCTAGGAATGTTTATAGATCTGGGTTTCATTTCAAAGTTGTCCAACCTAGGATTTATAGTTGATCTTACGTGATATGCAATATAAGATAGTTATTATGTTTAAAATATGAAACTTACTAATCTGCCATCAAAACAAGATTATTCAATCATGTTGTGTTGGTGCAATGCAAAGTTTGATGTGATTTTCTTCGCTATTTTCTTTATTATTTGTCCCAATCATTTGATGTCAAATAAGACTATACATATGTAGAGAATCAACTAGAAATCAAGATGTTATAAGTGCAAATATCAAATATTGAGTGTTAGATGTACAAAGATATAAGAATTGTGTGGCATGAAAGTAAAATTCCCTTCTTGAATTTTGAATTGGGAACGATTGATCAAGAATGGATTTTCTTGAAAAAATTTTGGACTGATTTTACTTGGTGTTTTTAATATAGAAAAGAGTTGAGCCTAAGAAATGCATGTATGTTGCAATCACATTTGGGTCATTTCCCCCAAAAATTTGATGCTCCATGGGATCATTTGAATCGATTCTCTCTAATTGTGTCATATACATACATATATATATACATTTGAATTCATATATATATAGACATTTTAGTGCTTAATAAATTCATAATTGAGCTATATTTGATTTTATTTGCTTTGACTCCAAAGTCATAAAATTTAATGTACATTTGAATTTCGAATGCTTAAATGATCTTGAGAAATTAGCAAGACAACCCCAATGATACCAAGATTGATGCAATCTGAGTCCAATCAAACCCATTAAAGCACTTTTGGATATTTTTATTTGTCAATTGAATGGTTAAATGAACTCCAAGTTTAACATAATTATATTCAAATCGAACATCTCGACGAGGGAAATCCAACGAGCCTAAGATTGCTTAATTTTAAGGTCATTAATGTATTCAAGTCACGGAAAGAAAAAAAAAATCTATGACCAATGGAGATTAATATCGGCAATTCAATAAAGTGGTTGAGAAAGTAATTCATCAAAGAACGAAATTATGATTCCTCTGAAGCCTATAAATAGATCCCCTCTCATCACTTGAGAGGAGAAAAGAAGAGATTCCAGAGCTTGTTCTGGGTTGAAGACCCAACGACAACTTTTGGCTTCTGTAGCCCACGACTACCATCGATCACCGCTCCATCGGTCACCGTCAACCACCGATGGCCATCTCTGATCGCCGCAGTTAGCAAACCCTACTTGCTAACATCGCAAATACAGTTGTAAGATATAATGTTATATTAAAGACCTGAAGAAAACTTCCAGCTTTCATAACTATGACCACCACTCATCTGCAACTATCAACCTCCATCAACCGCCCCTGGTCGCTGACGTCGACGAGCCTTGTTTGACAATGTTGTATCCTAAATATGGTTGTAATGAATAAAGTTTTATTAAAGAGTAGTCAATAACTTTAGTCTCTATAGCCATCGACCACTGTCAATCACTACTCGTTGGACTGACCACCGTCGGCCACCCCTGCTTGATAATGTTGTATGCCAAACAATGTTTACCATAAGAATTAAGCATATTTGTGTCAAATAGATTAGGCACAAATCCGATTATATTTAAGGTTTATCGTCATATTTGTGTCAGATATACATCCGATTTTTTTCTGACATCAATCCGGAGGTCGGTAATGTTATTTTCGTCAAATTTACGTTGAAATATTCTAACCCAAATAGTTTATGTTGATTGTTGTGTCATATTAGCGTCAAATTTATTTATAGGAAGAAACATGCACCGAAATTTACATCTGAAAATATCAAACATTGAATATTAGCGGTGGAGTACCTTCTCATTTGCATCAAAAAATATAGTAGAATGACAAGCTATTATTGTCGACTTAGCGTCGACTTTTGCGCCCAACCATTTAACCCTTCCACAGTTTGCAAAAAAATACATTCCACATTACATACTACATTAAACATGATCATATCACAAATCAAATTTCTAAACAATATCATTAATAAAAGGAAAACCTCATCACAAATCTTTTCAAATAAGAATAGTAAAGTTAATTCAAAAAATTCTACAACAAATGTTCAACATAATGCTTATAAATAAAAGAAAGCATAAAAAAAAAAAAAAAACTACTCATCATCTCCATCCTTTTCCTCCTCCTCTTGCACGGATGTCATCGATTGCTTTCGCCGGCTATCTGCCAAGTTCTCCGCTATGCACGCTATAGAGTCACTGATTCTATTTTGGCCTTCTAGCATTGGCGGATCTCTTCGTTCATTACAGACACCTGTCTAGCAAGATCCTATTGGTCTGGTTGTGAGAAGCTCAGGAAATTAAGGACTGGACAATGGGAGAGCTCGACCTTGAAGTTTATGGCCTTCACTCCAAGGCCAAAAATCCTCTCATTCTTCCTCCATGCCACCCGGGACCAAAGCTCGTACTTGGACTGTGCAGTGGTAGACTGACTACCACTACTGTTAGTAGAAGTCTGCGCCCAAGCCGCTAAGTACCTCTCATGGAGTTGCTCGAACTCCTCCTCCATCATGAAAATCAACAGTTAATTGACACATTTAATAATTAGAGTCAAAATTAACTCTTAATGTAAGGTTTTTAACTCACTGCAACCCACCGGGAATACTCTGTAACCCACTGCACAGTCCTCAGGCGCTGATGAGTTCGGATATGCAGCTCCACAACGGAGGGAGCACAACTCAACGCTTTAGCCTTTGTAGTGTAAAAAAATGGTTAGCACTAAAAAATTACTCCAAAAATTAAATTAATGTTTAAATATCTAAAAAAAAACTTAATAGTCTCCTATAATGCTTAGTATGAGGGACCAATTCGCCAATATTGAGCGCAGTTCCCCTAGCTTGCTTAGTCACCCGATCCACCCAAATCGTTTGCCTCTTCCTCTCATAATCAGGAGAGGACAAAGCTGCGGTCAATTGACCCCAGAGTCTCTCACCAATCAAGGCAGGTCACTTGCCCCTTTGGCGGGTTGTCGTGAACATGACGACAAAGCAAATCCTGCCCCGAATCTCAAAAATTCGACAGATCTATTGGTGGTGTTATGGGAGCCAGGTGAAGGACCTCTGTGACATGCAAAATAATCCATTTGTTACCGTAAAAAAATTAAATCAAATTTACAAATCTGATTTAAATTACAAGGTTGTACCTCAAACTCCCTGAACTATAAGTTTCGAGTGGCTACATGTATTTACTTTTATGATAGATATGGCTCATCGTACCTGCTCATAATAATCTTTGTGATGCAGTTGACAAGCAGCATGTCGAGAATGAATCTCATTAGGAAACAAATTAGTTACCAAAAACCATATAACATGAAGAATAAACATAATACATAGTTTAAATTAACTTGCGAGTTGGGGGGTGGGGAGTTGATGGGCTAGGCTCAAAAGATGTGCCAACAACAGGTGGGGGTGTGGGTGTGGAAGCAGCAGGCGTCACAGGAGACGAGTCAACATCGGATGCGGGAGCAGGTGACGCGGGAGGGGTCACAACATTAGATGCGGGAGGAGGTGCCACAGGCGATGTAGCAGCAACAGGTGGGAGAGGAGGTGCACCATGGCAATTAGTTGAAGTAGAACTTCTAATAAAAAGTATAAATTTCTCAATGTCTCTTAAGTCATTACTAAAACTAGTGACAACAACAGCTATTTTTCTGTGACATTATTCTTTATAAATAAAATACAATAAACAAACACAAAATAAGTAAATAAACACTTAATATAATGTAAATAACATTAATTATGAATGCCTAAATAAATTTATCATAATAACCAATTTTATGAAAAATAAGAGATGTCGAATACAAAATATATTTGTCTGATTCCACTGTGCCATACCTAAGTTCAGAAGGTGATTAACTCCACCAACATGGGACATGGATAAGAAACTACCTTCTAGCTCTTAAACTAAGTTTCAAAAGTTAAAAAAGGAAAGGTTAACTTATTTTATGCTCAAACAAAAAAACTTTATATACATGAAATTATGAGTAGAACATGTATGAGAAGGCAGGAAAATAATATTTATTATATCAATAGAGTTTCTAGTAATAATAAAAATAGACAAAAATAATAATTAACATGAAAAATATAAGATTAGCAATAAAAGAGACATGATTTATTATATAATGGTGGTATAATGAATATAATCAATCATCAAATTAGACATGACATCAATTAAAGAGCATCAGATATTCTAAAATAACTCAACATATTACTATGCTCATGATTGTTATTGTTGATATCTCATATATGCCCTCAAGTATCCTCATGATTGTACATACCTAGAGTCGACTCATTAGACATTCCTAACTATCGTATTATAATGGTATATGTATTTTAGGCACTCACTAAGAAATGATGCTTGATGACTTGTATCAACAATTATTTAGAGAGAGCGAGATAGAGCGAGAGAGCGAGAGAGAGAGGTTCTCATTGAGATAAATGCACTGCTGAAATACACTCCTAGTTGAAGAATGAGGTAGAGACTTTAAAAGTGCAAACTCCTTATTTTCTTAAAAAACTCTTCTACAATGCAACTTCCATGAAATAAGTCATTTAGTAAAACAAGTTAAATATGAAAATATACAATGCTAGTTTTTTTATTTTATTTTAAATTTCCGTATTTTTTGGGTACTATTTTTAATATGAAAAAAAAAACTAATATCACATCCATCTTCCTATCAACCTTAGCACCCCCTAAACGTTTGCTAGCAATCTATAAAGGCATCGCCGTTGATTCATCACTAAACATAAGCCCAACGCCCCCATAAACCCAACCAATTTGAAATTTTTTTCGGACAACAATTATCATCCATGCCCTAGAAAAGACCCAGTCAGATCCAACTTGAGTCCATTCTGAGGCTTAAGTTAGGTTGTATGTGCTCTTGGCAAAATTATGAAAAGCATACCATGTTAAATGTAGAAGAAGAGAAAATATTACATCAAAAGTCTTGATGTAGTTTCATGTGCAGATGATAGTACTTAAGTGTTGTTGGTACTATTATGGTGTTATTTTACTAAAATAACACCATAATACTATTAATAGCACCTCCAATAATACCATCCGCACCAAATCCTGATGTAGGTTATCTGGATGTAATATTTCTTGCAGAAATAGAGGTTCATTGTGATGCAATACTAATACTACTTTCACTACTATTAATCTATTTCTTTTACTTATGATCATCAAATCAAACAAAAAAAAATCGAGAATTGATGAATATTATAACCAACCGATCATAGAAAGTCAATCCAATTTTTACCAATTCAACCCTGATTCCAATCAGCTTTGTGCAAAATTACTTGGACTTGGGTAGAACCAAGTGAAAACTGGTTCACAATTGGACCTGGCTACTAGAATTCTTCTTGGACAAGATTTTTTTTATGAGTATTTAGTTAGAAATTCAGGAGCACGTTGGGCCAACCACTTCATCGGTTAACATTTATGGCGCTTATGAAGCTACTGGATTAGTTTATGGGCCATACCTCTACGACTCTTAATAGCTTTAATTAGTTGAAATAATTATTTCATGTGGTTGCACGATGAAGTGCGCAGCTTCTACTATCATGAATTAATTATATGAAGGGCTTAAGCAAGTAATGTGGCCCAACAACCAATCAAACAAATTGGCCCACCCAACCCGAACTCTAACCCACCCAATGCTCATGTCCAATCATTGTCATTCATTTATGACCCATCGCCAGCCTAATGCAGCAACAACTATTTCTAGAGTGCTGACCCTACCAACCACCGCCTCGTCCTTAATAGAAAATTTTACGTAGGTAATATGTACGCAGCGTTGCGTGCGTCAGACGTGTTATTCAGAGAGTATTACGAGATTATATCCGTGTTATACCCTTGCAATATCCCTGTAACCTACCTGTAACCTACAAATATATAAAAGCAGTAGCGCGAAACTTACTAGAATGTACAAATATGTTACAGGTAATTTACATAGAGGTTACATGAGATATAACGAGGATATAACCCCCCAATACCCTCTGAATAACCTCACTGACGTACACAACGCTGCATACGTCTTCTGCACACAAATTTTTCTCCTTCCCTAAAAGGCTTTGTTTGATTAGATTTCTCCTTTTAAAGAAAAGTCTATTTAAAAACTGTTTTTTTTAAAAACCACTTTTAAAAGTTTAATAAATTTTAAGGCAAAAATTAGCCAAAAAATTAGAATAATTAAACAACTCATCATCTGAATGATATAAATTAATGTCTTAGAATATATACGAAAAATTAGCCAAAAAAAAATTCTTATTTTTTGCATATATATATATATANAAGAAAAGTCTATTTAAAAACTGTTTTTTTTAAAAACCACTTTTAAAAGTTTAATAAATTTTATGGCAAAAATTAGCCAAAAAATTAGAATAATTAAACAACTCATCATGTGAATGATATAAATTAATGTCTTAGAATATTATACGAAAAGTTTGCATATTTATATATATATATATATATATATATATATATATATATATATATATATATATATAAAAAANAACATAAATGTCATTATGAATTTTGTTATATTTTAACTATAAATTATTTTCTAATAAAAAATAGATAACTAAAAATTATAAAACATTAATCAATAGAGAGTACATTATATCTAGAGACAAGAAGTGAAAATGGTTCGTAAAACGCACCACTTGGTTCCAAAAAAAATCCACTTTTATAGATAGATATTAACTTTGACACCATCTCCTTCCTTGAATCATAATAATTAGCCATTTAAAAAATATCAGGGACTTCAGAAATTGGGACAAGAGAGAAGTTAAAACAATTAACACAAATTCAGAATAATAAACAATAATTCGAGGATGTCGATAGCTCCAAAGATTCTCCACATTTAGAATAATAAACAATGTAGTCAACATGGGAGCTGTTAATAAAATACAAGACGACTTATTCTTTGCAAATTAAACCATCAACAAATTAACAACCCTCAATAACCTGATGTTGTGGAATATATGAAATTTAAAACGATCGACTTTGACGAAGCGAAAAATGGATCGAGAAATTTGATGGCACGGATTTTGGTTATTGGAGGATGCAAATAGAGGATTGCCTCTATGGGAAGAAACTTCATCTTCTGTTATTTGGGAAAATGTGTGAAGCGATGGATGAAGCTGAATGAAATCTGTTGGATCGGCATGTTCTGGGGGTTATTCAATTGACTCTATCGAGGTCCGTTGCACATAACGTCGTCAAGGAGAGGGCGATTGCAGATCTTATGACAACCCTGTCAGGTATGTATGAAAACTCATCGTCGAATAACAAGATATATCTGATGAAGATCTTCCCAGATGGAAGTTCTGCCAACTTCTAAGTCTGATTTTCTAATAGAGAATCTATCTCCTCATTCATGGCTAGCTCCCACTTGCTCGAATTTTCAACTTGCAAGGTTTCTTCATAACTCTGAGGTTCTCCACCATCTGTTAGCAGAATGTAGTTTAAAGTTGGAGAATAACGTTGTGTAGAACGTCTAACCCTTACTGACCTGCGAACTACAACTGTAGGGGTAGACTGCTCTGAAACTGACAGTGGAACAATAAGAGTGGATGCCCAGGATCCAATCTCCTCGTCACCTGCATCTCTATCATGCACTGTGACCTCTGGTAAATCTTCAAATCTTACCAACTCAGATTCCTTCAGTGTTGTTTCAAAAACTGTACTGGACTTGTCCTTGTACATATGTTTCTCATTGAAAATCACGTTCGTGCTCCTTATGATCTTCCGACCTTGATCATCCCAGAAACAATATCCAAATGTATTATCTTCATAGTCAATGAAATAACACTTCTTTGACTTAGCCTTAAGCTTACTTCGAGCATCAGGATTAATGAGAATATAAGAAAGACATCCAAAAGTCTTAAGGCGAGAAAATTTGAACTCTTTCCCACTCCAGACTTCATCAGGTAATTCACAGTTTAATGGAACAGATGACCCCATATTGATCAAATAAACTGCAGTACTGACTGCTTCTACCCAGAAAGTAGGTGGTAGTCCAACATGCAATCTCATGTTTCTAGCCGGCTCATTAATAGTCTTGTTCATGTGCTCTGCAACACCATTTTGTTGTGAAGTGCCTGGAGTGGTCTTCTCCATTTTGATTCCCCGAGCTGCACAGTACTCCTTGAACCCACCATCAATGTACTCACCAACATTATCAGACCTTTGACATTTCAGCTTTAAGCTTGTCTCTGTCTCAACCATGACCTTCTAAGTTTTAAACACACAGCATACATCATATTTATACTTCAAGAAATAAGCCATACCTTTCTGCTATGATCATCAATGAATATGACGTAATAACGAGAGCCTTCAAGAGATGCCACTGGAGAAGGTCTCCACACATCTTTATGTACAAGATCCAGCTTTCCTGCCTTTGACGTCCTGCAACTTTTCAAGAAACTGATCTTCTTCTGCTTCCCCATAATGCAACTCTCACAGATGTCGAGATCAACTGACTTCAGTTCTGGTAGCTTACCTCTGGACTGGAGTTCTTTCATAACTCTCTGACTCATGTGGCCAAGTCTGCAATGTCACAACTCTGTTGTGCTCTCTGCAACAATAGTATCAACATTGTTAATTAAACCAGTAAGCATATATAACGTACCTGTTTTCTTATCCCGAGCCAGTACTAGTGCTCCTTTAATAACCTTCTAGGTGTTATTTGAGAACACTATTGTATGTCCACACTCGTCAAGTTGCCCAGCAGAAATGAGGTTCTTCTTCAGTTCATGATTGTGTCGGACCTTTTGCAGAGTTCACTTGTTCTTATTTGGAAGTGCAATATCAATATCTCCTATTCCTACCACGTTCAGAGCTTCTCCATCTGCCATATATACTTTCCCAAAGTCACCTGCAACGTAATTCCATATCAATTTCAGATGAAAAGTTGTATGGAAAGATGCCCCTGAATTCAGTATGCAGTCATCAACAAAACTATGAGCTGCCGGCAGTAGTACATCCTGTGTCTCTTCAATTACCATATTTGCACTGCCATTCTCCTTCTTCTTAGGATTCCTACAGTTCCTCTATTCAATTTGAAGATGGCGGAATGTACTTCTGTTGTACAACACCTGAATGATTTCAATACTATCACAAATCAATTATCGTATGTGAAAATTAAATTTGATGATGAGATACGTGCACTGATCTTGTTGGCTTCATTGTCAGATAGTTGGGAAGCTATGAAGATGGTTGTCAGTAATTCAACAGGTAAATCAAAATTGAAATTTGAAGATATTTGAGATTTGATTTTGACTGAGGAAGTGCGAAAGAAAGATTCTGGCGAGATCTTAGGTTCGAGTTTGGCTCTAAATGTTAATTCCAGAGGGAGATCACATGACATAAATTCAAACAAGGGAGGATCAAAATCAAAGAACATAAGCAAGAGTAAGTCAAGGCCTGGTACCAGAGCCAATGGCTGCGGATGACGTAAGGGTTTCAGGGAGAGAGAAGTTCTTATAATTGTCGACGTGAACTACGACGGTGTAAATTCCTCAAGTACTAAAATTCTCTGCAACTTCATGGATGTATGAAAAATTTGTCGAATCACGTAAATCTGTGTCTTTTTTTTGTGTGAATTTTCTCATTCAGTTTTTTTTACTTCGTCGTCGATCGTTCTATTTTCAATATACCACAACACCTAATTTAAGTTATTTAGTATCTCATACTCCAATTACTCTTTCATTATTGACTCCTAGAACACAACATTTCCCTCATGGTCAAGGAAGTCATAGAAATAATGAGAATTGGAGAATAATCTACGATCGATCAAGAAAAGCTTCTTACAACCAAGGTTTGTGATGCAATCACAAGAATCAGACCAGCAGACAATCTTTGGACAAATAGAAGATGGAGAATCAGAAGAAATGTATGAATAAAACGAACAACACTTCCGCGTAGAAGTAGCAATATTGGAGCAATGGTGGTGAATGTTAGGAACTCGTGAATCGCGCAGTCAAAAGATGTCGATGAAACAAGATAAGGTAGATGTGCGAGATCAAGAATGAGGCAGTGAGAGACATTCCCTCAATGTGCTCCAAATGGAGTTATTTTTTCAATACAAGACCACTGATTCCTTCCTAATCAATCTTTTTAAGTGATTAACTTTTAATAGTTTGATATAAGATATTAAGGAGCTTATATTACAATTACTCCATCAAATTCCATAAGAAAAGTAATTTCAATAAAAAGGCTTTAGTTTCAGTTATGATACTCATAAGAAAATGGCGTGTGCAATAAAATTGAAAATGCTCTACGATATGATGAAGAAAATTTGTGAATCAAGACATAAAGCTCATTCGAACAAATTAATAGAACATGATAATGACAATTTTAATATAATAAGATTTTGTGCAGATAAAAATTAAGAAAATTGACAAATAATTTTCTTAGCAAGCACAAAGTTCTATGCATTTTATGTGAGAGATTTTCAAAATTCAAAATCAATGTCATCCAGACTCCCGATTTCAAGTAGTTTATAGTCAAACTGATTGTCTCGACAAGACAACCACAATGATACCAAGATTGATGCAATCTGAGTCCAGTCAAACCCGTTAAAGCACTTTTGGAGAGTTTTAATTATCAATTGAATGGTCAAATGAACTCCAAGTTTAATATAATTATATTCAAATCGAACATCTCGACGAGGAGAATCAAACAAGCCTAAGATTGCTTAATTTTAAGGTCATTAATGTATTCAAGTCACAGAAAGAAAAAAAAAATCTATGACCAATGGAGATCAATATCGGCAATTCAATAAAGTGGTTAAGAAAGTAATTTGTCAAAGAACGAAATTATGATCCCTCTGCAGCCTATAAATAGATCCCCTCTCATCACTTGAGAGGAGAAAAGAAGATATTACAGAGCTTGTTCTTGAAGACCCGGCGACAACTTCTAGCTTATGTAGCCCACAACTACCATCGATCACCGCTCCATCGGTCACTGTCAACCACCAATGGCCATCTATGGTCGCCGCAGTTAGCAAACCCTACTTGCTAACATCGCAAATATAGCTGTAAGATATAATTCTATATTAAAGACCTGAAGAAAACTTCCAGCCTTCATAACTATGACCACCACTCATCTGCAACTATAAACCACCATCAACCGCCCCTGGTCGCTGCTGTCGACGAGCCCTGTTTGACAATGTTGTATCCTAAATATGGTTGTAATGAATAAAATTTTATTAAAGAGTAGACAATAACTTTAGCCTCCATAGTCACCGACAACTGCCAATCACTACTCGTTGGTCTGACCACCGTCGGCCACCCCTTCTTGATAATGTTGTATACCAAATAATGTTCACCAAAAGAATTAAGCATATTTGCGTCAGATAGATCAAACACAAATTCGATCATATTTAAGGTTTATCATCATATTTGTGTCAGATATACGTCCGACTTTTTCTGACATCAATCCGGAGGTCGGTAACGTTATTTCCGTCAAATTTAATTTGAAATATTCTAACCCAAATGGTTTATGTCGATTGTTGCGTCGTATTAGCATCAAATTTGTTTATAGGAAGAAACATTGGCCGAAATTTACGTATGAAAATATCAAACATTGAATATTAGCGGTGGAGTACCTTCTCATTTGCATCGAAAAATATCGTAGAATGACAAATTATTCTTGTCGACTTAGCGTTGAATTTTACGTCGAACCATTTAAATTTCCACAGTTTGCACAAAAATACATTCCGCATTACATACTAAATTAAACATGGTCATATCACAAATCAAATCTCTAAACTATATTATTAATAAAAGGAAAATCTCATCACAAATCTTTTCAAATAAGAATAGTAAAGTTAATCCAAAAAATTCTCCAACAAATGTTCAACATAATGCTTATAAATAAAAGAAAACATAAAAAAAACTACTCATTATCTCCATCCTTTTCCTCCTCCTCTTGCACGGATGTCATCGGTTGCTTTCGCCGGCTATCTGTCAAGTTCTCCGCTATGCACGTTATAGAGTTACCGACTCTATGTTGGACTTCTAGCATTGGCAGATCTCTTTGTTCATTATAGACACATGTCTGGCAAGAGCATGTTGGTCTGGTTGTGAGAAGCTCGGGAAGTTAAGGACTGGGCCATGGGAGAGCTTGGCCTTGAAGGCTATGCCCTTCACTCCAAGGCAAAAAAACCTCCCATTCTTCATCCATGCCACCTGGGACCAAAACTCGTACTTTGACTGTGCAATGGTAGACTGACTACCACTACTACTAGCAGAAGTTCGGGCCCGAGCGGCCAAGTACCTTTCATGGAGTTGCTTGAACTCCTCCTCCATCATGAAAATCAGCAGTTAATTGACACTTTTAATAATTAGAGTCAAAATTAACTTTTAATGTAAGGTTTTTAACTCACTGCAACCCACCGGGAATACTCTGTAACCCACCACGCAGTCCTCAGGCGTTGATGAGTTCAGATATGCAGCTCCACAACGGAGGGAGCACAACTCAACGTTTAGCCTGTGTAGTGTACAAAAATGGTTAGCGCTAAAAAAATTACTCCAAAAAATAAATTAATGTTTAAATATCTAAAAAAAATTATTAGTCTCCTGTAATGCTTACTAGGAGGGACCAATTTGCCAATATCTAGCGCAGCTCCCCTTGCTTGCTCAGTCACCCGGTTCGCCCAAATCGTTTGCCTCTTCCTCTCATAATTAGGAGAGGACAAAGCTGCGGTCAACTGACCTCAGAGCCCCTCCCCAATCAAGGCAGGTCACTCGCCCCTTTGGCGGGTTGTCGTGAGCATGTCGACAAGGCAATGCCTGCCCCAAATCTCAGAGATTCAACAGATCTGTTGGTGGTGTTATGGGTGCAAGGTGAAGGACCTCTGTAACGTACAAAATAATCCATGTGTTAGTGTAAAAATTACAAGGTTGTACCTCAAACTCCCTGAACTATAAGTTTCGAGTCGCTACATGTATTTGCTTTTATGATAGATATGTCTCATCGTACCTGCTCATAATAATCTCTGTGATGCTTGTGACAGGCAGCTTGTCGAGAATGAATCTAACTAGAAAACAAATCAGTTACCAAAAACCATATAGCATGAAGAATAAACATAATACATAGTTAAAATTAACTTGCGAGTTCTCCTCTAGCAGAAAATGTACCGGGGGGGAGTTGATGGGCTAGACTCAGGAGATGTGCCAGCAACAGCTGGGGGTGTAGGTGCGGAAGCAGCAGACGTCACAGGAGACGAGTCAACATCGGATGCGGGAGCATGTGACATGGGAGGGGTCGCAGCAGTAGGTGCAGGAGGAGGCGCCACAGGCGATGTAGCAGCAACAAGTGGGGGAGGAGGTGCACCTTGGAAAGTAGTTGAAGTAGAACTTCTAATAAAAAATATAAATTTCTCAATGTCTCTCGGGTCATTACTAAGACTAGTGACAACAACACCTATTTTTCTTTGACATTATTCTTTATAAATAAAATACAATAAACAAACACAAAATAAGTAAATAAACACTTAATATAATGTAAATAACATTAATTGTGAATGCCTAAATAAATTTATCTTAATAACCAATTTTATGAAAATAAGAGATGTCGAATACAAAATATATGTCTGATTCCACTCTGTCATACCCAAGTTCAGAAGGTGATTAACTCCACCAGCATGGGATATGGATAACAAACTAGCTTCTAACTCTTGAACTAAGTTTCAAAAGTCAAAAAAGGAAAGATTAACTTATTTTATGCTCAAACAAAAAACTTTATATACATGAAATTATGAGTAGAACATGTATGAGAAGGCAAGAAAATAATATTTATTATATCAATAGAGTTTCTAGTAATAATAAAAATAGACAAAAATAAGAATTAACATGAAAAATATAAGATTGACAATAAAAGAGACATGATTTATTATATAATGGTTGTATGATGAATATTATCAATCATCAAATTAGACATGACATCAATTAAAGAGCATGATACTCTAAAATAACTCAAAATATTACTATGCTCATGATTGTTATTGTTGATATCTCATATATGCCCTCAAGTATCCTCACGATCGTACATACCTAGAGTTGACTCATTAGACATTCCTAACTATCGTATTATAATGGTATATGTATTTTAGGCGCTCACTAAGAAATGAAGCTTGATGACTTGTATCAACAATTATTTAGAGAGAGCGAGATAGAGCGAGAGAGCGAGAGAGAGAGGTTCTCATTGAGATAAATGCACTACTGAAATACACTCCTGGTTGAAGATTGAGGTAGAGACTTTAAAAGTGCAAACTCCTAATTTTCTTAAAAAACTCTTCTACAATGCAACTTCCATGAAATAAGTCATTTAGTAAAACAAGTTAAATATGAAAGTATACAATGCTAATTTTTTTATTTTAATTTTCCGTATTATTTGAATACTATTTTTAATATGAAAAAAAGAAAAAAACTAATGTCACATCCATCTTCCTATCAACCTTAGCACCCCCTAAATGTTTGCTAGCAATCTATAAAGGCATCGTAGTTGATTCATCACTAAACACAAGCCCAACGCCCCCATAAACCCAACCAATTTGAAATTTTTTTCGGACAACAATTATCATCCATGCCCTAGAAAAGACCCAATCGGATCCAACTTGAGTCCATTCTGAGGTTTTAAGTTAGGTTGTATGGGCTCTTGGCAAAATTATGAAAAGCAGACCATGTTAAATGTGGAAGAAGAGAAAATATTACATCGAAAGTCCTGATGTAGTTTCATGTGCGGATGATAGTATTTAAGTGTTATTGGTACTATTATGATGTTATTTTACTAAAACAACACCACAAGACTACCAATAACACCTCCCATAATACCATCCGCACCTAATCCTGATGTAGGTTATCTGGATGCAATATTTCTTGCAGAAATAGAGGTTCATTGTGATGTAATACTAATACTACTTTCCCTACTATTAATCTATTTCTCCTACTTATGATCATCAAATCAAACAAAAAAAAAATTGAAAAATTGGTGAATATTATAACCAACCGATTCATAGAAAATCAATCCAATTTTTACCAATTCAACCCTGATTCCAATCAGCTTTGTGCAAAATTACTTGGACTTGGGTTGAACCAAGTGAAAACTGGTTCACAATTGAAACTGGCTACTAGAATTCTTCTTGGACAAGATTTTTGTTATGAGTATTTAGTTAGAAATTCAGGAGCACGTTGGGCCAACCACTTCAGCGGTTGACATTTATGGCGCTTATGAAGCTACTGGATTAGTTTATGGCCCATACCTCTACGACTCTTAATAGCTTTAATTAGTTGAAATAATTATTTCATGTGGTTGCACGATGAAGTGCGCAACTTCTACTATCATGAATTAATTATATGAAGGGCTTAAGCAAGCAATGTGGCCCAACAACTAATCAAACAAATTGCCCCACCCAACCCGAACTCTAACCCATCAAATGCTCGTGTCCAATCATTGTCATTCATTTATGACCCATCGCCAGCCTACTGCAACAACAACTATTTCTAGAGTGCTCAGCCTAACAACCGCCGCCTCGTCCTTAAGAGAAAATTTTATGTAGGTAATATGTATGCAGCGCTGCGTGCGTCAGACAGATTATTTAGATGGTATTACGAGATTATATCTGTGTTATACCCTTACAATATCTCTGTAACCTACAAATATATAAAAACAGAAGCGCAGAACTTACTAGAATGTACAAATATGTTACATGTAACTTACAGAGAGGTTACAGGGGGTATAACTGGGATATAACCCCCCAATACCTTCTGAATAACCTCACTGACGTACGCAACACTGCGTACGTCTTATGCACACGCAAATTTTTCTCCTTCCCTATAAGGCTTTGTTTGATTAGATTTCTCCTTTTAAAGAAAAGTCTATTTTTTTTTTTTTCAAAAACCACTTTTAAAAGTTTAATAAATTTTATGGCAAAAATTAGCCAAAAAAATAGAATAATTAAACAACTCATCATGTGAATGATATAGATTAATGTCTTAGAATATTATACGAAAAGCTTGCATATATATATATATA
>JXCR01145642.1:86776-123915 GCA_002079205.1 Phalaenopsis hybrid cultivar
TATATATATATATATATAAAAGAATTTTTTCATGAAATTTTTATAAGACTATTACATACCACACAATTCTTGCTTATTTACATACTTCGCACCTAAACTTCAATCATCACATGCATAACATTCAAATCTTTAACATCATGTAAACAACTTTACCAACTTTTTAAAGATCAAATGATTTTTTTTTTTTTTTGCATAAATGTTTAAATGCTTATAGGGAAAGTTCAAAATACTTCTTTCTCCCAAAATAATTACATTGAGTTGGCTTAACCTAGGGTTCTAAATAAGCCGAGCCGACTTAAAAACGACACGTTAACTAACTCATAAATCGAGCCCTTTGGGCCTTGAGCTTGAGCTTAGATTCAAGCTCATTTATTATACAAGATCAAGCTCAAGCTTATAGCCTGTCTCGCTAATTTATATTATTTTTAGTACATAAATTTTTTAATGTAGTTTTAACAAATTCTATGAGAACAACATCAAAACTGTGCATTCGAGCTAACCTTGTGTCAGACATAATTGCCACACGTTCAACCCGAGCAATTACACCCCTAATATAACATGTATGCTTAGCATTGGGGCCAAAAATATCAATCTAATGACTTAATTCATGTTTCAATCTTATTAAAGTGCTATTTAGACCTATACAATGTTACTCATGAACAAAATGGAGTTATAAATTAATTAACTAATTTAACTTAAAAAGAATAACCTATGAGTTAAAATTACAAAGGCAATGCATTGTATTATGTTATATATTTCCCTTGTGTTGTGAAGTAAATTGAGAGATTGTTTGGTTAAAATTATAGTCTGAAATGATGTAAAAACATAAATGATTAGATAGATGAATATAATAATAAAAATGATTACAATTACAATTATTATTATTATCTTAAACAAACCATGAATAACATATAATTAAATAAAATGACAAATTTATCAATTACATAGAACTAAACTTCATGGAACCGATTAAATCAAAAGCCCTTGCAACTCTTTCTGTAGTTCTTCAAAGAAGCGAAGGAACTACCAAATGGATCCTAACTGAGGACTTAAAAGCTCTAGTGTGTAGGATAGAATAATCTAAGGGAAGGGGGAAGGTGTAGCTCTGAACCTTATTGATTAGCTAATTGATGACTTGGTACAATGTTGTTCATTTCAATGTTAGCTTCAATCCAATCAATTTTATTGGTTCTCATCAATTTTGCTTTTGTGATAAGAAATTGAAAGCAGAACTTCCCTTACCCACCTCGAGATCTGTTCACCTATTAATCATATTTATATTTTCTTAAGCTCATTACTGATTATTGTATTTAGGACATATAAATATTACTTGGTCGATGATGGATATCTCTTACAAAGAGGGCATTTGAAGCCATTTCCGGATATGAAATATCACATTCACGATTTTAAAATATCTAGCGGTGTTGCTCAAGACGGGAAGGAAATATTTAATAAATGACACTCCTTGCGCAGCGTAATTGAAAATTTTGGAGTGTAGAAGGAAAAATGGGTCATACGGCGTGATATGCCGACACATCAAAATTTTTAAGCAGGTGCAGATTGTATTGTAGTGGTTAGAATGGCTCTCCGCAACTACATTCAATAACACATTCTCAAACTGATATATACTTCAGCATGACTGACAATGATAATTTATAGGTTTCGCCAGATGCATTTGAATATCACATAGAAAAATTTATATCACAACCAGAAGTATAATCACAGGAAGTTTACACCAAGAATGACGAAGGTGCTGAAGAAATGATTGAATTGAGAGAACGAGTTACAAACGTCATTGTTGGATGTTGCTTGGAAAAATCCAGTTTATTTTTATACAATTCATGTTTATTTTTTTTCACTGTATATTTTATATTGTTTGTTTGAGTTTTTTATACTATTTGTTATTGGGGGTCTTTTTCTTTTTTTCTCCATGTTTTTCATTTTCTTTTGGTGGATTTGTGAGGTCAATGATGAACCGTTTGACAATGTGGGCTTTTCTAAATGGTCTGTTAGTCGTTGTTGGTTGGTGTCACATGTGAAATCCTAATGAAGGTAGATAAGTTACTATCCTCTTTCAATGTTGTGGTTTTTTGATGTTCTTATGGATGACATTTTTTTGGTGATATGCATTTGTGAAACACATGAGTTTGGTATTACATAGGTTAAAAGCAACAAAAAAACCCTATTTATAAGGTTTGTTGTCTTCTTGTAGTGACAAATTTATTGGTTGATATATTGAGTCCTCTAAGACCTCACGCCTGCACAAAACTGTACTTTATTATTATTTTTATCAATTTATACTTGTGTTATGACTAATGGGTTGTCTTTTGAAGCATTTAGAAAATATGAGCTCTATGATTTCAGGGACCTCCTGTGGATTGCTATGTTATTGCAGACTCATGCTGATGTCACGTCAACCATATAACTATGGTAGACAATTTTAAAAGTGCCCTAAAAAAATCACTAAGAACTATGACTTTTTCCGATGGGCAGATATGCTCGAAGATTTAACCACTGAGAGTGATCGAGTGTGCAGAGTATCTTTGGAGGACAATCTAACTACTGACATACGCCGTCTCCATTTTAAAAATAATATTATCATATTACAAATATTTTTTTAATTGTCTTTTTTATTTTAATAATTATGATACTCACTGTTAAGTGGAGAGTATATCTTATTACTTTTATAAAATTATTTTGTGCTTCTCAAGTATCAAATATATTGTAATAACAGTTTTGTTGCAAACAATATTGCTGCATAGGGGCAGACTAGTCATTTGTCTAGAAACAACTGCAAAATAGTTGTTTTGAAACTTTACAAATCAAACAACCAGACAGCTTATTCGCAATATCTTATGTTAATAAACTACAACAGCTCAAACAGACTCTTAATCTACTAAAATATTTATGGGTCGTTTGTTTTGCTGAAAATAAAACACAATGTAAAAGGTAAAATAACAACAATAACAAACTTTCCCACTAAGTGAGGTCAGTTACGTAAATCCTTTTTTCCATTGCGTTCTATTGAGTGTTGTATTTTCATTTAATTCTAATAATTAAGTTCATTTTTTATACAATATGACCAAGTCTTCTCGGTCTACCTTTGCCTTTGTAACATAGGTCGAATCTAAAACATCTAGTCTCCTAATCCGACAATACGATGACAAAATTTAATATGACCAAACCATCTAAGACGACTCTATCTAATTTTGCCCGACACTGAAGCTACACCAACCCTATCACAGTTATATTCATTTGTATTTTGTTTCTAAGTGTAAAGCCACTCATCCACCTTAACATTCTCATCTCGACAACACTTAGCTTTGTTTTTTGCTTCTCTTTTAAAGGCCAACATTCAGTGCCATAGGGCAATGCATGTCTCACCACCATCTTATAAAATTTTCCTTTCAGTCTAAGTAGTACTTTTCTATCACACAATATGCCCGAAGCATTCCTACAATTCAACAAACCAACTTGAATTATGCTTATAATATATTTGAAATATTTTTGAGTTGTTTAATTCTCTGAAAAATAAATGCAGAACTTTACATATATTTTTATTTGGTTTAAGGTAGAATAAAAACAATATGTTTACTTGGGTCAAAGGCGATGGCGGCGGAGACAGAGGTGGGCTACAGACTGAAACGACGACAACGGTGGCTGCGGTGGCGGGTTGTGGTGAGTCGCAGAGTCAGGTGGAGGCAGCATTGGGCAGGGGGCTGCGGGCGATGAACGATGGTTGTGGACGATGAGCTAATGACTACGTGTGGCTGTGGGTGGCAGTGGCGAGCGGCGTCGTCAGACAACAGTGCACAAATAACAGATGGAGGCCAGTGGGGTCGATAAAGAAGGCAGCGGGTGGCAAAAGAGGTGGCGGGCGATGACAGAGGAGAGCTACAGGTGGCGACGACATCAACGAGTAGCATCAACAATGAACGACAGACGACTGCGACTTCGAGCGGCGGGCGATAGCAGTTGCTAGTGCCATGCGGCAGAGGCAGTGGCCGATAATGGGCAACGATGGCTGTGGCCCGAGGCGACAGCGATGAATGCGACGACGATGGTGTGTAGCGGCCAATGATGGCGGTGTTCAGCGACGGAGGCGACTCAGTGCGGCGGCGACGGGCCTATAACATTCTACATGAATGATGAATTTCAATTTTCCTAAATTCTAAAGCAACCAATATGAACTACAACATAAACTTTAAATTCATTAAAACTTTACAATATATTTGTAAATTTTCATATCAAAGACATAATTTTCTCAAATCCCTGCAAAAGAATTACAATACACCGTTAATTCACCTGACCAAATAACCCTTTAGGAAGAGCGAATTCAGAGATGTTAATCAGGCTTCCTAAATAACATGAAGTTTAGGTGTTAGATATATAGATAGAGGCTTATGTTGTATTCATTCAAGAAAACATTATCTCTGGAGTACTAACATGAGTGCACTTTTGATTTTTCTTCGGTACAATTATGATGTATTAAATAAAAAATATTTAAATAAATATTTCAATGTGAAAGTCATAGATTAAATATGATTGTATTGAAAATAATCAGAAGTATAATCATGTCCCACTTCATGATCATGTTGGATTTCAGGCTTCTCTCGGCATCACCGTTGAAATATTTCATGGAAAACCACGGGACAATGATCCTTCAAAATTCAGGCAGCCCCTCGTTGCGGCCTCTTCTCCTTGTCGCCAGCTATAGATTTTCCTGAAGCTGCATCTTTTCGATATCTATAGCTGCTGCTGTTGGCTCTCTGTACTCACTACCGGTGTCTTTCCTCGTCACTGTTGCAGCCATTGCGTGCTCTCTCTGTTTTTGTCCCCGTTGCTGTTCTCTTTGTCGCCTGCGCCGCCACCTCACGTTGTCATTGTTGCCGCCACCTTCTCTAAACTTCATTTCGGCCACCAAGAAGCCTACTTCCTCTAAACTCTGATCGTCCACTCATTCATTCCATGCGAGATGTTGCCCTAAACCTAGCTCAACACATGGAAAACCCCCTTCTTTCTTTTTTTCCCAGTTAACCATCACCACTTTTCCATGGCCACAACCTTGATCGGGGCAATCCTTCGCAGAAGGAGTAATGGAGCTTTCCTCTTTCAATTCCGAATGCCAACAAAATATGGCTTGTTCGGCCACCCAATTGGAATTCTCCCGCTCCCCCAATTGCTTTTGCCCAAATCCACTTCAAGGAAGCTCATCAGCAGAACTCTTTGTTCAGATTTCTCTCTCGCATTTGCGCCGTTTCTATGCCGCCAATCCTCTTCTTTCTGCACTGTCGCAGAATGCGATGTAAAGTCCGGGATCGCTTCCTCTAATGGTTTAGCAACCAAGTCCAACAAGAAAAAAGCTAGGATGAAATCTAAGGTGGACTTCACAAAAATTGATCCTTCACTTCTCCCAACTGTGATTATCGTTGGCCGGCCCAACGTTGGAAAGTCTGCGCTTTTCAACCGGTGATCTACTATTTTGGGTTTGGAATAATAGATACCTCGGCAATGGATGCATTTGATCTCCAGTTTGCAGTTTTTTTGATTGGATTTTTTGTCGTTTCAGATTAATTCGGAGGAGGGAAGCACTCGTGTACAACACCCCTGACGACCACGTTACTCGGGACATCAGGGAGGGAATTGCCAAGTTGGGGGATTTGAGGTTTAAGGTCTTGGATTCCGCAGGGTTGGAGACGGAAGCCACTTCGGGCACTATTCTCAGCAGAACAACAGAGATGACCGGAATGGTCTTGGCGAGGACCCAAGTTGCCATTTTGTTGATTGATGTGAGGTTGTTTGTTTACTTTATGAATTCTAGGATGACAATAGCTTACTGAATTGCTTACTTCTTGTGCTGATTTGTTCGGAACTTTGGTAGGGATGGACTTCAGCCGCTTGATCTTGAAGTGGGGAAGTGGATGCGGAAGCATGCATCCAAAGTCCATACTATTGTGGCCATGAATAAGTCGGAATCATTTGATGAACGAGGGCTTGTTACAGCAGCCGCTGGGGAAGCTCATAGCTTGGGATTTGGTGATCCCATTGCAATATCTGCAGAGACTGGGCTGGGAATGGCAGAACTGTATGAGATCCTTCGACCGTTGTTGGAAGCCCATGCACTTCAGCTTCCTAATGGTATGGTATGCCATTTTGCGATTGAATTTGTTACCTGGCTTGATTAATTATTAAAAACTTACAACCTGAGTGCCAATTTATGCTATTCTACACAGGTACTAATTTCTCATTTATGTGTATGTTGATGTTACTTTTTATTATTTGGTGAAAACCATTTGGTTAATATAGATGCTATTCAGTTTCAAATGCTTAAACCATTAAAATTATGCAAGAAGACCAATAATTATATTCTTGCGGAAAATTATTATGCTCATATGGCAATATCATGCGAAGTGTTATGAAAGATTTTCAAACTGAGGCGTCTTAGCATGTACTTTTTGTACGTGAAAATCTTAATATGGGTGACCCATTTGATAACGAGTAGAAAGTTAAGCCGTGAAACAATATCTGGAAGATACATGATTTAGAATTAATCTAGGTGGCTCTTACAAATTTCTAAAAGGCTTAAATGAATCTTTAAAATATTCTAAAAGAATCTGAGAACACTCTAAAAATTCTAAAGAAACTTCTAGATGACCTAAATATCTTATCAAAAGATTCTTGCAGGAGATTTGAATAACCTCAGAGAAGATTTTATCGAAAGATGATCAAATTTTTTTTTTTTAAATCTGAAATAACCTCTTTTTTTTCCTTGGCATAATTTAAAAAAAAAAGGCTAAACTCCTTCGATTACGGGATGATAACTTTTTCAAACTTGAATAAGTTTGGGTCGAGCACCTTGGCATTTTTATCGTAGTGCTATGGCACTTTTCTATCTGACTTTTAAATTAGGTATAGTGTCTAGAGCTTTGGCTAAGTGTCTCGTTGCCACTACAGTGTTTCTGGACTGGGTGTATGACGCTACAAAATATATGTTGCAATGCTACGATCTTTATTAATTCTGAAGTTTTAATACTGCTGGGAGTTGCCACTGCAGTGCTATAGGTTGAAACTTGGAATCCACTCATTTTTTGTTATAACATAATTTTTTCAGTGTTTTATTTGATTTTTTGTTTCATTTGCACCATTATTTATGCCTCAGCCATCCGCATATGAAAATTTTATGAAATTTTCATTGAATTTTTTCATTTTTACTTGAAAAGAAGTTAAATTAATAGGATATTTTACAAGTAGAACTCATTAATCACTAAATTTTCATATCTGAAAAGTCTATGGCAGTAATGAGTAAGGGACAATGCAAGAAAGTGTGAATGAAAATTGAGGAAGAAGAAGCCAAAATGGACTTTTGCAAGAGCTGAACTATCAATGCTTTTGTGATTTGGGTGGAACTATATGCTCCGTCCAATTGCTAGTTTTTCACTGTGCTTGCGAAGTTTCTTTTTAATTCCCAGAAGTTTGCTCCTTCCACTTTAGGTTGACTTATGTTTGCACGTCTATTTTCTTTGCTTTTAAATCCTAGTTCTATTCAAACCTCAACAAAGAAAAGACACTCAATAGGGCACAATAGAGAAAAAGGATTCATGCAGCCTACCTCACTTCATGGGATAAATGTTTGTTGTTGTTATTGTTGTTCTTTGTGTAGTATATTGAGATGATTTGTTTGGAATCCTCTCTTAAACTTAAAAGCTCTTTTTTGTGCATTTTAAACTTCACATATTGTATAGCCCGTAAGCTTCCTTCGTAGTGCCATTGAATGAGAATATTAGGTACTAGTTTCTTTAAAAACTAATAGAAAAAATGCCCAATATATGATATAATAATAATAATAATAATAATAATAATAATAATAATAATAATAATAATAACAATAATAATAATAATAATAATAATAAAGTATGAGTAAAACTTTCTTAAACCTAAATTTTAAGAGACAAACTCAAACAATTCAAACTTAAACACTCCCAAAGTCTAAACTTTTAATATTAACAATATTATTAATCATAAAGAGAGACTCAAGTGTAATGACTTTAACTATCTTTGATATGGTAAATAAAAGAATGAGGATGTTGGAATGAATATAATTTCTAGAGTTAAGCTTGAGTGATTGAAATGACCTCATAAAATTATACGAAAAATGATATCATAATGGCATAAATATAAATTTTTAGATAGTTATGTCAAATGTGAAGAAACGAAACTACTAAGATTTAAGTCAAATGTGTAGAAACGAAACTACTAAGATGAGTGTATCAACAAATTAGGAAGGCTGAACAAGGGAATAATTATATTTGAAGAATGATTGGAGTAATGTTGTTGAAAATAAATTTAGGGTTTATTTGCAACTTTCTTACATTTTTATTTTACAGGTGGTTGTCATAGTCCTATTCGGCAACAATTTCTTTGCCGCTATGGAATTTTTTTTATGAGAAATGGTAACCAATTTTGTTAATGTGGTGTTTGTACGAAAGTTATTATATGACTTTCAAAAAAAAGAAAAGTTACAATATCTAAATAAGCTTTTAAAAAATCTTTTCTCATAATAATTCTACATTAGCTTTTATAGACACCAAAAACCACCCCAAATACCTCAATTAGTTTGAACACGTGCGATAAAAGTGTAGTTTTTTCGGAGTGGAAAATTAATTATTCATTTTAAATTTCATAGAAAAGATAATTACAAGTTAAATAAAGAGGATGACTCCCATATTGGTAAAATAATAATATCCAACATAACTCTTCATAATAAAAGAAGAAAATAAAAATTATAACATATGATACTAAAAGTAAAAAATAAGAATAATAAGAGATACTAAAATCCAACACCTCCCCAAGCTGGAGCATAATATCTGTCATGCCAAACTTGCTTTCAAGAATTTCAAAATTAGGCCTGAACAATCCTTTGGTGAAGACATCTGTTATTTCTTGAGCTGGAGGGATAAATGACATGCAAATGCTCCACAATTAATTTTCTTTTTTATGAAGTGTCTGTCAATCTCCACATGATCATGCTGCACAAGATTTTCTGCAATGCTTATGACTACTTTATTGTCACAACATAACTTTATTGACATATTTATTGGAATCTATAGCTCTTCAAAAATTATTTTTACCCATAACATCTCACATACTCCATTAGTCATAACTTTATATATTATCTCAACACTACTCATTGCAATTACATTTTGTTTCTTCACCATGTAACTAGATTTCCTCACACATAGGTGCAATATCCAAAAGTTGTTCTCCTGTCAATGACCGAGCCTACCCAATATGAATCAATGTACATCTCTATATTCTTTTGTGTAGTCTTCTAAAATAGTACATTTACCTGGTGTAGATATATGAGAATTTTGTTGATTGCTTCAAGGTGTTTCTCATAGAACGAATGTATAAATCGACTTATCGAACTCACAAGAAAGACAATAATTGACAATGTATATGATAAATATATCAATTTTTCCACCAATTTTTGATACCTAACTGTATTCACTAGATCATGATCCTTTCCGTCTCTCAGTTTCAGATTTTGATCAATGGGGGTGTCTGCGTTCTACACCCACGCATCTCAGTTTTCTTGAGAAGATTAAAAACATACTTCCACTGAGAGACGATAATTCCTTTTTTCGATCAAGCAATCTCCGTGCTAAGGAAATACCTTAGAGATCTTAAGTCCTTGGTTTCAAAAAAAAATGATAGGAAATTATTCAAATGATTCATCTCATATGCATCATTTTTTGTGAGAATAATTTCATCCATATACACAATCAATATCACTATTTTCCCATCATTTAAATGTCTAAAGAACATTGGATGATCTCCCTGCTCTTGAGTGTAACCCTGATCTTTAAAATTTAGTGTAAATTTCTTAAACTGTGCTCTCGGTGACTGCTTCAACCCGTATATTTATTTTTTAAGTTTACACATTTTTGTGCCAAACTTCTTAATAAATTCCAGAGGTACATCCATATACACTCTTCCTCTAAGTCCTCGTTGAGGAAGATATTTTAAATCTTCAATTGTTGCAGGGGCCAATCAAGATTAGCTGCAAGTGATAGGAAAACTTGCAGAGTTGAGTTTTGCAACTGGAGCAAATTTCTCTAAATAATCAATACCATAGGTTCAAGTGAATCTCTTGGGACCAATAGAGCCTTGTGCTATTCAAGGGAGCCATCAAAATTATACTTGATTGTAAAGACCTAATTGCAACCAACAGTTATATTTCATCCAGGTTGATCAATTACTTCCCACACGCCATTTTTTTCAAGAGCTTTCATCTCTTAGAAAAGAGTCTCCTTCCACTTAGGGATTTTTAGAGCATCCTGCACAGTACTTGAAACCTCCATACATGACAATTGTGCGGTAAAAACTTGGAAAGTAGGTGAGAAGTTTCATACGACACATAGTGGGACGATGAATCTTGGGTGCAAGACTTTTCCCCATTGGGAAGACTAGACTCATTAAACTCAGGATTCAATTGGGCTCAGATTCAGGACTAGAAGACTCATAACTCAAAGATGAGTTCACCTAAGCATTGTATAAATGATTAGTGAGGATATTACCTGGCAAGTTTGCGAATTCTGGGCAGTGCAAAAAATTTGTAGATTCTTTCTTTTGAGTTGTCTTTTACTGTCGTAGTTTTTTTTATTCTTCTTTGTTGTGAACATCATGAGATATCATTGTAGAATTTTCATTATTTAAAAGACTCGACGCACTTTCTTTTGATAATACTTTGCTAGAATTTTCAGGTTGAACACTCAGGCTTGGGGATATACTATTTTGAGAGTCCTTAGTTTGAAAAAAATCCTAAAATTTAGTGAACAAATATTTTTTTTGTTCTCTCTCTTTAAGATGTGGTGAAAAAAAGGTTGAAGTTCAAAAAAAGTTATATTCATGGTAACAAACTTCTTTCTAGTAGTGGGATCGAAACATCTATACCTCATTTGACTAGGAACATAACTAATAAACACTTATTTTTGGTTTGGGATTCAAGTTTTCATTGATGAGAAAGGCAAAGAGTCGGCTCTCCTTTTCCCTTTCTCTGACAATATTTGTAAATGGTGTAGTAGGTTTGTATATTTGTCAATTCATGAAGCTCACAACAAGAAGAATAGAAGTTAGATTGACATTGATGATCAGTAGCAATATTACTAATAGACAACAAGTTATACGATAAATTATGAACATGAAGAACATTGCAAAGGTTTAGCAACAAGGAAAGCTTGACAATTCCTATCCTGACAACCCACGAGAGGGAACCATCGACAGTGTGGACCTTTTTATTGCTTGCACAATGTCTATAAAAGAAAAATAGTTGAAAACAACCCATCATGATTAGTTGTGATTGAATTAATTATCCAAGAATGAGAAATATTAGGATTAATTCTTAACAAAGCAAAGGCCAGAGAATTACTCTTTTGTATTAAAGAGCAAGTCAAGAAATATTAATGGAGATTGAAATAATTTTTGCAAGTGCTCTAATTGCTGGTTGTTGAAAGGGATTGCATTCGAGTTAGCAGAAGACTTTGGAGTTTCTTCAGCAGTGGCTTGATAAGTTCGACATTCGCGCCTCGATTTTAATTTTCAATTTTAGGTTTTTCATGAAGCTTCTAAAATGTCTCTTTCATGTGCCATGATTTTCTTGCAATATTCACACCATGATTTTTTTTGCCCTTTGTTAGTATCAACCCCTTTTGACACAAGAGCCAAGTTCTCTTGTTCAATGTTACTAAGACGATTTGGTGTTATACAACATAATTGTATTTCCAGACAACATAATTTCCTCCGGATTCTTCACCTTTAACTTTAGAAAAGACTTCTCGAATTGAGGATAGAGGTTTCCTACCAATGCTTCGACCTCAAACTTCATCCATACTCCAATTAATCCCGATTAAGAACATGCATAGCTGATCATTTTCCTCTTTGTTTTTATGGACAGAATTGCCATTTGAACTTTCTCAAATGTCATCATAACATTGATCAAGCTCCTGCCATAATATTACCAACTCGTTGTAATATCCAGTAACACCATGATCATTTTATTTGGATTTTCAAAGTTGAGTTTTCAACTCAAAAATTTGCAAAGAATGCTCAAGTCTGAATAGAGATCTCGAACAATCTCCTATATATCTCAAGCGGTGAGAAGAAATAGATAAGGCTTTCCTATGGAAGTGTACATGGAATTGATAAACCATGCCATCACCAGAGAATTCCCGGATCACCATTTTCTCAGATTCGGATCATTAGCAGTAGGTTTTGGGATTTCTCTAGTTAAATATCTATTTTTGTCTTTCTTGTCGATTGCCAATTTTATATATTGTGCCCACTCGAGATAGTTGTGTCAAATTTTATAACTATGAGGAAACGTGGTAAATTCTGAGTAAATTATTCAACCGATCTACCCATTAAGGGAGCTGTCAGGTGAGATATGATGGTTTTGGAATTACTGAAACAAATCGATTTGGTAGAATTTCCTTGAACTTTCATCATCATTGCTGATTTGCGATCAAGAACGACACAGAACTACTGTCGATGGCGATCAGTTCACTTTTCTGCATGAGCGGCGTGAAACACCTTTGCGCCGCAATCCCAATCATTGTTTTTGATCAAGTACGACATGAAATTTTTTGTACGCTATGTTTTCGAGCAAGAACGACGTGAAACTTCTGTACGCTACGATCAATTCACTTCCTTACGCACGTTTGTACCCCACAATTCTGTCATTGGATTCCCAATCAGAAAAAAAGTCGCGAGCCTGAGTCTGTACGGGATCCTGATTTTTGCAGATAGCTCTAATCGCGACTGGATTGCTTCGTTGCAAGTTCTACTTGCGACTGGATCTCTTTGCAATTAGCTCTAATCAGGACTGGATCGTGATGACTGAGCGGGAGGAGGAGAATACGCGATCGTCATTGATCGATGCCTTCCTTTGAGTGTCGCAATGTGGTCGTTGCCTTCCTAGCGAGCTTTAATTGAGCGTCTCAAGGTCTTTGAATGCCACAATCCCTTTCTATGAGTTTCGTGATGTAATCATTTTTTTCTTAGCGAGCTTTAATCAAGGATGTGTAGGGATCACGAAATAAAACAAATAAAACTCGGGCAGAAGATATCGACGAGATTAGGGCTCTGATACCCTTTAGTTTTTGGGAGGGGAAAAATAATTTTTTATCTTCAAATTCATAGAAAATTGATTACAATTTAAATAGAGGATGATTTTCTTATTGGAAAACAATAATATCTGCCATAACCCCCTATAATAAAAGAAGGAAACAAGAATTATGACATATCAAATCATAGAAGATACTAAAAATAGGAAATACTACTAATAGGAGATACTAAAAATCCAACAAAAAGCTTATTAATATGCTCATTAGATGGTAGAAAAAAATGTTGTGGACATGATTGGGAATGAAAATTGGTGAATCTAAGGTATGCGTAGAAGTTGTTTAAAGAGATTTATGAAGAATAAATTTAGCTTCTTATGTAGTGCTCACCAAAAATGAATGGCAAGTGAAACTGAGAATTCATACTGCCGACTGTAGTTGGGAGCAGCTTAATGATGACGATGTTAGCTATTCCTTTTGTTAAATGACGACTCCTGATAATTCATGAATGACAAAAGATGTGAGGTTAATACAAAAATATGTGATTACGTATACTTTCAAATAACATCAATTCTTATTATACAAAGTGCTAATTGGAGGTTTCTTCGGTAGAACTTACTTTTACAATCAAAAGTTATCATTTGTTGATTGTAGAGATGGGGTTTATGAAAACCTTTCTATTAACCTGGTATATAGATTGGAATCATTTACTGGCAGATTCATATTGATAATTTTTTTGAATGATTATGTAGATAAATGCCATGGAGGTTTAATGGTTAGGATAAATGACCTTCTAAGTTTTAATCAAAGTAATGTTTTTTCCTGAAGATTTTACCAAGATAAGAGTTTATAGGATTATTGAGGGACTTCACCAAAAGGAGAGAAAGAGGCATTGATGGAAACTAAAATAAGATAATTTGAATGGCTAAATATTCATAGCTTTATGATGTTTTTCTCCCTTCCCCTTCTTTCTGTTCTTGTTAATTTTTTCCTTCTTCTACTTTTTTTTTTCTCACTTTGGATTGCATAGAATTGATGTATTTTTGAAAATACTTGCCTTTCTCCAGTAGAATTCCTTAGAGATAAGTGTCCAAAAGAGAGAAGAGAGAGAGAGAGAGTGTGTGTGTGAGCTTCAACTTCTGATATTTTCAAGTGGAGGATGCTTTGAGCAGTCATAAGGGAGAGAGCGGATTTGAAGAATAGTAGAATTTCTTTTTAAATGCCTTTGATAAATCAAATATAAAATAATATTTATTTATAAGCTTTCTAAGAAATATAAAATGTCTATTTTTGATTCAAAATTTAAGCTTAAAAATTTATTTCTATATGATTTGTATGCATTCCCTTATTTCATCCATGGTGATAGGTTTTCTCTAATAACAAGCTAATTATCTTAAATACCCTTCATATTATCATTTTTCTTTAACAAGCTCCTTAAAATAATAATCAACATTATTTCTTGAACCACTTAAAGATTGCTTTAGACGAACACCCCTTAAATAATATTAAAATAATATATTTTTAAGAATATGGAACATCAACATGAGGATCTGAGAGAAAATTGCATTTTATACTTTTTTTGTGCTTGTTATGTAGCTTGTTGTGCTCCCATGCAAATTATTGCAACTAACCATGTGATAGTTTCATATAAATTAGTCTAGCTACATCTTGATAGTCTACTTTTATCTAAGTTGTTCTAAACAGTGAAGATTTAGTCTGCCCGTTTTGATTTTTCATTTTGCCCATATCCTCATTTTCTTAACCTAATATAGGTCAGATTGGCCTCTTTCGTTGCTTCGCCCTAATTATACACATGAATTTTGTTGAATTAGCCAAATCCATTACAATGAGAGCGTCTTGGATCATTTAATTTAACGAACAGCAAGTTGGGTAAGTTCATTTGTTAATAATAGTTAACAATTACAAGCATTGATATGGAAGCACACAACTTGTTCATTTGCTTAATGTGTCTAAGGCAGAGTTCCCCTTGAAATGGATCTTTTTTATTTCTTGTGCCATTTCTCCCTACTAAGCACATAAGTTTACATAGATTTGCTATAGCAAATATTCATTGGGTGTATTATCCTTGATGTTCCATCAACTAATTGACAAATTTTTAATTCTCTTTGTAAATTTTTTCCATTTTGAACAAGGCTATTATATATAGAAATTCTAAAACTTTATTGGGCTAAGATGTTTTGCAGATTTAAAATGTAAAGATAATGATTCAGTAGAAGTTGATGAGAACTCAAAGAGCAAAGTACCACTGCAGTTGGCAATTGTTGGACGTCCTAATGTTGGAAAGTCTACCCTATTGAATACCTTGCTGCAAGAAGAAAGAGTTTTGGTTGGGCCAGAGTCTGGCTTGACAAGGGATTCAATCAGAGCCAAGTTTCAATTTGAAGATCGCACTATATATTTGGTAAGATGACAAATCTTTTACATGCCTATTTTTGCACGATTGTTAAAAGCTTCCCTTTTTTTTACACTAACTTTTTATTTTTTCAAAGGCTTTACATGAAACTTATTTTTGCTCTAGTCAGCATGATATCAGAACTAGTAGGGAAAATAATGGAAACATAAAATAAAACTTCATTAATATTAAAATAGGATTACAACTTGACTTGAATGGAAATAACAACACAAAACATAAAACGACACAAACAAACACTTCTAAATGTATCCCAGTGGGTGGTGGAGGTTGGCTAGAGGGATCAGAATGATTGGGAGGGAGGTTGACAGCCACGGGAGGTGGGTGATAGCGAAGGGAAGGCACATATCTGTATGGACAGCAAGTGGGAAGGGTTGTAGGTGGTCGACAGCGGTAGTGTGGTGGTTGGGAGAAGCTGAAAGGATTAGGGAGGCGGGATAACGGTAATAACCTGCAAGAAGGGGGAATGATTGGGTGTCAGGGTGACGAAGAGAGTTCGGCGACTGAGTGGTGGAGAGAAGAAGGTTTGGGGAAAAGTAAAAATGGAGAATACAATCACCACCTCGGAGAGGATACAACTGAAGCACTGTCACCTCCTCATATACAACTCACAAAGGTAAAAAAACTCCACACATGAATTTGAGAACAAACACAAATAAACTGATTCCAAGTCACACAAGGCTAGCAATTTATAGACTCTTAAGAAACTTCTACACAAAAGAAAATGGTGGGAAGGCGAAAAGGATATAGAAAAACCCTTCCCAAAATTCCTACAGGCGTCGCCCCCTACCTCTGTTTGCGAAGGATCGTAGGACATCACATGAGAATTGTGATCCTGCCTCGCCTACAGTTCCCGCGAGTCTTCGCGGGATCGAAGCGCCCCGTATCTCGACGTATTTAGCGCTCGTACCCGGGCATTGAATTCAGCACCCACGTCAGTCTCTTGGGGTGAGGGAGCTTGGACTTTGTAGGTCGAAGCTTCCATTTCATCGTCAACCAACTTGGATCCCACTGGCGACAACATTGTTGCCCGAGGCATTTGATGGTCTTCCCCAGCTTGCGATCCAATGTCCATATCGATCTGTTCTCTTGAGGCTGTGGAACACGCTTACACTGTTGAATCTCTCCAAAGTTATGGGTGTCAAATCGGGTCAACGGGACATGTTCGGGTTCGACCCTAAAATGACTTGACTCGAATACAGTCAACCCGAGCCCGATCCGAATAAGACCTGAACTTGACCCGTTAACCCAAATCAGAGTTTTCACTCTTATTCGGGTCATGTTTATGTTATCGGTTTCAACCCAAAACTGACTTGAAATATTAAACGGATTAAATTCTTTGACTCGAACCTAACTTGAAAAAAATTCAACCATAACCTGGATTTTTCGAGTTGAGTTCGAGCTTTGTTGGTGTGTCGGGTCAATTTTTGACATCCCTACCCAAAGTAACCCACGATTGGTTCAAACGGGCTTGAAGTGAGAGTAATCTAACCCTTCTCGCATCATGATGGTGTTGTTGATACGACGTCGACTTGACATAACTTCGGTCGTATCTGTCCTATATCTAGGGAAGGTATCTCGATACTCTTGTATGATTTCATTACTAAAATTGGTCCCACCGACGCTGCTATGCTGATAAGGGATCCTATGCCCTTGATCTTCGTCGAAGAAAGGAGGGTGATGCGGTTCCCATCCTTGGTGAAAGAATATGTGTTTCTATTTTCGTCGTGTCGAGACCTCTGGTCAAACTGCATGTTCGTCCCAACAAAAAGTTGTAGACATCCATATGAACTGTGTCACACTATCGCTGGTCCTGTAGTTGGCCTCCGGTTGAACTACAATCGATGCTGACCCGATTTTCCTTCAACTACATCAGTGAATATGGCTGGGAATGTCTCTTTGTCATAAGTCTCATTCTCTCTACCATCTGTGTAGATGTCGAGTTCTTGATGCTTCCACAGTCGATGATTAAACTACATATTTTTCTGTCCACTATGCAGTGGGTGTAGAATATATTATGGTGAAACCATTGCGAATTCCTAGTGTCCTCAGTCTGCATAATTCATCGAATCATAAGCGCCTCTCCTTCATCTGTGGGAAGATGATACTCCTCATCCTGTTCCTTAGCTTTCTTCTCATCGCTAGATGCCCATATCAGTAAGTGAGACTACTGTGTTCGTGGGACAGTTGGAGGCTGTGGCTGTAACCGTGACATTTGAAAAATTTCCTGGCTAGTACAGTGTTGGAGGCGCTACATTTCTCTTGCTTCTCGCTTGGATTCAGACTAGTATTCTTGTGTCTGGCAAACTAGTCTCTTCCATGGTGCCCTTGTCGATCGCGGTGACTGTAGGTGGTTGCTTGCCTGAAGGTTGTTGTTTAAAGGATGGTCGTTGCCTTTTTTTGCTTTTGTTGTCTTTAGACCTTCAATGCTAATATTTGGACATCCTCTAGCATCCAATATGATTGATGGCATGTTACCAATTCCCGAGATATCTAGCTATCGTATGTTCTTGTGGCTCTGTCAGCTCGCATTCAAGTTGCAAGTAGTAAAATTGGGTTGTGAACTCCTCAACTGAAAGATTCCTCTGCTGCAAGTTATGGAGTTTCAGAAATATATCTTGGCGATAGTGGTGTAGGAGGTACTTCTTTTGCATCACTTTCTTCATCCTCTCTGATCTAGTTATCTTCCACTGCTTTCTCTTTTCCTCTGCTTTTGTATATTTTCTCATCATAAGGATTCATTTTTCTTTAATTTAATGACAGCTAGCTTGATTCGTTTATCCTCCGGTACATCTTTATATTCAAAAATCCGTTCAACTGATTGCATCCTGTCAGTAAACTCATCAGGATCCATACATCCTTCAAATAGTATCGATCATGTAATGGTTGTTCCTCTTAGAGCTCTTGCATACCCTCTTAATAGCACACTTGCTCATCATTCTAATTTTTTGTAGTAGCAGTTGGTGATTAAAATGTCTACAAGTTTTCTGTATAAACTTTCAAAACTTTTTAATACAAATTCTATAATACTTTTGATTTATGAGTTCATCTCTTCCACTGTAGTCAATATGTTGTGAATTTATTTTGTCCACTTTTCGAGTAGTGATAGAGTATAGAGATGAGAAGAGAATGTTTGACCTGATCTTCCAAGTAGTGAGATGTGGTAAAAAATCAGCACAAATAGAAAATGACACACCTATTGCGAGACTTTTCTTCTATAATTTTATGTTTAGTAGAGTATTGTCTTTCAATAGCTCTCAATGATGAAAAGAAGAAGAAATTAATGATTATTACATTGGTTAGAGGGTAAATAAGAGAAGTAGATTCAAAGCCTTATGAAGCTTGATGATGAGATTGAGAGGAAAAAGACTGTCATGAATTCAAAAACCAAATTAAATAAGTAGAACCCTTCTCAAATCACGAACTAAGCTAAGTTGAGCACGAACTTTGGATTTGGAGGATGGACTCAATGTGTCAACAGAGATGGTTGCCATTTGTTGAGTGATAAGTGTGAGGTGTTCTCCATTCTATGTGTTTTGGAGGAGATTTGTTGGAATCATTATTTAAAAAAGATCATTGGTGGTGTGGTGTAATATGAGTCAATGAATGATGTTGTTGAGGCAATTGAGAGGATTGTAGGATCTCTAGTGGCACTATGAGTTGTTAAGAGGATCTATTAGTAATTTGAGTTGGTGATTATATTATGAATTTGAAGGTCTGTTTATCATTGTCACCGAGAATTGTTTTGGTGAGCATAAGGCATTGTTCAAGACTCTTAATTATTTTATGACCCTGTTGTAAGGATCTCTGGATGGCCCTGTGAGTTGCTAAGTGCATAGATTGGTCATTCGTGTATTTGATTAAGTTGTGAACTTAAATATCTTTTTATTCTTGCCATCGATAAGTGTTTTGGTGAACACAAGTCTCTACCTTAGTTATTTATGACCTTGTTATAAGGATTGCAAGTAGATTTATGCTTGTATTGCATGAATGGTCTTTTAAATGGAACTTTTCTTTACAGGAAGCTTCTTTTGGGGTTTAAAACCTTTTGTTGGTGACTCATGTTATTTCATATTTGTTCTTTGCCACTTGTTTGGTCCATAATAAGAGATATACAACTAAGATTGCATCAAAGCAATGAAGCTTGAATTTCGTTTATAATTTCCACCTTATTTTAGGCTCCACTAATATTTTTTGAGATTTCAAAATGAAGAGTTTGTTCACCTTCTAATGTACTCTTATTTGGATGTATTATCCTTTTCAAATTTTTCATGCAATGATGGCTTTGAAGTGTGGCCTAGCTTTGGGCTTGTCTTGTTTGATGGAGAATGTTCAAAAGCATGATGAAATAGTGGTGTTCGGAGGTGATTCAGATGAGGGGGGATTTTCATTGGGTAAGTTTAGTTGCTAAGGGATTTAGTAGAAGGGCATTTAAGTCAACACAATGATCAATTGATTCTCTCTCATTTAAAGAGAGCCAGGATGAGAGTAAAATTGATGCAGCGATTTCACAGGATGAAGAATAGGGGAAAACCCTCCCGAGCGAGGGTTGTTGATATGTTGGTTCTTGGATGAGAGTTGGTGAGGGAGCAAGCCAGGGTGCCAAGGATGATACCATCCTAGACGAGGAGATTAATGTGAATGATGTCTTTGAGGATGATACTATTGATGCAGGGCGTGAGGCTGGCATTGAATCACAAGTGTTTGATAAAGATGCCCACATTTGGGAATTTAGAGTAGTGAGTGGAGATATAATCATAGCTCGACCCCTAGCAGATATGAGAAATCGATAGATTATTGTGACTCCCCATTAAGAGAAGGCACCCAAGTGTAGCAAAGTGGTTGTTTGATGACACATTGAAGGAATTGAGTATGAGGAAATGAAGTTGGCAATGAAGGTGCATCATCACATGCTGTGGATCATGTTACAAAAGCTTAAAAACATGAATGGAAGCTAAAAGAGCTTCAAGAGTTCCAACAAAGGGGTTTGAGATGGATGCTTAACATAGTACAAGTGTCGGTATTTAAGAGGCTTTGTGAGTACCTAGTGCCAGTGTTGTAAAGGCTATGGAATTATGAGGATCTATTGTGGAAAACATGCTAAATTTGCTATTGGAGCTAGTGATTCCTTTCTTGATCCCTTTGAAAGATTGGATGTATGATTGCTTGCTGTGGGACATTGATGAGATTTAGGGTTTGTTTGGTGCAGCTGCAGCTTATCCAAATAAGTTGCTTATCCTGATAAGCTGACTGACTGTTTGGGGCAGATGTTTGAAAACAGCTGATTTGCAGTTGTTTGTGGATAAATGACAATTCTGATCCTGTTAAGTAATGTTGTTTGTAACAGAACTGTTTTGGCAATATATTCTATACTGCAGAAGCAGAAAAGTTAATTCTATTTTTGAGAGTGTATCTATGTTTTGAATCTTCTTATTTTTTATCCCTAAAAGCCTCATCCAAACACTTTCATCATGCTTAATTAGTTAGACATAGTTTTCCATTATAATATATAAGATTGGAGATCAAAGATACAATTTGATGT
This sequence comes from Phalaenopsis hybrid cultivar, assembly GCA_002079205.1. Taxonomy (NCBI): domain Eukaryota; kingdom Viridiplantae; phylum Streptophyta; class Magnoliopsida; order Asparagales; family Orchidaceae; genus Phalaenopsis; species Phalaenopsis hybrid cultivar. The sequence goes on from JXCR01145642.1 coordinate 107,868, forward strand.
GGCATTGGTCATTGGAAACTTATGGTTGTTTGGCCATTGTGCAAATGTTATAGAGAAGATTTGGTGCAACTTTAAGCTAGAAAATACTTTTTGGATGCACACAAACAATTAGTAATTATAAATTTGATTAATACAAAATTGATTAGAATTTGAACTGACCATACATAAGATTAGAAACCATACACATAAGCCAATTCTCTGGTGAGTGCAACATTAATATAAATAGTTCTATTCAAAGAGACTGACAGTCATCAACCTTTAAACAGAGACACACCAACCAATGGGCTAAAATAATCCTACAATATAGTGTTTGAGCACAATTTGACAATAAGAATTCGAGTTTTCAATATATATGTTTAGTTTTTCAATTCAATCATTTAAGTTTTATATTGTGCTTCTAGTTTTTAACTTGTTACTACTATAGTCTTTAGGACTCAAGTCCTACCAAAAACATTGTCACAATTATTATTGTAAAATCTGCTCTAAGGTCACAAGAATAAAAGCACTTGTTTGGGTGTGGTACAGTCTGAGCATTGGCAAGCCAAAACCATGTCTATTTTATAAGATTCTAATTTTCCACATAACATCACTACATCATGATCCACCCACATTTACCAGGTTCATGAGGAGCTACAAGGAAATATAATCAGAAAAGGCAAAATAAGCATGCAATTAAACAAAAATTTCATCAATTTCAAAAGCATGCCTATAAAAAAGGAACAAAGTGGGAAACACAAGCACAAGTAGGATACATAAATACAAAACAACCAGAGCACAATAAGCTAATCATGAATAGCTTTACACGGAAAAGAAATAAACATCAGCAGCTCCAAACCTCACCATCGGAACTTTTATATCCAAGGCAGTCATATTTATTCTGCTAAGATTCCTGAACAATCTGCATCATTCTAACAACCAATCATAACATTCCAAAATATAATCCGAAAAATCATATACAAAAACAGTATTCTAATCATGACAGGGAACAAATTAATTATAACAAGAAAATAATAACAAAATAAGTTGGAGCACCATAGCTCTCTAAAGTCTGCTCATCCTTCAAACACGGAGTGCAAGGAGGAGCGGAGGAGCAGAGTGCAGGGAGGAACGGAGTGCAGACCAGCAGAACCCAAAACTGCATCATCTCGCTCTCCTCGATTCTTCCACTTCTCCTATTTATCCCTATCACAAAGCTGCCTCGCTTGAACGAACCTTCTCGATATAGTCGCTATTAGAGCTACCTGGGAAGGCAACGACGGGATCGCGGCTTACATAGACCACCGAAACTCCCACCTTTCTCATCCTCGCCCTCCGCTCCTACCAGAAATCCGCCTGTTTGCGCCATTCTTCCTAGGTCGAGGGCAGCAGAGTAAACAATCTCGAACGAACGCGGGCCGCGGGGTCGATCCTGCGACCCGCGTTTATTAAGAAATTAAATACGTTGGTTTTAAAAACACTGACAGAACGTCCGAACCAAACAGAAAGACTGTGTTTTGAAAACGCCTCCGCACTTTTAAGCTGCCCCAAACGGAGCCTTAGTATTGAGTGAAGTGGGTAAAATCTTAATTGGAGTTTGAGTAGAACAAACATGCATAAATCATCTTGCCTAAATTGGAGGAGGAGTGGGTGTTTAGTAAGTAGAATGACTCGTTTGATATCATTNTAGGCGTTTGTTATGTAGAATGACTCGTTTGATATCATTGCAATGACAAAGTGATCCAAAAAGTACGATTTTTTTTGCTCAGATGAACAAATATTTAAGGATTTTTCTAGTCTTTGCGACTAGATTTTGAAACTTGAGATTAAAGACACATGATTCTAACTTCATAGTTGTGTCCCTTACTCAATTGTGTGAAATTTGAGTGATTTAGATCCAAAAAAAAATACAAACTCGGTACCAAAAGAGCAATATTTGTGGTTTATACTTTGGGTTATTTTTGTCAATATGAGCGGATATATATAGAAGGCTTGAGCACTCCTACAAAGTAAATGCTTCAAAGCAGAGCCAAAGAAAGCATTGTAGATAAGGAATCTTGTAAAATTGTTATTTTGTTGATCTTTTATGTTCTTGCAGTAAGTTCATGTGTATAAGTAAAGTCAGTCCGTTGCCCTTCTACTCAATTCCAAAATGGGCGAAGCTACTATATCACATGCCCTATAGTTTGTAATGAGGCATTTTGAATGTTCAACTCATGGGTGAGAGCTATTCAATTTGGCAACTTCAAATCATTAAAATCTTCACCGTAAATGGCTCTGTAGGGTTTCTCTCAAGATCCACCGCATGCCCAAATTCCCAATCTGAGACAAATGAGGGACGCACTTTTCCTAATCCAAATCACACAACTTGGATTCTTCTTGATCAGATGCAGAGCTATACTTATCCATTGCCTCTTCAATCCTCCTTTATGTCTTAAAATTTCACCGTACATTTAAATTTGGATTACCTTAGAGGAGTTTACAATCCACCAACTGCTCCAGAGCTATGTGACACTAACACTTGTTCGACCCCTCTCCAAAATATGGATCTAATTTTTTTCGGGTCCAAACATGTTCTAGATACCCCTCGACACCACATCGGGCATGAACACAACACGATTTAGGAAAAAAAGAGGACACGAGAAGTATAAAATTATAAATATATATTTAACCCTAATTATATCTTATAGTCCAAGCAGTCTCCTTTCTCGCCATGCCAAAGCTCCCTTTAACATTCATCAAAATCAAGAATAAAAAATGCATCCAATATTTTTCAAAGTCGAGTATTAGTAGTTTCCTCTTTGTTCATCGAAGTCAAGTGTGAAAGGTCCATTGTGCACGTCGAAGCTGAGCATTGTAGTTCTTTTTTGTTCATCAAAGCTGAACCTTCACCTGCTAAAGCGAAAGCCATATGCTTTGTTTTCGCAATCGGAGCATGAGTCAAACCTATTCGTTGAAGCCGATCCAAATATCTCGCGAACTTTACAACGCTTACGCTGAAGCTTCACCTGCTCATCGAAGCTTGGAGATGTCAAAGCTTCCTTGTTTTGTATGTGATAATTTATAATTTTTTTTTACTATTTAATGAGTTAAGTTATAAATCTATGCTATTTTAATTCTAAAAGTTAAAATTTTAACTTAATTAATTAAACAAAGTATAATCATATGATATTTGAAGTTTTAGTAGATAAGTTGGAGGATTTCTTTTGAAATATATTATATGTTCAATTTTGAAAACTATTTTTTATAAGCATGAAATTTCATAATACAAGCTAAATTTATAAATATAAAATTTATTATTGAATACTGTTTTGTGAAGTTTTTAATAAAAAATAAGGAAAATAAATATATTTTATATTTATGATTAATTAAATATTAAAACATGTCCATGACGGGTCATGTCCTAATTTTTTTAATTGTATTGTGTCCTGATCGTGTTCGTGCAGTGTCCTATTATCCGTGTCCGCGCTTCATAGCTGAAGAGTCATTCAACTCAAAAGCAAACTCTACAAAATCACCATGAAAATCAAACTGCCCAATGCCTCCCTTCCATAAAATCTCTAATAGACTAGACAATAAGGATTTCATTTTTCATATACTCAATGATCTACCATCTCAATATCAAGCCTTCAAGATAGCAATTAAGACCAAAATCACACTAATCAAACTTAAGGAAATGAAGGCTAAAAGTGGATAGGAGATTAAAAGATTCTTTCCAAAAAATCTAACTCACTCGTACAAGCTTTTAGATCTAATCCATGCTTATGTTTGGGGACTCTTTTCTATTTCCTCTCATGGTGGACATAAGTCTTATGTACCGCTACTTGATGGTTACTCTTGTTTTTTCTAGAATTTTCCCATGCATAATAAATCTGAAACACCACAAGTTATTTCATTTCATCACTATGCTTGAAGACCGATACAATACTTGTATCAAAATATTTATATCTGACGGTAGTGGAAAATATAACACCACCCTTAAATCCTTATTTTCTATTAAAGGAACCTTACATTCCACCGCAAATGGGGTCACAGAAAGAAAATAGCGTCGTCTCAGACACAACCCATGCTCTTCTACAAGAAGCTCACCTTTCTATGTCCTTTTGGCTTGCAGCCCCCCTCACCTCAACCTACCTTATAAATCTCCTTATCAGCTTCTCGACAAGAAAAATCCCTGAATACTCCCTCTTAAAGGTCTTCGGCTGCTCCTGTTTGCCCTAACAACGTCCACAATAACCCATGAAACTCTCTCCATACTCAACGCAATGCATTTTCATCGAGTATTTAGACTCCCGTAAAGGCTATTACTGCTTTCAACCATTCACAAACAAAATAATAACATCTAGGCATTTCATCTTTGATGAATCCACCTACCTGTATACTCATCTAACTTAAACCCACCCTGACCTCCTACACTACAATCAATCTTTTCACTAGCACCAAGCCATGTCCACTGAGCTTCTTGCCTTACAACAATAAAGGACATCCACTCTTGCCCCACCTCCGTCGAATCAATGAATTTTTGACTTGTTACTGGACCTTTAAAACCAATCTAAATGCACAAGGCTCAGTCCCACGATACATGGCTCGTCTTGTAGCCCGTGGCTCTGATCAATAACAAGGTATCAACTTCACCGATACATTCAGCTCTGTTGTGAAAAAGCCAACCATCCGAATGTTCCAAAACATAGCCCTTACACTTTAGCTAGCTGGTTCTTCATTTTGATGTCTCCAACACATTTCTTCACTACACATTACAGGACAATGTCTACATGCAACAACCTCCCGACTTTGAAGATCATCGATATCCTAATCATGTATGTCTTCTTCACAAAGCAATTTGCGTTCTCAAGCAAGCCCCAAGGCAGTGGTTTCACATCTTCTCCTCCTACATTACTAACCACAGATTTCAACTCAAGAAAGTCGATCCCTCCCTCTTCACCTATACCAAAGGTGACATCAGTCTCTTCCTCCTTATCTATGTCGATGCATAATCCTTACAGGCAACAACAACACATTGATATTTGATATTATAAGCAAGCTGGAGTATCCGTTTCATCTCAAAAACCTCATATAGGTTTCATACTTTCTTGGAATCCAGGTTCATCACATGCCGAGCGGCTTTATACTAATCAAATCAAATATGCCCAAGAAATCCTACAAAAGTCAGGAACGACCTACTGCAAAGCATGCCAAACTCCAATTCCATCCAAATTCCCACTACCTTAGCTATCAATCCCAATACCCCCACTGAAAATCCAACCACCTATTGTCAAATGGTTGGCTCACTATAATACCTAACAATAGTAAAACTAGACATAGCCTTCGCCATCAACCAATTATGTCAATCTATGCATAACCCATACCTCATCACGTCCAACTACTAAGAAGATTACTTCTCTAAATCAAAGGAATACTCACTTTGGTCTACCCATAACCAAATGGAATCTCACCCTCCGACCCAATTTACTCTGATTGGGCATCAAATCCCATTGGCCGCTAATCCAAAATCTGTCACTGCACCTTTCTGGCCTCTGCACTTATGTTTTGGACAATTAAACACATCATTGCTAGATCCTCCGCAGAGACCGAGTACAGAGCTCTCTTTTTTACAGCCTCTGACATCATACGGCTCCGTCGTCTTCTTCTTGACTTCCACATCCCCTCTTTCAACCCCACTTCGCTGCATTCTGACAATACATAAGCCAAGACTCTAGCCAACAATTCCGCGTTTTATGCTCTCACTAAACATATTAATATAAACCATTGTTCCATTCTGGAAAGAATACAATTTAAGGAAATCACCATGCTACACTTTAACACTCAAGATTATCCAGTAGATATACTCACCAAAGCATTGTCAACTCACAGATTCAAGAGTCTACGAACCAAGTTAATGCTCCAGTCCTTGCACCCCTCACAAGAGGGGTGGTGATAAGAGCAATCTCATATGGACCTATATGAAAAATCCACTCGCTCTGAGTCATTCAAACACCACCTCCTTATACTACTCAGTCCTGACGGTCACACCTCAACTGACAAGCATTCAGCCGTTGATCTTATAACCGCCGCTGATCCAATTCCAGAAACTGTCTCCAGCACTCTNACAACAGCTTCAGAACATTAAGATCAGAAAAATAAAATCTATCAAAAACAACTTATAAAGCAATTTCAACATTCAGCATATTAAACTTGATAGTCAAAAATACACACAGGAAAGTTTGATCATCTCCTGACCGGAGGAGGGGGTGCAGCCCTACCGGCAGCTTGAGCTCTTGCTCGCATAGCAACTGCACGGCCACACCCAACACCAAGAGAAGACCCTTTTCCCTTGATTCTTGCATCCAAACGTTTGAACATTGGGGCATTCTTTAGCATATCGGGTATGACCATAAATCTTACTTTACTTCCTTGGATTTTGTATCGATGTATGTATGAATGGATACACAGACACACACACACACATATAACGTACCCCGCACTACATCAAATAGTTGAAAAGAATATCACAAAGAACTTACTTCTTATCTGCTTCTTTTCCTGCTCGTTCTTCTTTCTGTTCCAGCTGCTCTACACTGATGACATTGCTCTCATCATGTTGTGTGGTAATTTTTGGTTACTATTCTGGTATATATAAACAGGCTGGTTGTTTTTATTTTGTAACTTTTGTACTGTTTAGGTTGATACGGCAGGTTGGTTGCATAGATCCGGACAAGAAAAAGGCCCATCGTCTTTGAGTATAGTGCAGACAAGAAAAAATCTCATGAGGGCTCACGTTGTAGCATTGATACTCGATGCAGAGGAGGTATGACACCTTGTTTTTTGGCTTTTCAAATACAATCTTTCTAGCGAATGGCACATTATTGCTTTCGGTGTTTGTGAGTTGGGGCTGATTGCATCAAAATATTTTAGTTTAGTTTAATCAGTTGCATGGGCAAAATAAAGAGCAATAGCGAGGTGTAAGAATTATTTTTTTTTTTGAAACAAATACTTGGTGGCCTTTCTTCTATTATAACAGCTCAAAAAGAGTAAATAAATCTTAGTATGGAAGAAGAAACTAGATGTAAATTGTAACATTTGTATCTTCATTGTTTGCAATGTAATAAAATTTGATTAGACAGTGTGCTGAAGAGACCAGAAGTTGGACTCTGGTATTCGGGGCTTTACAATGTTAATTAACAAGAATGTTTGATGAAATAAGTTTGACCTCACATAACTTTTCCCTCAATAATGCAGGAATTTTATCTCATGGGAGAATATAACTGCTCCTAACAATATTAAGTAAATTTTTTATTAAACCTTGTGTGTGCTTAATTAGAAAGTTTAAGCAAGATATTTTAAAGTTTAAAAATTCACTGCAGATCCAGCATTGATTACATGATCTTCTTCCAGCAAGAAAAGTGAGTTTTAATCATGCAAGAAAAGTATATTAAGAAAAGCGAGTTTAAAAATTCACTGCTGATCCAGCAAGAAAAGTGAGTTTTAATCATGCAGTAAGGATACATCATTTCTTGTGCTATATTTGTCTGGAATTTTTTTAGTATTTATATTGAACTCCCTACTCTATACATAAACGACATCTTAAGGGCATTGAATATTGAAAATTTTTCCTCTGCTCTATCTATTTCCTTATATTTTCTTCTGTTCTTATGTTGCCTTGTAGTTAAATCTTATTCTCTTCTCGGCATCATCCTACCAACTTAAAAGGATGCTTCAACTTGAAATCGCCCTATGCAAAATAGACAATAGCATGCATTTTAGTTGTATCAGCAATATCAAACCATTATCCAATAGAGCATAAATATTGACCGCAAAATAGACAATAGCATGCATTTTAGTTGTTTCAGCAATATCAAACCATTATCCAATAGAGCATAAATATTGACCTCTAAAAATAGCTTGTATGTTGACTTTACCTAATTTAGCATGCCGGGGAAATTACCAAGTTTGTTCTTATATGGAGGCCTCTCGTTGCCTTTTAATTTATACTATTCATTCTGTTTATGAGAAATAAAAAAAAAAAAAACTCAGGTGTGATATATCTGTAGCTATAATTATAACATTTCATTGCCATAGTATGTTGTATCGTTACCTATAGTTATAACATTTTTATGGTGTGATACACATATCTAGATTGCAAGAAATAAGAGAAGTATGAAGCATGATGAAGTGATTATAGCTCGTCAAGCTGTTGAAGAGGGTCGAGCTCTGATTGTGATAGTGAACAAGATGGATCTTCTCAGAGGAAAACAAAATACTTTGTTACATGAGAAGGTTCTTAAAATAGTACCTCAAGAAATACAGACTCTAATTCCTCAGGTATGTTCGTCCTTTTTAAATATGGAATTCATACATCGAAGTCATATAGCAAGATATATCTTCATTTGTGCATGTAACACACCATGTTTGTACTTATTTAGAGGTCGACTGAATACTCTTCTAGCTTAAGCTGTTTGCCCAGATGATTTCGTTGTTACTGTCGCACATATTTAGTACCTATTATTCTGATTTATTATTCTTTTGACTTTTTACAGTTGTTTCATTTGCATAGTTTTATCAAAAAATATTTTGTGCAAGGACATATACAGTACATAATAGAAGATGGATTGTATATTGTATGAAGGTTAGATAAAATGAAAGTAGAAAGAAGAAATAAAAATATAAATAAAAATGAAAATAGTTATACCTTTATTCGTATAAATTTTTTACATTGCTCTTAAGATTACTTCTTAAAAGAAAATGTGATGACAAATGTACTTGATTAAGATGACTGAATGAATTTTTTTAAAAAGAAAATGTAGAACTTAATTTATAGATTGATCAGTGTATTTCTTATGGATTTATATTAAGCCTTTGCATAATAATTTAGTGTATAATAAAGCGATAATTATTCGCTAAGTTGTTGTAAACATAAATTATTATTTAACTATTTTTTGAGGAAAGCTTTGTTAAACTGATATGATATGAGGGAATTTCTTTATAAGGGGAGAGGAATTGTTTGAGATATAACAGGCTGTTGGATTTTATGTTTGTTCAATTTTATTTTTTAGTTTTTTTCAAGTTGGTTGTTCTTATGTTTTTTGTTTGATGATATTTATTTACGTTTTATGGATTAATAACCATAACATTATTGTGGACTATTATTTCCATAATACTAACTTTTAAAATTTCAAATAGAAGTCATATAAAGTACAAGATATGCAGGTCCATATGAAATTGTGGAGAAGCTTCAAAAGGTGAAAAGTAAGGATGAATTAAACAACTACTAGCTATAAAAATAATTCAAATGTTATAGCAGGTTTTAATTTGAAAAAATAATTATTAAATACAATATGTAAAATCCCAAGAATTCAACCAATAGATACCCCGCTGTCTGCGTGCTTCTTTATATGCTGAGACGACAAATACAATTCATCAATTTCTGCAGTTATCCAGTAATTCTGCCATACAGGGAAAAGCTCTAGCAGCTGCCAACAAGTATTCTTGCCATCTTTTGAAGCCTGCCAACACACGTCATGTTTCAAGTGTACCTATAAAATGCAATTTTTTTGTTTTTTAGTTTTCAGAAACAAAAGCTGTTGTAGGAAATATAAGGAATGCTAAAAGTTATTTGGGTGAATGCAAAAAATTGAGATTTGGGTAACAAATTCCACTGCAGTCATGGAAGTGCATATATCTACTATAAAAATTTTAATTTAAATTTATAAGCTTATAAACATTGTTAGGATTATAAACTATCATTATATTCATCAGCTTCATTAATCTTATTTCAACTATTGGATTCTGATTTTATGATCATTATTTTATATTTATTCCCAGTGGATATATTTTGAGTTGTTAATTCTATCAATGTTATTTCAAGTCTAACCCTCTTTAAACGTTCAAAATCAATTTTATATAGTCGTATATTTCATGCGTTTTTTTTTTTTTTTTTACCGTTCAATGTTCATTTCAAATATACTTCTACTTAGTTTTAATAACTTTATTTTCTTTAGATATCATTCTAATTGTTCCTCTGTTATGATCATTCCTCGACTTATCCTTTGTAGTTGACATATATCACCATAACAATCTCATTTTTTATATACTAACTTATTAATGTTTTTTTTAAATATCACTTCCCAACACTCGAGCCCATGTAACACTCGGGTGCCTAATTTTAATTTTATAAAANCCAACAGCTTCAGAACATTAAGATCAGAAAAATAAAATCTACTTATAAAGCAATTTCAACATTCAGCATATTAAAGTTGATAGTCAAAAATACACACAGGAAAGTTTGATCATCTCCTGACTGGAGGAGGGGGTGCAGCCCTACCGGCAGCTTGAGCTCTAGCTCGCATAGCGACTGCATGGCCACACCAACACAAAGAGAAGATCCTTTTCCCCTGATTCTTGCATCAAACGTTTGAACATTGGGGCATTCTTTAGCATATCGGGTATGACCATAANCGGAGAAGGGGGTGCAGCCCTACCGGCAGCTTGAGCTCTTGCTCGCATAGCGACTGCATGGCCACACCCAACACCAAGAGAAGACCCTTTTCCCCTGATTCTTGCATCAAACGTTTGAACATTGGGGCATTCTTTAGCATATCGGGTATGAATATAAATCTTACTTTACTTCCTTGGATTATGTATCGATGTATGTATGCATGGATACACAGAGACACACACACACACATATAATGTACCCCACACTACATCAAATAGTTGAAAAGAATATCACAGAGAAATTACTTCTTATCTGCTTCTTTTCCTGCCCGTTCTTCTTTCTGTTCCAGCTGCTCTACACTGATGACATTGCTCTCATCATGTTGTGTGTTAATTTTTTGTTACTATTCTGGTATATATAAATAGGCTGGTTGTTTTTATTTTGTAACTTTTGTACTGTTTAGGTGGATACGGCAGGTTGGTTGCATAGATCTGGACAAGAAAAAGGCCCGTCGTCTTTGAGTATAGTGCAGACAAGAAAAAATCTCATGAGGGCTCACGTTGTAGCATTGATACTCGATGCAGAGGAGGTATGACACCTTGTTTTTTGGCTTTTCAAATACAATCTTTCAAGCGAATGGCACATTATTGCTTTCGGTGTTTGTGAGTTGGGGCTGATTGTATAAAAATATTTTAGTTTAGTTTAATCAGTTGCATGGGCAAAATAAAGAGCAATAGCGAGGTGTAAGAATTATTTTTTTTTTTAAAAAATACTTGGTGGCCTTTCTTCTATTATAACAGCTCAAAAAGAGTAAATAAATCTTAGTGTGGAAGAAGAAACTAGATGTAAATTGGAACATTTGTATCTTCATTGTTTGCAATGTAATAAAATTTGATTAGAGAGTGTGCTGAAGAGACCAGAAGTTGGACTCTGGTATTCGGGGCTTCACAATGTTAATTAACAAGAATGTTTGATGAAATAAGTTTGACCTCACATAACTTTTCCCTCAATAATGCAGGAATTTTATCTCATGGGAGAATATAACCGCTCCTAACAATATTAAGTAAATTTTTTATTAAACCTTCTGCGTGCTTAATTAGAAAGTTTAAGCAAGATATTTCGAAGTTTAAAAATTCACTGCAGATCCAGCATTGATTACATGATCTTCTTCCAGCAAGAAAAGTGAGTTTTAATCATGCAAGAAAAGTATATTAAGAAAAGCGAGTTTAAAAATTCACTGCTGATCCAGCAAGAAAAGTGAGTTTTAATCATGCAGTAAGGATACATCATTTCTTGTGCTATATTTGTCTGGAATTTTTTTAGTATTTATATTGAGCTCGCTACTCTATACATAAACGACATCTTAAGGGCATTGAATATTGAAAATTTCTCCTCTGCTCTATCTATTTCCTTATATTTTCTTCTGCTCTTATGTTGCCTTGTAGTTAAATCTTATTCTCTTCTCGGCATCATCCTACCAACTTAAAAGGATGCTTTAACTTGAAATCGCCCTGTGCAAAATAGACATAGCATGCATTTTAGTTGTACAGCAATATCAAACCATTATCCAATAGAGCATAAATATTGACCTCTAAAAATATCTTGTATGTTGACTTTACCTAATTTAGAATGCCGGGGAAATTACCAAGTTTGTTCTTATATGGAGGCCTCTCGTTGCCTTTTAATTTATGCTATTCATTCTGTTTATGAGAAAAAAAAAAAAAAAAAAACTCAGGTGTGATATATCTGTAGCTATAATTATAACATTTCATTGCCATAGTATGTTGTATCGTTACCTATAGTTATAACATTTTTATGGTGTGATACACATATCTAGATTGCAAGAAATAAGAGAAGTATGAAGCATGATGAAGTGATTATAGCTCGTCAAGCTGTTGAAGAGGGTCGAGCTCTGATTGTGATAGTGAACAAGATGGATCTTCTCAGAGGAAAACAAAATACTTTGTTACATGAGAAGGTTCTTAAAATAGTACCTCAAGAAATACAGACTCTAATTCCTCAGGTATGTTCGTCCTTTTTAAATATGGAATTCATACATCGAAGTCATATAGCAAGATATATCTTCATTTGTGCATGTAACACACCATGTTTGTACTTATTTAGAGGTCGACTGAATACTCTTCTAGCTTAAGCTGTTTGCCCAGATGATTTCGTTGTTACTGTCGCACATATTTAGTACCTATTATTCTGATTTATTATTCTTTTGACTTTTTACAGTTGTTTCATTTGCATAGTTTTATCAAAAAATATTTTGTGCAAGGACATATACAGTACATAATAGAAGATGGATTGTATATTGTATGAAGGTTAGATAAAATGAAAGTAGAAAGAAGAAATAAAAATATAAATAAAAATGAAAATAGTTATACCTTTATTCGTATAAATTTTTTACATTGCTCTTAAGATTACTTCTTAAAAGAAAATGTGATGACAAATGTACTTGATTAAGATGACTGAATGAATTTTTTTAAAAAGAAAATGTAGAACTTAATTTATAGATTGATCAGTGTATTTCTTATGGATTTATATTAAGCCTTTGCATAATAATTTAGTGTATAATAAAGCGATAATTATTCGCTAAGTTGTTGTAAACTTAAATTATTATTTAGTGTATAATAAAGCGATAATTATTCGCTAAGATATGATATGAGGGAGTTTCTTTATAAGGGGAGAGGAATTGTTTGAGATATAACAGGCTGTTGGATTTTATGTTTGTTCAATTTTATTTTTTAGTTTTTTTCAAGTTGGTTGTTCGTATGTTTTTTGTTTGATGATATTTATTTACGTTTTATGGATTAATAACTCTTTTATACCATAACATTATTGTGGACTATTATTTCCATAATACTAACTTTTAAAATTTCAAATAGAAGTCATATAAAGTACAAGATATGCAGGTCTATATGAAATTGTGGAGAAGCTTCAAAAGGTGAAAAGTAAGGATGAATTAAACAACTACTAGCTATAAAAAGAATTCAAATGTTATAGCAGGTTTTAATTTGAAAAAATAATTATTAAATACAATATGTAAAATCCCAAGAATTCAACCAATAGATACCCCGCTGTCTGCGTGCTTCTTTATATGCTGAGACGACAAATACAATTCATCAATTTCTGCAGTTATCCAGTAATTCTGCCATACAGGGAAAAGCTCTAGCAGCTGCCAACAAGTATTCTTGCCATCTTTTGAAGCCTGCCAACACACGTCATGTTTCAAGTGTACCTATAAAATGCAATTTTTTTGTTTTTTAGTTTTCAGAAACAAAAGCTGTTGTAGGAAATATAAGGAATGCTAAAAGTTATTTGGGTGAATGCAAAAAATTGAGATTTGGGTAACAAATTCCACTGCAGTCATGGAAGTGCATATATCTACTATAAAAAAATTAATTTAAATTTATAAGCTTATAAACATTGTTAGGATTATAAACTATCATTATATTCATCAGCTTCATTAATCTTATTTCAACTATTGGATTCTGATTTTATGATCATTATTTTATATTTATTCCCAGTGGATATATTTTGAGTTGTTAATTCTATCAATGTTATTTCAAGTCTAACCCTCTTTAAACGTTCAAAATCAATTTTATATAGTCGTATATTTCATGCGTTTTTTTTTTTTTTTTTTTTTACCGTTCAATGTTCATTTCAAATATACTTCTACTTAGTTTTAATAACTTTATTTTCTTTAGATATCATTCTAATTGTTCCTCTGTTATGATCATTCCTCGACTTATCCTTTGTAGTTGACATATATCACCATAACAATCTCATTTTTTATATGCTAACTTATTAATGTTTTTTTTTTTAAATATCACTTCCCAACACTCGAGCCCATGTAACACTCGGGTGCCTAATTTTAATTTTATAAAATTTACTTGTGAGTCTCCAAAATATCCTCTTATCACAGTATTTTGGAGATACTCTTTCATTTTAACCATCTAGCCTTAACTTTAGTCGTTCTGACTTTAAAGACACCTCATTTGAAATTCTCTTTATTATTAGCTTAATCACAAGATTTAAGTATTGCCTATATCATGACGGAGTTATTTTTTGTTATTTACAGATTACTGGTATTCCTGTCTTATTTATTTCAGCAATGGAGGGAAGGGGTCGAGTAGAAGTTATGCACCAGGTAGTCGACGCATACCAGAAGTGGTGCTCAAGATTGTCTACTGCTCGCCTAAACCGTTGGTTGAGGAAGGTAATGCTTTCATGCCATGTATTAAATTCTGTTCTTATTGCTTCTTACTTGCTAATTTCTTCATATTATATTTGACAAATACTATATCTTTATATATAGAGAGAGAATTGTCAAAATGATCTCCTGGTTAGTTTTTCTCAATGGGTCATTTTAGTTCCAAAATTTATAAAAGCATCAATTTAGCCCCCCGACCTTTTTAATATAGGTTAAAATAGCAATAAGGAGGACTAATTAAACCCCCATTAAAAGAGTCTTGGGAATAATTTGACACATTTATGAACTCTGGGACTAAAATGATCCTATATAAATAATCAAGTGGCTATTACACACACACACACACACGTATCATAACACACTCACCCTTGCTAAAGTTTCTTTAGCATATGATGCCTTGCATATAAATGAAAATATTTTNCACACGTATCATAACACACTCACCCTTGCTAAAGTTTCTTTAGCATATGATGCCTTGCATATAAATGAAAATATTTTACCTTTTTCCGTTCTTTTATTTGATTGAAGAAAGGTGGAATTTTTGGGCCTTATATATGCTTACTAGGGGTGTAAATGAGCCGCACTGGCTCAAGCTGGACTCGCTAATAAGCCCGCTAGTCAAATTTGAGCTCAAACTCAAACTCATTTATTAAATGAGCTTGAGTTCAAGCTTGTTTGAGCTCGGCTCGTCAGCTCGCGAGCCAACTTGACTAGCCAATTGATGGTCATGTTGATGACCTCTCCGATGAGCTGTCGTGACACTGCTCCTCCTTCCATTGATGGTTTCTCTGGTGTATTCATGATAATTTGATTTTTGATCCGAGCTCGTGAGCCTGTCATCATCAGTGTGAGCTGAGCTTGAGTTAGGCTTAACTCATTTTCAACCTAGTGCTTACTAAATGCCTTTTGTTATGTTAATCTGTCTGCTAAATGTGACTGAGCAGGTTATGAGTAGGCATTCGTGGAAAGACCAAGCCACGCAACCCAAAATCAAATATTTCACTCAAGTTAAAGCTCGACCGCCGACATTTGTCTCCTTCCTGAGCGGAAAAGCTCAGCTTTCTGACACAGACATAAGGTTTCTGATCAAGTCTCTCAAAGAGGATTTCAACTTGGGTGGAATCCCAATCCGCATAATGCAGCGCTGCATTTCAACAAAAAACTGCGAGCAGCAACAATAGCAAGAATTCAACTTCTTAAGGGTCACATATAATTGAAGCCACATTAGAGAGATTTACTGCATTTGAATAGGCTTCTTGAATGACAGCCATGGCTGTAAAGAAATGGGAGATTTTTTTGTGATTTGTATCAGGTAATGCTCCATTAATTTTCCAGTTATTTATATATCTGTGGAGACGAGCTTCTGCATCAAAATTATCCAATTAATTTTGGTTTTGTTTGGCATTAACTTTATTATTATT
>JXCR01145642.1:125999-158486 GCA_002079205.1 Phalaenopsis hybrid cultivar
TTGTCTCTAAGTGTCAAGCCACTTATCCGCCTAAGCATTCTCATCTCAACAACACTAAAACTTAGTTTTATGCTTCTCTTTTAAAGGCCAACATTATATGTCAATTATTGCAGATTTCACCATCATCTTATAAAATTTTTATTCAAGTCTAAGTAATACTTTTCTATGACACAATAGCATGATGCATTCCTCCACTTAAGCCAACCAACTTGAATTCTACTAATAATATCCCCATCACTTTGAACAACAGACCTGACATATCTAAAATGCTCACACCTTTTATTGATTTGATCACCCATGCTTACAACTCTGTCACTAGAATTTCTACTACTAAAGTTATTTTTTATGTATTTTGTTTAAGATCTACTCAAACGAAGTCCTTTAGACAAAATAAGAATAAACAAAAATAAAAAATATGTATGACCAAATATCTGATATATCAATTGAAGTTTATGTTTGCATAAGGTAAGCTAATACCTGCGGATCGGGTCAGGTCCATCAAAATACTAGATTGGTAAGTTAAGTGTATTGTTTGGTTGACCCACCCACAAACCTCATATATTCATCAATTTGTTAGCTTGAACAAACCCATTAGCTAAATTGACAACTCGTCTATTTGCTAGCCCGGTGTCCTATAAAGCTATAGAGTATGCCATATTATTACATATTTTTATAATTTTTTCATCTTTTTTTCTTGCAGCTAATTATATACTTTAATCAATATTTCCCTCAAATCTATGAATACGAAGTTAAGGTTGAGAATCATATTATGTAATGAGAGATAGTGAGCTTAGCTACCAGTATTCACTTATTTCCATCAACTAATAAAATCTTAAAACTTCTCTCTCCACAACTCTCTCTCTCTCTCTCTATATCTGTGTCATTCTCTCTTCTCTCTCAAAGTGTTTTTGTCTAGCTGGGGTGAGCCATGGATAATTTAGGGCCTAACATTTTCTTAGGTGAGATGAGTGTAGATAATTTACAAACTAGAAGAGAGCATTGCAAGAAGTCGATCATAATGATAGAGGTACATTCATTAATATGGAGGATATCAAAAGGTTCATATCGAAGTAGTTTACAGAGTTTAATGATGAGCTGACAAAGATGATCAAGAAAGTGATGGAGCACCTTTCTAGGGTTTATGTGGAGCTACCTCCTATTGGATCTTTTGATTTATTGTTGAGGAGACATCGAGAGGTTTTAATGGCATTACATCAAGTTTGGTGGATGAAGATGATGATACCTTTTCTCTTGATAGTGAAAATTCTAACTCCCATCATTGGGAGGGAAGGAGATGGGAGATGAAGAGAAAGTTTTTTCTCGGAGAATGCTTTCTCCAAGGAAGTGACAAAGGCCAAGAGTCTTTGGATAGGTTGAAGGTCTTTTCCTTAGATTCATTTAAGAGGAGAACAATTTCATGTACATTTTGCTTTGTTTAAAGCTGTTGTTTCTTTATTGAACGTTAGCAATGCGTAAAGTTTCGTCTATTCTTCATGACTCTGAAGGAGTATGCTCTTTGATGGTTCACTTGCCATCCTCACGAAGTGATCACCTCATCTGTTGAAATCAAGGGCAGGGACAATCCAAAAAATTTTTGGAAGGCAGTCAACCCAGCATAACTCATTTTTTTGCGAAAGTTTTCAGTGCAAACAATGGGTGAAACTTTAGAACGCGGAACAGAGCAATCAATAAGAGCCCGAGTTTTTGCAATTACTCCTCAAGAAGCCAAAGAATTAGAAGATATGGTTACAAATATACTCCTAATTCAAGATCAGCCTGACAATGTTTTATTCGATTCAAGTGCTTCACATTTTTTTATTTCTGATGAGTTTGCTTCCATGTTACATGTTGATAATATGCATTTTACTCCTATTTTATGTGTGAAAAATGGATAGTTGTGTTAGGCAGTCGACAACCAACATGAAATTTGTTGAAAATAATAAATGAAAATATGACACTCAATAGGACACAATGAAGAAAAAGGATTCATGTAACCGACCCCACTTAGTGGGATAAAGGTTTGTTGTTGTTGTTGTTGTTGTTGTTTGTGTTAATATGCCCTCTGAAAGTGAGTTTTATGCCAATAAAAAATATGCAGTGCATGTTAATGTGCATGATAAGAAGTTGTCAACATAGTTGATTATCGTACCAATTCAAACCTTTAATGTTACTTTGGTGATGGATTGGTCAGTAAAGCACTTTGCTACGATCAAATGCTGGAAAAGACAGGTGAAGCTAAAATTTCCTGGTGAAAAGTATTCTATAGTCTATGTGATCGAAATGCACAATCTTTGTGAAAGAAAATATTTCCGAAGTGATGAAATGTCATTTTTGGCAAAATTAAAAGTGCAAAATATAGATGTACATGAATTGAAAAACATCTTAGTGGTTTCAGAATTCAGCATTCTTCTATAGAAATCTAACCTAAAATTTCATAAACATCATATTTCAGCGCAATTACAAGGTTAAAGCTTTCAATTGAAAATTAGTAAAAATGTCATTTATAGCCAAAAAAAAATTAATTATCAACAGTTTTTATATCAAATCAAAATTATCAATTTTGACTTTTATACATCAATTCCAACTCTCACAAACTCTCAGCAATTAAAAATTTTAACGACAATCATTTCAGTGCAAGACAACATAATGTGTACACAAACTAAACCTTGAACAAGTTCATTATGTTCTGTCAATCTTGATAGTCAACCCAATTTACAGGTTTTGTGCCTACAATTGATTTCATATATTTGCACACAAACATTCCACACTCATGATCATTTGTTTGCATAAGCAAACCTTTCACACCATGAATTTTTTATTTTTTTATATTCCCTTTGAAAGCACCAAACAAATCATTGGCTGGAAGTTTTACCTACAAAAGCAATAAATAAAATAATTAAGATACCACAATATCAAAGCAAATATCAAATTACAAAAAAAAAACTAATTGGTATGTCATTACAATATGAAATAAATATCCCGATGTTGAAGATTCAACGGTGATCATATAAATTTCATTTCTTCTTTTTCAAATCTTCAACTTGAAGAGTCCAATATTGTTCATCAACAATAGGAATTACAATAATTTCAGCCTTTTCAATGCTTCTTTTGTTAACATGGTTCACATAGATCAAGTTTTCCTTTTTGTATTCTAATCGCGCATAGCCATGAGGAAAAAAAATATAATAATGGTAAGTTATTATAAAAGTTTTTCAAATTCATCATGACTAATTTAAGTAGCATAATACTTTTTATATTCACCCAATATAGGCTTGAAATGTACAAGAATTTTTTATATAAATGTGTAGAGTTTTCTCTTTTGTTAACATATAAGCAAAAGTATCTATGTGAACATCAGATGAGTATTGATTGATCAAAATATTATCAATAGGTTGAGTTTCCCAAGTATAAAGTATTATAATAACGATGCTTAATGATAAGGATAAGAATATATTGAATGCTTGCAAACCTGTCAAGAAAACTAATCGACGTTTGTAAATACATAAATATTCTTAATGGGGGTTTACATGTCATGATGCCATTAGTCGGAGATTCGATGACTTTAATGCTGACTTTATTGCTCCTAACAACCTTTATTTAGTGTACTGAGAAGAGAAGGGGAAATAAATGAGATATATAAGAATTTTAAGAGACGAGATTGGCAATGGAGAAAGGGATGAATTGAATGGTTCGTACTTGTCTTTATCCCTTTGAGCATATTCATTGATATCCAAATGAGCGAACTTCTTGCTTGTTGGTTCCAAAAATAGCCTCTCATCATTTTCAAACCCAACGACTTTACTTGTCACCTCTCAAAAGAGCCCTTATGGGTGGTGGGCAGCCCAAGACTTAAATATTGTTTTTTAGCCCTACACCTAACCGATGTGGGACTATTTGTCCGTGACATTCTCCTCCACTCAATCATGTGACGCCCTCTTCACGGATCGACTCCACCGAGGGTCTCACTGGACCATGGAGAGTCTACACACCTGACAAGCAGTAATCTGTTCTGATACCACTTGTCACCTCCCAAAAGAAAAAGTTTGCTTATACTTCGTAGAAGTTTTCCCTTGAGAAAGAAATCTTGTTGGTCATTCTCACCTAGTTGGGTTTTATGATAGAATCTTCTTCGAGTTTGAAGGCTTTATTTATGGCAGATGCATTGTTTATGAGGCTATGATTTTAGCTCTGTTTGATTGTCAACACTGAGTTTGTGTTGCCATCTCTCTCCTTAGGCTATGTGTTCGTTAACTTCAACTAACACCCCTTGTTATCCCATTAATGTTTGGGTTCTCTTCTCCAAGCACAATATCATCCAAGAACTATGTCTAGATGAAGAAGATTTCTCGATTCAACAAAAGGTGAGGGAGGGACCACTCAATTCAACAAACAAGCACATGTAGAAGTCAACTTCATCATCTTCGAAAAAGATCTCTTTAGTTCAATTTCAATATTTATAAACTTTGTCCTTAGGTCGAATTCTTGTGATGCAAGAAACAAATGTACTTGTTAGGTATGTAATAAATGATTTACCTTCTGCATACGTATCATGCATTTTTTTCTTAATTGTTTTAATATGTGGTTACTTACTAGTTCATCGTATCATTTTGATAACCTTGCTTAAGCTTGAGGGTGTAATGAACTCGATATTTGAATCTCAATTCAGCTTAGTGAATTCAGGCATTGTTTCATTTACGCAAATTGATCCAAACTTGCATCTTCTTGGAATCAAAAAATGGAGCGCTACTACAAAATTCAAATCAGTATAAGAATGTTCCCATTTGCAAGTTAAGAATCATATCTGTTTTGGCTATTATGAAGGTATTTTTCTAATCTAGGTTAGGGTAATGAGAGAGAGGACTTTGTCTAAGCGAGAACTATACTTAACAATTGAGGCTTCCAGCTCTTTTTCATATCTTATATATGTATGAACTTTTTTAGCATCTCCTACAAGGTGTTGATTATCTTGAGGCTTTCGACTTCCGTTAGGGAGTAGTTAATTATTTTTTTACTTAGCACTTTGACTTTTTCATACTTTTCTTAATATATCATAGAAAATTTTCTTAAGTGTGATTTCATGTTTCTATTGCTATGGAAAATAGATCTACAACCGATCTCGTCTAAGCGAGTTCCCCGGTTTGGGTATAAGAGTTCATCTCAACTTCAAGTTTGGTTACTTTTTTTAATGTCTTTAGCTTTGTGCGCTCCTAAGTCGACTTACTTGTGTATGATACATGGTACGGTCCAGGACTGGCCTAGCTTCCCAACAACTTGAATGTGCATGGCTAGATCTGCTTTCTTCAGTACTAAGCACTATCCTTGAAATATTTCCTTCATGTGTAACCGCACTACAAAATTATTCTCCTTTCAGTTTCTTCATCTCAGTGCGAATTGAATTTGTATATCTTCTAGCATATGAAGTGAGGTTTGTGGGCATTCTTCGTTTGCAACCATTCATTCATCAAACTCTAACTCTTCAAAATTAGATGGGGCAAATTCTCTCTGATTATGTAAATTTAACTCCATCGATAACATGGTCTCGATCTAGTGTGAGAGAGCAAAGGGTGTCTACTCAATTACGGTTGACAGAGTTGTTATAAGTGCCCATAGAACTAATTGAATGAAAACAACCAATTTTCCCATGGCTCCTTTGACGTTCTTCCTTAATAGATTTAGGATCAACATGTTTGCAACTTTGACTTGTGCTTGGGTGGCGGACATAGGCGAAGTTGAGATTCACCCCTTGCCTTAGACAAAATTATTTAACTTTCTTATTAGCAAATTGAGTTACATTATCTGTGATGATCACCACGAGTAACCCATATCAAAAGATGAGATCGGTCCAAATAAAATAACGGACGACTTTCATTGTGATCCTAGCAAATGCTCTTATTTCTATCCACTTCGAGAAATAATCAATCACCATTAGAATGAACTTCATCTGCCATTTTGATGGGGGAAAAGACCCACAAAGGTCCAACCTTCATATGATGAATGGGTTGTAGCTTATGCTAGGGTTGAAATTGCGTAGGGATGAATTTCTAGGGTTGTTCGCAGTTTTTAGAGAATTCTTTTAGCATCTTTCCTAAGAGTTGGCCAAAAGTGATTTGCTAAACTTTTCCCTCCTAAATGGCTCTCACACTCACCAAAATACACTTCTTCAAGAGTGTTGCCAACTTCTCATTCTGCAACGCATCATGGATAATTGCTCTCGGAAAGTTGGTCTTCCAAAAGTAGATTTTGTGTGGATTTAATTCTGAACCTCCTCTGATCCTTCAAATCAGTGGAAAACATTCTGATTTTCAAGAATTTAATATACAGATCAGCCCAATTCGTTGCTTTCTCATGCTCCATGTTCATGATTTTTGCTTTTTCGACTGTTGATTATGCGAGTTTCTGAGTCCCCTAGTCGGACAATTTCATTTGGATTAGAAGACTATAAGTTGATTGTCGTCTCTTAAAATGTGTTTAATTCTGAAAAACTTAATTTCTCTACTACGTTGACCATTAGGAGACACTTCATAGATTCTTCTGCGCTTTTGATTGTCTGTTCACCTTATTAATGATGAGTTCGGAGTAAGATCGCACCAATAAGTGTTTCACGCCTATCCCTTTAGCGAATTGTAATATTTCAATCAAAGCATTATATTCGATTTGATTATTGGTGATCTCGATTTTTGATTTCTATAGAGTAATAAAAGAAAAAATTGACAGAGCTCCTTAGCACAACTCCGAGTCTAGCTCCCAAGTTACTAGACACTATCCACTTATAAACTCCAGAGCTAATCTTTTCGCGAGGTTGTTGCTTGTTGATCGTCAGGTTTGGATAAATCTGCCAAAAATCTATAGCTTGTACTTAATCATCATTCGGGGTGTAAGAGAGATCGAACTCACTAAACTTGATTGCTCGTTTCAGTAAATGTCTCGAATGTTTAAGCTTGTCAAGGACCATGTGTTTAAAAATAAGGGCATAGTCTTTGTTCTTAAATAGTAATAGAAAGGGTTAGTTTTTCTATAATTAAATACAAGAGGTTTGTTCACTTTTAAGATTCTAGTAACACATTCGACTGGGAACTACTGTCATTCTTCTCAAACTAGGACTTAATCGATGGCATTGAATCCGACTACCAAATATAGTAGCAAACCCTCGTTAGATTTAAGACTTTGCGACAACGATGGAGATGCCAGAAAGTTTTTAAGTTGGAGGAAAACTTATTCGCACGCTTCCATCCAAACAAAGCTCTTGGCCCTCTTTCGAATATTAAAGAAGGTCGCATCCATATTTCCTACATTGAGATGGAAAGACTAAGGCAAGTGATTCGCCCAATCAACTTCTTTTTTTTTAATGCTATGAGATGAGGGCATGTCCATGAATGCCTTTTAACTTTTTCAGGGTTGGTCTTGATACTTCCGAGTGTTAAGCGGTGGCCTAAGAATTTATTAGTCCTGCCGTCGAATGTGCACTTAAGTGGGTTCAATTTCATATTAAATTTTCTTAAGATGTCAAACATTACATTTAAGTATTTTATATGTTACTTGGGTGACTTATTTTTAAAAAACACGTCATTGATTTGATTAACAAAAATTACATTCATCATGTGTTGATTAGTCAATCCTGTATTTTTAAACCCAAAGAGCATTATATTATAACAGTGAACATTATTCATTTATAATAAACACATTCTTCTCAATGTCAGCTGAGCGCATCTTGATTAGATGATAGTCAGAGAAAACATTCATAAAGCTCATGACAAAGTAACCAATTGTAGAGTCAATGAGCTTGTTAATTCGCATCAGACGATAGATGTCTTTCAGATTTGCTATGTTCAAGGTGGTGAAGTTGACGCTCATTCACCATATGTCATTTGACTTTGGCACTATCACCGCGTTAGCGAACCACTTATACTTTGCACTTCTTGGGTGTGGTTCACATCCAAAATCTCTTGTCAAATGGGTTCCGCTGCAATAATCGCTAAGGAGCGCATCTCTTGCTTCATTGGACAAGCTCTAGTCAACCATTAACTTGTAGCAAGCTACATTAACAGCCCCTCCTGGCATTTATTCTATCGATAGACGAATACATAGCAATACTCACGCAAGGTGATGACTAAATAATTCTTAAAACCTGCATCAAAGATTCAATTGAGTCGAAGAATTTTACATGTTTATCCTTCAACAACCACAACTTTTTCAGCTACTTTGTTGGTTTCTAAAACGCTCCCTCATTGGGTGTCCAACTTCAGATCACCTTCTGCATGTTGCTACCCGCATATAGATAGCAAGTGTGTGATTGCTTCAGATCTCTCCTAGCAGTGATCACTTCATCATTGTGTGGGAACTTCATGGCAATGTGATATGTGAGACAGTTTTAAAGGTGTTGAAGAGAGGACAGACAAAAATGGCATTGTATGTTGGGGAGTAAACTTGACGAGGTTCACCATTGACAAACAAGGCTAAGGTTCTTCCTCTTTTTTTTTCTCGCTTGACAGTCCATAAAATGGCCTTGATGTGGATTGTAACCATGAAGTATCAAGCTTCATTTTGCCAAAAACGCATTTAAATAAAATGTTAATGGAACTCCTTGCATCAATAAGAAAGTCACCAATTTGGTAATTGACAACTAGCAATGTGATAACAATCAAGTCATAGTAGGGGTTTCGCTTGGCCAGTAGAACTTCCTCGGTGAAAATGATAAGTGGTTGGTAGGAAACTTGACACCGAAACAAGTTTACCAAGCACATTTCTTCTGAGCGAAGTCTTTTGATGCAGGATTGGCGAGGAACCTCCACTTCATTCGCTTGAGCACAAGCTAGCTCTTTGCAAGCTTCTTCAACTGATGACAACACTCTTCTTTTAGTTTTCTGGCCTCGTTCAACTGCTCAATCAAGCTTCAAAAATGATGACACTCTTCAATATTATGATCATGATTGTGATGATAGGTGCAATACTTTTGCGGTTCATGCAGGTATTCTCTAGCCTTCATAAGCATGGGTGTGCATAAATATTTTTTAATCTAGATGGTCTACACTATCTCAATCATAGAGACTCACAAAGGAGACTGTTCTGGGAGCTATTGAGTCGACGATGGTAACAACCTCTCTAGTGACGATCAATTCGCCTCTCTTGATACTGGACTCGCCCCTCTTTTGAAAGAACTCACATGAGTCCTTTCCGAAAAAGGATGTGGTGGACACTCCTCAAATTTTGGCCTCATAATTGGTGGTGCGAAGCAAGATACTCATGCTAACTTGATGGAAACTTCTCTTCAATGGGTGTCTTTGGGCGCTCTGCTCGGACAATTGCGAGGAGTGAATTGTATTCTTCAATAGATATATGAGCATTGGTAAGTAATAACAAATCAGTTAAGTTTGTGCTCTCTATAAACCTAGCACGTATCAGAAAGAAATCTTAGCCATTGGGCTAAAGCAACATGAGCTTTCATTGGCTTCAAGTCTCATACCTAACATTTCCCTCTTGAAGTGGGTTACAAAAGCTCCCAGAGTTTCTCCTAGCTCCTGAAGAATTTGCAGTAACGCTTACGAACTCTTCTATGATTATTGGGCACTAATGAACTATGCAATAAACATGCATTTAAAGTCTTTATTAGAAGTTATTACTCCCAACAGCAAACTGTTGAACTATCTTAAAGCCGAATTTTCATAATCATGAAAAATAATCTATACTTCAAGGTGTTGTTCACCCTCAACAAACAAAAAAGTAGATTCAAAAGAGGCAATTTGGTCAGGACTTAAACATCCCTCGATAAGATTCTAAAGAAGGAATCTTAAAGTGCTCATGTGCTTTATTTTTGGATATTTCTCTGTAGAAAACATTCTACAACTGATATGGTTAAAGAGTTTCAACCCTCCTCTCATAATTGAATGGGGTTGAAACCAAACTATTTGAGCAGTACAGGTGATCCTAATCTACTAGAGCGGGTGAGAGTCACACTGAAATTGGCGAAGAGTTTTCCTTTTCATTGAGATGGGGCTACTGGTCGAGATGGGGTGTTTGGTCCCCTAATATCTACACTAAAGTCTCTCAAATCATGTTTTCCACCTACTCATTCATTCATTAATCTGTTGGGTGATGAATCCCGTTGTGCAATCAATATTACTAGTGACTTCTCTATGGCTTAACCCTGCCACTTGTGTAGCCCATCTTCTTACCTGCGACATCATCCACGCTCATCGCACATTTTAAAATGTTGAATCTTATTTTATCCATAGACGCACACCTCAAGGGTAAAACTAGTAAAGGAGGAAAAGGTGATCGAGAGAGAAGAGTCTAGATGAATACACTATTATTTCCTAGTATAAATGTTCAATTCATTTTACACAATTTTTCCCCTTTATATAAGAATAGTTTTCTATAAAATATGATAAGCTATGATTATACTCAAATATCCAGGGATCTCTAAAAGCTTGAATTTTTCATTAACTACCTTGAGTGTATACATTATATTATCTCTAGTGTCTTGTCTCCTGCTTTTATCAAATATGACCTTATATCCTCTACTCACTTTATTGGGTCACATCCAACGTCTATTCGGGCTTTTGCACTAAAAACTTACTCTGAGGTTCATTCGATCCTTGGAACAATGGATTTTGAATTTGCGAAACATTTGAGGCCGACATGCGATCTTTGGCGAGGCAAAAATGTTGTTGGGTAAATTTTTCTCTGCTACATCTCATATGAACATTGTTCATCAGGTGGTAGATCATATTCGGCTACTCGTACTCGGACATTCATGCCTGGTAACTCATACCTGCCAACTCATACTCGATTGCTTCCACCCAAAGACTTATTTGGCTGCTTGTGAATTGTATCTCTTAACGAGTTGGGCCAAAAAAGAACCACTAAGCTTGCTTGGATTCCTACTGGCCCATCATAGCTCATCATAGTTGCTTTTGGTCATATAAGTTCAAAACTATTTTATTTTGATTTAATTACATACGAGTTAGTTGCAAACACACTGCAAACTGCAGCTTGCTGTCACCACCATGATCAACCGTCGGCCGTTTGTCGTCACCACCCAAAGCCACGGGCCGCTTCCCAAACATCATATATAACAAGAGATGGGGGGAACCTTTCAAACAACATAGTCTTGCAAAAGCAAGTCAAAATGTATGCCATAAGTTTTTGCTACTGATAATAAAAACTATTCCCTTCTTTTCCCGTTCGAAAATTTAAAAAGCAAACATTTTCACAAGATGTTTTAGAATGTTAAACCCAAAAAAACCTGCATTTGTTTTAATACATCGTAAGAGGTATTTTCAATTAAATAAAATCTTACAATCATTTTTATCAAAGCTATTTGTTCATTTATCAGACAAAAAATCATCAAAATGCAAGACTAGATCCTTGTTTGTATAAATTTTGGCATCTCATTTGGATAAATGAATTTGAGGTACCTATTTAAAAATAGCTTTGAAAAAAAGAGGAAAATTTAGATGCATATCAGTAAACCACACAATTTCTATGTATTTATATATCTAACACCTAAACTTCAATTTTACATGCATATCTCCTTGCCCTTGCATGAAAATATGTATTTCACTTTTTTAAAGTCAAAATGATGGTATCTTTTATGTGATGATATGTATGATTTGGGTGGTGTAAATGTAAAAAAAGCAAAATTTAGATTAATAACTGGAAAAAAAAAATCATTATTCGTTCGAACAAAATGTAGAGGCAGTTACGTCCTTAAGGGGTTGTATGGTGACGGATGAGTTTTAAGTTATTAGAATTAACTGAAAACTATCTGGCAATAGTAAAGTAAATCTGATAAATCCATTTTAACTTGTTTTGGAAGTCCTGTCTACATCCAGATTTTCTCTCTTGTAAATCCNACTATTTTTTCAAGGAAAGCTTTGTTAAACGAATATGATATGAGGGAGTTTCTTTATAAGGGGAGAGGAATTGTTTGAGATATAACAGGCTGTTGGATTTTATGTTTGTTCAATTTTATTTTTAAGTCTTTTTCAAGTTGGTTGTTCTTATGTTTTTTGTTTGATGATATTTATTTACTTCTTATGGATTAATAACTCTTTTATACCATAACATTATTGTGGACTATTATTTCCATAATACTAACTTTTAAATTTTCAAATAGAAGTCATATAAAGATAAATCAATTTTGTGAAGTAAAATTGAACGTTGATGTGAGAAATTTTGATGCACAGTTAATTGTATTCTCATTAGTTGAATTTAATGCAATCTTATGTATGAATTGGTTGTTTAAAAATTTTGCACTCATATGTTGTAATAAGAAGATAGTCGGAATTAATATACATGAAGAGAGAGAAAATATTTTTTTTGGTGATAGAGAGTTGACATCTATGATAATCACATGTTTGAAAGTTTTTAAATTATTAAATTATGAAAATTCAGGTTTCATTGCTTAGTTGAAAGATATTATTTAAGAAGTGAAATCATTAAATGATATTTCGATCTTGAAGGAATATTCAAAAGTTTTTCTAGATGAATTACCTGGGCTAGCACCAATGCAAGATAGATTTACTATTGAATTATTACTAAGTTCTAAGCCAGTATCCAAAAGATATATAGCACGAAAGTTAATGAGTTGCAGAATTGAAAAAACAGTTACAGGGACTACTAGATAAAGGGTTTATCAGGCCAAACACATCATCTTGGGGAGCTCCAATATTATTTGTAAAGAAGCATGAAAGTTTTAGGATATGTTTCAACTACAAAGAATTGAAGAAACTCACTGTTAATAATAAATATTCCTACCGAAGATTAATAACTTTTTTGATCAATTTGAATGAGTTTCTATCTTCTCAAAGATCGTTTTGAGATCAGATTATCATCAACCGAGGATTAAAGAAGAGAATATAACAAATATAATCTTCATGACTAGATATGTGCACTATAAATTTGGGATTATGCCTTTTGGATTGACTAATGCTCCAACAACATTTGTGGATCTAATGAATAGAATATTCAGGCAATTCATTGATATATTTGTGATAGCTTTTATAAATGATATTTTGTTATATTCAAATGATGAAAACAATCACTCAGATCATCTTCACGTTGTTCTACAAGTTTTGAATGAGAACAAAGTTATATGCTGGTCTGGCTGAAGCTTTCAACAAAACATTGGTACAAATTTTAAAGAAAACACCGGATAAAAACAAAAGGGATTGACACAACAAGCTATTAGAAGTCTTGTGGGCCTACCAAACGATTTAAAGTTATATGTTGTAGGAAATATAAGGAATGCTAAAAGTTATTTGGGTGAATGCAACAAATTGAGATTTGGGTAAAAAATTCCACTGCAGTCATGGAAGTTCATATATCTACTGTAAAAAATTTAATTTAAATTTATAAGCATATAAACATTGTTAGGATTATAAACTATCATTATATTCATCAGCTTCATTAATCTTATTTCAACTATTGGATTCTGATTTTATGATCATTATTTTATATTTATTCCCAGTGGATATATTTTGAGTTGTTAATTCTATCAATGTTATTTCAAGTCTAACCCTCTTTAAACGTTCAACATTAATTTTATATAGTCTATTTCATGAGTTTTTTTTTTTACCGTTCAATGTTCATTTCAAATATACTTCTACTTAGTTTTAATAACTTTATTTTCTTTAGATATCATTCTAATTGTTCCTCTGTTATGATCATTCCTCGACTTATCCTTTGTAGTTGACATATATCACCATAACAATCTCATTTTTTATATGCTAACTTATTAATGTTTTTTTTAATATCACTTCCCAACACTCGAGCCCATGTAACACTCTGGTGCCTAGTTTTATTTTTATAAAATTTACTTGTGTCTCCAAAATATCCTCTTATCACAGTATTTTGTAGATACTATTTCATTTTAACCATCTAGCCTTAACTTTAGTCGTTCTGACTTTAAAGACACCTCATTTGAAATTCTCTTTATTATTAGCTTAATCACAAGATTTAAGTATTGCCTATATCATGACGGAGTTATTTTTTGTCATTTACAGATTACTGGTATTCCTGTCTTATTTATTTCAGCAATGGAGGGAAGGGGTCGAGTAGAAGTTATGCACCAGGTAGTTGACGCATACCAGAAGTGGTGCTCAAGATTGTCTACTGCTCGCCTAAACCGTTGGTTGAGGAAGGTAATGCTTTCATGCCATGTATTAAATTCTGTTCTTATTGCTTCTTACTTGCTAATTTCTTCATATTATATTTGACAAATACTATATCTTTATATATAGAGAGAGAATTGTCAAAATGATCTCCTGGTTAGTTTTTCTCAATGGGTCATTTTAGTTCCAAAATTTATAAAAGCATCAATTTAGCCCCCCGACCTTTTTAATATAGGTTAAAATAGAAATAAGGAGGACTAATTAAACCCCCATTAAAAGAGTCTTGGGAATAATTTGACACATTTATGAACTCTGGGACTAAAATGATTCTATATAAATAATCAAGTGGCTATTACACACACACACACACACACATATTATAACACACTCACCCTTGCTAAAGTTTCTTTAGCATATGATGCCTTGCATATAAATGAAAATATTTTACCTTTTTCCGTTCTTTTATTTGATTGAAGAAAGGTGGAATTTTTGGGCCTTATATATGCTTACTAGGGGTGTAAATGAGCCGCACTGGCAAGCTGGACTCGTTAATAAGCCCATTAGTCAAATTTGAGCTCAAACTCAAACTCGTTTATTAAATGAGCTTGAGTTCAAGCTTGTTTGAGCTCGGCTCGTCGGCTCGCGAGCCAACTTGACTAGCCAATTGATGGTCATGTTGATGACTTCTCCGATGAGCTGTCGTAACACTGCTCCTCCTTCCATTGTTGTTTTCTCTGGTGAACTCATAATAATTTGATTTTTGATCCGAGCTCGCGAGCCTGTCATCATCAGTGTGAGCTGAGCTTGAGTTAGGCTTAACTCATTTTCAACCTAGTGCTTACTAAATGCCTTTTGTTATGTTAATCTGTCTGCTAAATGTGACTGAGCAGGTTATGAGTAGGCATTCGTGGAAAGACCAAGCCACGCAACCCAAAATCAAATATTTCACTCAAGTTAAAGCTCGACCGCCGACATTTGTCTCCTTCCTGAGCGGAAAAGCTCAGCTTTCTGACACAGACATAAGGTTTCTGATCAAGTCTCTCAAAGAGGATTTCAACTTGGGTGGAATCCCAATCCGCATAATGCAGCGCTGCATTTCAACAAAAAACTGCGAGCAGCAACAATAGCAAGAATTCAACTTCTTAAGGGTCACATATAATTGAAGCCACATTAGAGAGATTTACTGCATTTGAATAGGCTTCTTGAATGACAGCCATGGCTGCAAAGAAATGGGAGATTTTGTCGTGATTTGTATCAGGTAATGCTCCTTTAATTTTCCAGTTATTTATATATCTGTGGAGACGAGTTTCTGCATCAAAATTATCCAATTAATTTAGGTTTTGTTTGGCATTAACTTTATTATTTTTTTTTTAAATGTTTGTTTATTGAATTTATTAATTATTTTTACATTTTTGGCTTTTGAAAATAAATTGAACTGTTTTGCAAAACTCTTAAAAAAATTTTAAGCATTTTGAATTTCCTTTTAAAATAATTACTATCGTTTGTCATCTTCGCTAGAAACTATTATCTTTGCCACCTCCCTACTATTTGCTATTTTTACCACTGCCTTTGCCACCATTGGTGACTGTTATCACCAACCATTACCATTATTATCACGCGATCAAGCTATAGTCATCCCATCAACCACCACCACTAAGGTCATAAAAATCAACTTATATTCAATACAAGAAAAAAATAATTTATATTGACGATTAACAAATTTATTTTATTATGCCAAAATGAACAACAACAAGAAGTTATTATCTCACTAAGTGGGGTTGGCTACATGAATTCTTTTTTTTCATTTTGTCCAATTGAGCGTCATATTTGCATTTAATCCTAATAAATTAAGATAATTTTTTATACAATATACCAACTTCTTTTAGGTCTACCTCTACCTTTCTTAACATAATTCGAGTCTAAAGCATGTATTCTCCTAACCGAATCATGAGATGATAGGCGTTTAATGTGATCAAATCATCTAGATGACTGTCTCTAATCTTGTCTGACATTGGAGCTAGACCAATCCTTTCACGGATACATTCGTTTCACATTGTCTCTAAGTGTCAAGCCACTTACCCGCCTAAGCATTCTCATCTCAACAACACTAAAACTTAGTTTTATGCTTCTCTTTTAAAGGCCAACATTATATGCCAATTATTGCAGGTTTCACCATCTTATAAAATTTTTATTCAAGTCTAAGCAATACTTTTCTATGACACAATAGCATGATGCATTCCTCCACTTAAGCCAACCAACTTGAATTCTACTAATAATATCCCCATCACTTTGAACAACAGACCTGACATATCTAAAATGCTCACACCTTTTATTGATTTGATCACCCATACTTACAACTCTGCCACTAGAATTTCTACTACTAAAGTTATTTTTTATGTATTTTGTTTTAGATCTACTCAAACAAAGTCCTTTAGACAAAATGAGAATAAACAAAAATAAAAAAATATGTATGTATGACCAAATATCTGATATATCAATTGAAGTTTATGTTTGCATAAGGTAGGCTAATACCTGCGGATCGGGTCAGGTCCATCAAAATACTAGATTGGTAAGTTAAGTTTATTGTTTGGTTGACCCACCCACAAACCCCGTATATTCATCAATTTGTTAGCTTGAACAAACCCATTAGCTAAATTGACAACTCGTCTATTTGCTAGCTCGGTGTCCTATAAAGCTATAGAGTATGCCATATTATTACATATTTTTATAATTTTTTATTTTTTTTTCTTGCAGCTAATTATATACTTTAATCATATTGCCCTCAAATCTATGAATACGAAGTTAAAGTTGAGAATCATATTATGTAATGAGAGATAGTGAGCTTAGCTTTCCATTAACTAATAAAATCTTAAAACTTCTTTCTCTTCACAACTCTCTCTCTCTCTCTCTCTCTCTCTCTCTCTCTCTCTCTCTGTGTCATTCTCTCTTCTCTCTCCAAGTGTTTTTGTCTAGGTGGTGTGAGCCATGGATAATTTAGGGCCTAACATTTTCTTAGGTGAGGTGAGCGTACATAATTTACAAACTAGAAGAGAGCATTGCAAAAAGTCGATCATAATGATAGAGGTACATTCATTAATATGGAGGATATCAAAAGGTTCATATTGAAGCAGTTCCATAGTTTAATGATGAGCTGACAAAGATGATCAAGAAAGTGATGGAGCACCTTTCTAGGGTTCATGTGGAGCTACCTATTGGATCTTTTGATTTATTGTTGAGGAGACATCGAGAGGTTCTAATGGCATTACATCAAGTTTGGTGGATGAAGATGATGATATCTTTTCTCTTGATAGTGAAAACTCTAACTCCCATCATTGGGAGGGAAGGAGATGGGAGATGAAGAGAGAGTTTTTCTCGAAGAATGCTTTCTCCAAGGAAGTGACAGAGGCCAAGTCTTTGGATAGGTTGAAGGTCTTTTCCTTAGATTCATGTAAGAGGAGAACAGTTTCATGGACATTTTGCTTTGTTTAAAGCTGTTGTTTCTTTATTGAACATTAGCAATGTGTAGAAGTTTCTTCTATTCTTCATGACTCTGAAAGAGTATGCTCTTTGATGTTTCACTTGCCATCCTCACGAAGTGATCACCTCATCTGTTGAATTCAAGGGCAGGGACAATCCAAAAAAATTTTGGAAGGCAGTCAACCCAGCATAACTCAATTTTTGCGGAAGTCTTCAGTGCAAACAATGGGTGAAACTTTAGAACGCGGAACAGAGCAATCAATAAGAACCCGAGTTTTTGCAATTACCCCTCAAGAAGCCAAAGAATTAGAAAATGTGGTTACAAATATACTCCTAATTCAAGATCAGCCCGACAATGTTTTATTCGATTCCAGTGCTTCACATTCTTTTATTTTTGATGAGTTTGCTGTCAGGTTACATGTTGATACTATGCATTTTACTCCTATTTTATGTGTGAAAAATGGAGGGTTGGTTAGGCAGTCGACAACCAACATAAAATTTGTTGAAAAGAATAGATGAAAATATGACACTCAATAGGACACAATGAAGAAAAAGGATTCATGTAACCGACCCCACTTAGTGGGATAAAGGTTTGTTGTTGTTGTTGTTGTTGTTGTTGTTGTTTGTGTGTTACTATGCCCTCGGGAAGTGACTTTTATGCCAATAAAAAATGTGTAGTGCATGCTAATGTGCATGATAAGAAGTTGCCAACATAGTTGATTATCATACCAATTCAGACCTTCAATGTTACTTTGGTGATAGATTGGTCAGTAAAGCACTTTGCCACAGTCAAATGCTGGAAAAGACAGGTGAAGCTGAAATTTCCTGGTGCAAAATATTCTATAGTGATCGAAATGCACAATCTTCTTGAAAGTTAGGAAATATCTCCGAAGTGGTGAACTCTCATTTTTGGCAAAATTAGAAGTGCAAAATATAGATGTACATGAATTGAAAAACATCTTTGTGGCTTCAGAATTCAACATTCTTCTATAGAAATCTAACCTAAAATTTCATAAACATTATATTTCATCGCAATTACAAGGTTAAAGCTTTCAATTGAAAATTAGTAAAAATGTCATTTATAACCAAAAAAAATTAATTATCAACAGTTTTTATATCGAATCAAAATATCAATTTGACTTTTATACAGCAATTTCAACTCTCACAAACTCTCAGCAATTAAAAAATTTCAACGACAATCATTTCAGTGAAAGACAACATAATGTGTACACAAACTAAACCTTGAACAAGTTCAACATGTTCCGTCAATCTTGATAGTCAACTCAATTTACAGGTTTTGTGCCTACAATTGATTTCATATATTTGCACACAAACATTTCACAGTCATGATCATTTGTTTGCACAGGCAAACCTTTCACACCATGAATGTTTTAGTTTTTTATATTCCCTTTGAAAGCACCAAACAAATCATTGGCTGGAAGTTTTACCTACATAAGCAATAAATAAAATAATTAAGATACCACAATATCAAAGCAAATATCAAATTACAAATAAAAGACTAATTGGTATGTCATTACAATATGAAATAAATATCCCGATGTTGAAGATTCAACGGTGAATCATATAAATTTCATTTCTTCTTTTTCAAATCTTCAACTTGAAGTGTCCAATATTGTTCATCAACAATAGGAATTACAGTAATTTCAGCCTTTTCAATGCTTCTTTCGTTAACATGGTTCACATAGATCAAGTTTTCCTTTTTGTATTCTAATCGAGCATAGCCATGAGGAAGAAAAATATAATAATGGTAAGTCAATATAAAAGTTTTTCAAATTCATCATAACTAATTTAAGTAGCATAATACTTTTTATATTCGCCCAATATAGGCTTGAAATGTACAAGAATTTTTTATATAAATGTGTAGAGTCTTCTCTTTTGTTAACATATAAGCAAAAGTATCTATGTGAACATCAGATGAGTATTGATTGATCAAAATATTATCAATAGGCTGAGTTTCCCAAGTATAAAGTATAACAATAACGATGCTTGATGATAAGGATAAGAATATATTGAATGCTTGCAAACCTGTCAAGAAAACTATTCGATGTTAGTAAACACATAAATATTCTTAATGGGGGTTTACATGTCATGATGCCATTAGTCGGAGATTCGATGACTTTAATGCTGACTTTATTGCTCCTAACAATCTTTATTTAGTGTACTGAGAAGAGAAGGGGAAAAAAATGAGATGCATAAGAATTTTAAGTGACGAGATTGGCAATGGAGAAAAGGATGAATTGAATGGTTCGTACTTGTCTTTATCCCTCTGAACATTTATTCATTGATATCCAAATGAGCGAACTTCTTGCTTGTTGGCTCCAAAAATAGCCTCTCATCATTTTCAAACCCGGCGACTTTATGTTTGCTTATACTTCGTAGAAGTTTTCCCTTGAGAAAAAAATCTAGTTGCTCGCCTAGTTGGGCTTTCTTCTGATAGAATCTTCTTCGAGTTTGAAGGCTTTATTTATGGCAGATGCATTGTTTATGAGGCTATGATTTTAGCTCTGTTTTGATTGTCAACACTGAGTTTGTGTTGCCATCTCTCTCCTTAGGCTATGCGTTCGTTAACTTCAACTAACACCCTTGTCATCCCATTAATGTTTGGGTTGCCTCTTCTCCAAGCTCAATATCGTCCAAGAGCTATGTCTAGATGAAGAAGATTTCTCGATTCAACTAAAGGTGAGGGAGGGACCACTCAATTCAACAAACAAGCACGTGTAGAAGTCAACTTCATCATCTTCAAAAAAGATCTTTTTATTTCAGTTTCAATATATATAAACTTCGTCCTTAGGTCGAATTCTTGTGATGCAAGAAACAAATGTACTTGTTAGGTATGTAATAAATGATTTACCTTCTGCATACGTGCCATCCCTTTTTTTCTTATTTGTGTTGAAATGTGGTTACTTGCTAGTTCATCGTATCATTTAGATAACGTTGCTTAAGCTTGAGAGTGTAATGAACTCGATATTTGAATCTCAATTCAGCTTAGTGAATTCAGGCATTGTTTCATTTGGGCAAATTGATCTGAACTTGCATCTTCTTGGAATTAAAAAATGGAGCGCTGCTACAAAATTCAAATCAGTATAAGAATGTTCCCATTTGCAAGTTAAGAATCATATCTGTTTTGGCTATTATGAAGGTATTTTTCTAATCTAGATTAAGGTAATGAGAGAAAGGACTTTGTCTAAGCGAGAACTATACTTAACAATTGGGGCTTCCAGCTCTTTTTCATATCTTATATATGTATGAACTTTTTTAGCATATCCTACAAGGTGTTGATTATCTTGAGGCTTTCAACTTCCGTTAGGGAGTAGTTAATTTTTTTTTTTTAGTTAGCACTTTGACTTTTTCATACTTTTCTTAATATATCATAGAAAATTTTCTTAAGTGTGATTTCATGTTTCTATTGCTATGGAAAATGGATCTACAACCGATCTTGTTTAAGCGAGTTCCCCGGGTTGGGTACAAGAGTTCATCTCAACTTCAAGTTTTGGTTACTTTTTTTAATGTCTTTAGCTTTGTGCGCTCCTAAGTCGACTTACTTGTGTATGATACATGGTATGGTCCAGGTCTGGCCTAGCTTCCCAACAGCTTGGATGTGCATGGTTGGATCTGCTTTCTTCAGTACTAAGCACTGTCCTTGAAAAGTTTCCTTCATTTGTAAGCCGCACTACAAAATTATTCTTCTTTCAGTTTCTGCGTCTCAGTGCGAATTGAATTTGTATATCTTCTAGCATATCAAGTGAGGTTTGTGGGCAATCTTCGTTTGCAACTATTCATTCATCAAATTCTAACTCTTCAAAATTAGATGTGGCAAATTCTCTCTGATTATGTAAATTTAACTCCATCGATAACATGGTCTCGATCTCGTGTGAGAGAGCAAAGGGTGTCTGCTCAATTACGGTTGACAGAGTTGTTATAAGTGCCCATAGAACTAATTGAATGAAAACAACCAATTTTCTCATGGCTCCTTTGACGTTCTTCCTTAATAGATTTAGGATCAACTTGTTTGCAACTTTGACTTGTGCTTGGGTGGCGGAAATAGGCGAAGTTGAGATTCACCCCTTGCCTCAGACAAAATTATTTAACTTTCTTATTAGCAAATTGAGTTACATTATCTGTGATGATCACCACGGGTAACCCATATCAATAGATGAGACCGGTCCAAATAAAATAACGGACGACTTTCATTGTGATCTTAGCAAATGGTCTTATTTCTATCCACTTCGAGAAATAATCAATTCACTATTAGCATGAACTTCATCTGCCATTTTGATGGGGGAAAAGGCCCACAAAGGTCCAACCTTCATACGATGAATGGGGTTGTAGCTTATGCTAGGGTTGAAATTGCCTAGGGATGAATTTCTAGCGTTGTTCGCACTTTTTAGAGAATTCTTTAGCATCTTTCCTAAGAGTTGGCCAAAAGTGATTTGCTAAACTTTTCCCTCCTAAATGGCTCTCACACTCACCAAAATACTCTTCTTCAAGAGTGTTGGCAACTTCTCATTCTGCAACGCATCACGGATAATTGCTCTCGGAAAGTTGGTCTTCCAAAAGTAAATTTTGTGTGGATTTAATTATGAACCTCCTCTGATCCTTCAAATCAGTGAAAAACATTCTGATTTTCAAGAATTTAACATACAGATCAGCCCAATTCGTTGCTTTCTCATGCTCCATGTTCATGATTTTTGCTTTTTTGATTGTTGATTGTGCGAGTTTCTATGAGTCCCCTAGTCGGACAATTTCATTTGGATTAGAAGACTATAAGTTGATTCTCGTCTCTTAAAATGTATTTAATTCTGAAAAACTCAATTTCTCTACTACGTTGACCATTAGGAGACACTTCATAGTTTCTTTTGCGCTTCAGATTGTCTGTTCACCTTATTAATGATGAGTTTGGAGTAAGATCGCACCAATAAGTGTTTCACGCCTATCCCTTTAGCGAATTGTAATATTTCAATCAAAGCATTATATTCAATTTTATTATTGGTGATCTTGAATTTTGATTTCTATAGAGTGATAAAAGAAAAAAATTGACAGAGCTCCTTAGCACAACTCCCAGTCTAGCTCCCAAGTTACCAGACACTCTATCCACTTATAAGCTCCAGAGCTAATCTTTTGGCGAAGTTGTTGCTTGTTGATCGTCGAGTTTAGATAAATCTACCAAAAATCTATAGCTTGTACTTAATCATCATTCGGGGTGTAAGAGAGGTCGAACTCACTAAACTTGATTGCTCATTTCAGTAAATGTCTTGAATGTTTAAGCTTGTCAAGGACCATGTGTTTAAAAATAAGGGCATAGTCTATGTTCTTAAATAGTAATAGCAAGGGTTAGTTTTTCTATAATTAAATACAAGAGGTTTGTGCACTTTTAAGATTCTACTAACACATTCGATCGGGAACTACTGTCATTCTTCTCAAACTAGGACTTAATCGATGGCATTGAATCTGACTACCAATCATAGTAGCAAACCCTCGTTGGATTTAGGATTTTTCGACAACGATGGAGATGCCAGAAAGTTTTTAAGTTGGAGGAAAACTTGTACGCACGCTTCGATCCAAACAAAGCTCTTGGCCCTCTTTCGAATATTAAAGAAGGTTGCACCCATATTTCCTACATTGAGATGAAAAGACTAAGGCAAGTGATTCGCCCAATCAACTTCTATTTTTTTATGCTATGAGATGAGGGCATGTCCATGAATGCCTTTTAACTTTTTCAGGGTTGGTCTTGATACTTCCGAGTGTTAAGCAGTGGCATAAGAATTTATTTGTCCTGTCGTCGAATGTGCACTTAAGTGGGTTCAATTTCATATTAAATTTTCTTAAGATGTCAAACAATACATTTAAGTATTTTATATGTTACTTGGGTGGCTTATTTTTAACTAACACGTCATTGGTTTGATTAAAAAAAATTACATTCATCATGTGTTGATTAGTCAATCCTGTATTTTTAAACCCAAAGAGCATTACATTATAACAGTGAACATTATTCATTTATAATAAACACATTCTTCTCAATGTCAGCTGAGCGCATCTTGATTAGATGATAGTCAGAGAAAACATTCATAAAACTCATGACAAAGTAACAATTGTAGAGTCAATGAGCTTGTTAATTTGCATCAGACGATAGATGTTTTTCAGATTTGCCAAGTTCAAGGTGGTGAAGTTGACGCGCATTCACCATATGTCATTTGACTTTGGCACTATCACCGCGTTAGCGAACCACTTATACTCTGCACTTCTTGGGTGTGGTTCGCATCCAAAATCTCTTGTCAAACGGGTTCCGCTGCGATAATCGCTAAGGAGCGCATATCCTGTTTCACTGGACAAGCTCTAGTCAACTATTAACTTGTAGCAAGCTACATTAACAGCCCTCCTGGCATTTATTCTATCGATAGATGTATACATCGCGAT
Source organism: Phalaenopsis hybrid cultivar (assembly GCA_002079205.1). Lineage (NCBI taxonomy): Eukaryota > Viridiplantae > Streptophyta > Magnoliopsida > Asparagales > Orchidaceae > Phalaenopsis > Phalaenopsis hybrid cultivar. The sequence continues at coordinate 150,023 of JXCR01145642.1, forward strand.
ACTCAGGCAAGGTGATGACTAAATAATTCTTAAAACCTGCATCAATGATTAAACTTCGTCGAAGAATTTTACATGTTTATCCATCAACAACCACAACTTTTTCAGCTACTTTGTTGGTTTCTAAAATGCTCCCTCATTGGGTGTTCAACTTTAGATCTCCTTCTGCATGTTGCTACCCGCATATAGATAGCAAGTGTGTGATTGCTCCAGATCTCTCCTAACAGTGATCACTTCATCATTGCGTGGGAACTTAATGGCAATGTGATATGTGAGACAGTTTTAAAGATGTTGAAGAGAGGACAGACAAAAATGGCATTGTATGTTGGGGAGTAGACTTGATGAGGTTCACAATTGACAAACAAGGCTAAGGTTCTTCCTACTTTTTTCTTCTCGCTTGACAGTCCATAAAATGGCCCTGATGTGGATGATAACCATGAAGTATCAAGATTCATTTTGCCAAAAAACGCATTTAAATAAAATGTTAATGGAACTCCTTGCATCAATAAGAATGTCACCAATTTGGTAACTGACAACTAGCAATGTGATAACAATCAAGTCATAGTAGGGGTTTCGCTTGGCATGTAGGACTTCCTCGGTGAAAATGATAAGTGTTTGGTAGGAAACTTGACACCGAAACAAGTTTACCAAGCACATTTCTTCTGAGCGGAGTCTTTTGATGCAGGATTGGCGAGGAGCCTCCACTTCATTCGCTTGAGCACAAGCTAGCTCTTTGCAAGCTTCTTCAATTGATGGCAACACTCTTCTTTTAGTTTTCTGGCCTCGTTCAACTCCTCAATCAAGATTCAAAAATGATGACACTCTTCAATATTATGATCATGATTGTGATGATAGGTGCAGTACTTTTGCGGGTCATGCAGGAATTCTCTAGCCTTCATAAGCATGGGTGTGCATAAATATTTTTTTAATCTAGATGGTCTACACTATCTCAATCATAGAGACTCACAAAGGAGACTGTTCTGGGAGCTATTGAGTCGACGATGGTAACAACCTCTCCAGTGACGATCAACTCACCTCTCTTGATACTGGACTCGCCCCTCTTTTGAAAGAACTCACCTCTCCTGCAGTTGAGTCCTTTCCTGAAAAGGATGTGGTGGACACTCCTCAAATTTTGGCCTCATAATTGGTTGTGTGAGGCAATATACTCATGCTAACTTGATGGAAACTTCTCTTCAATGGGTGTCCTTGGGCGCTCTGCTCGGACAATTGCGAGGAGTGAATCGTATTCTTCATTAGATATGTGAGCATTGGTAAGTAATAACAAGTCGGTTAAGTTTGCGGGCTCTACAAACCTAGCACATATCAGAAAGAACTCTTAGTCATTGGGCTAAAGCAGCATGAGCTTTCATTGGCTTCAAGTCTCATACCTAACATTTCCCTCTTGAAGTGGGTTACAAAAGCTCCCAGAGTTTCTCCTAGCTCCTGAAGAATTTGCAGTAACGCTTACGAACTCTTCTATGATTATTGGGCACTAATGAACTATGCAATAAACATGCATTTAAAGTCTTTATTAGAAGTTATTACTCCCAACAGCAAACTGTTGAACTATCTTAAAGCCGAATTTTCATAATCATGAAAAATAATCGATACTTCAGGGTGTTATTCACCCTCGACAAACAAAAAAGTAGATTCAAAAGAGGCAACCCTCGATAAGATTCTAAAGAAGAAATCTTAAAGTGCTCATGTGCTTTATTTTGTGATATTTCTTTGTAGAAAACATTCTACAACTGATATGGTTCAGGAGTTTCAACCCTCCTCTCATAGTTGAATGGGGCTGAAACCAAACTATTTGAGTAGTACAAGTGATCCTAATCTACTAGAGCGGTTGAGATTCACCCTGAAATCGGCGAAGAGTTTTCCTCTTCATCGCGATGGGGCTACTGGTCGAGATGGGGTGTTTGGTCCCCTAATATCTACACTAAAGTCTCTCAAATCATGTTTTCCACCTACTCATTCATTCATTAATCTGTTGGGTGAAAAATTCTATTGTGCAATCAATATTACTAGTGACTTCTCTGTGGCTTAGCCCTGCTACTTGTGTAGCTTCTCTTTTTACCTGCGACATCATCCACACTCATCGCACATTTTAAAAATGTTGAATCTTATTTTATCCATAGACGTACACCTCAAGGGTGAAACTAGTAAAGGAGGAAAAGGTGATCGAGAGAGAAGAGTCTAGATGAATACACTATTATTTCCTAGAATGTTCAACAGAACATCCATTTTACATCAATTTTTCCCCTTTATATAAGGATATTTTTCTATAAAATATGATAAGCTATGATTATACTCAAATATCTAGGGATCTCTAAAAGCTTGAACTTTTCATTAACTACCTTGAACGTATACATTATATTTTCTCTAGTGTCTTATCTCCTGCTTTTATCAAATATGACCTTATATCCTCTACTCACTTTATTGGGTCACATCCATCGTCTATTCGGGCTTTTGCACTAAAAACTCACTCTGAGGTTCATTCGATCCTTGGAACAATGGGTTTTGAATTTGCAGAACATTTGAGGCCGACATGCAATCTTTGGTGAGGCAAAAAAGTTGTTGGGCAAATTTTTCTCTGCTACATCTCATATGAACATTGTTCATCAGGTGGTAGATCACATTCGGCTACTCATACTCGGACATTCATGCCTGGTAACTGCCACCTGCCAACTCATACTCGATTACTTCCACTCAAAAACTTGTATTTGGCTGCTTGTGAATTGTATCTCTTGACGAGTTGGGCCAAAAAAGAACCACTAAGCTTGCTTGGATTCCTACTGGCCCATCATAGCTCATCATAGTTGCTTTTGGTCATATAAGTTTAAAACTATTTAATTTTGATTTAATTACATACGAGTTAGTTGCAAACACACTGCAAACTGCAGCTTGCTGTCACTACCATCATCAACCGGGCCGTCTGCCGTCACCACCCAAAGCCACGGGCCGCTTCCCAAACATCATAATAAAGCCTTGAGCACCTCCTGTGCAGATTCGAGTTGCATCGAAGAGGAAGAGAAAAATCAAAGCACTATGTGCGTGCGAGCGAAAGAGAAAAGGCGACCTAAAATGCAAGAAGCGGGTATCAAGCCCAACCAAAGGGGAGAAGGCATGGAGCCACGGCTTCATGTGCAGGTAAAAGAGGAATCGCGCAGAACATGGCAATTATATAAAAAGGTTAGGTAGTGGGTTATAACATATCATTTATATGTATATTAAATTTCCTTTATAATTAAGGGGTTGTCTGGTAACGATTTAAAGTTGGATAGTGGGTTATAACATATCATTTATATGTATATTAAATTTCCTTTATAATTAAGGGGTTGTCTGGTAACGATTTAAAGTTGGATTTAAGCTAAATCTTGCCAGACGATCAACTGCCCGAATAAGGTCAACACGAACTCTATATGAATAATAAATGGGTCAAAAATTAAGACCCGAACCCGAGCATAACCTGCTAACCCGAACCCAACCCGAGCTTCGTGTTTATTTAGGTGAGTTTTTAGGTTCAATCCAAAGCCAACTTGAATAATAAACATGTTGAATTATCATATCCGAACCCGACTCAAAAAATATTTGAGATAAACTTAACCCGAACTTTTCGAGTCGAGTTCAAGTCATGTTGGTGTGTAGGGTCAATTTTTGACGCCCCTAATTTTGGACAAGATGAAGGCAAGAATTTGATAAATTCGAATTTCGCAAATTTCGACCGAAAATCCCATAAATACTAAATTCCACGCATTGGTGGATCTACGGGATTTACAGCGAGAGCGATTGATATTGCGGTGAATTTCCGCAGAACATCCGAGACCATTTTAATAGATTTGCAAGATTTAGAGGTTTGTCAGCCGATTTTTCATTCAGGATTTAGTAAATCAGTTTTACAGGATTTACTAAATACTAATAGCTTAAAGTAAATCCATTACCAAACAGCCCCTAAGTATTAATTATTTTACAAATTAAAAATAGACAACATAAGTGAAAGGATCTTTGGCAAAGACACTGCATCGAGCCTTCAAGGAGAAAGGTTAGAGTTTTGTTTCCAAAAATCATTAGCATAAACTAATATTAATGAATATTAATATTAATTGCAATGTTGAATATCAAAAACTAAATATTAAAGAACTGATAACATGAAAGAACTGAAAAGACCAGGATCATTATGTTGCTAGAAGAAAAAGAAGAATTGAGGAAAAAAACTATTATTTACAATATTTTTTATTTTGTACAAATATTTATAATTTTGATGGGTTTAAATAAGAAGAGAAAAAATAGTTTTGGTAGGTGACATAGATGATTGAAATTTGAATGATTTAAATGATCTTTGACCAAGCAAGTGAAGAAATAAGCAGTTATAAAAGTCTCCAAATAAATTAAGATGAGTACGTGTTACTTTATTTGGGTTTAGATTAGTTTGTTTTATTCTTTTAACATGTTTCGTTCGTTAAACAATAAAAATACTCTTATAACTGAAAAAAGATACGTGAAAATAATATGAATGTCTCATGATTTTAATTTTTTCATCTTTTACACTGCATTAAATGAAAATAATAATAATAATAATTGTTGAAAGAAATAAAATACAAATTAAATGAAAGATATATGATTTAGTCCATCAAAGCCCCTTTACCATGATACTAACATGAAACACTATTGTACACGTGCACGTTAAAAAAAAAATGAAAATTATTGCTTTATAGTACAAAATAAAAATAAAAATAAAAATGATTGTGTTTATGGTACAAAATGAAAAAGTTTTGACGGTACTCCTAAATTATCTTCTTAAAAAAAGAAATGAAAAAATATATAATTGATAAAATAATTAAATTCAATTTTATAAAAAAAGAAAAAATAATTTTATTTTTTTATTAAAATATATCTTTGAGCATTCATGTTGGGCATTTGCATAAAATATTAAATTTAATGCATAATAAAGTGATGATTATTCACTAAGTTAACATATTATTTAATTATGCTTTCAAAAAAAAAACTATTAGATTAATATGTCTGACGGAAGAGTTTTTTTACATAATGAGGCACTATTGTGATAGGTAATAGTCTATCTATTTTTATATTTTGTTATTTTTATTATATTATCTGTGTTATTATTTCACTAGTTGATCGTATGTATTTGTTATATGTTTGCTTACATATGTATTGTGGATTAGTGATTCTTTTCTAGTTAAATGTTATTGTGCACTAATGTTAATGTTTGACAATATCTTTCATCATCCAACTATTCGTTCTCATCTTAGTTAACTCCAAATTCCAGGGTCGAGTCATGACAAATTTATAGGTATCGACTGATATGTCTGTGAAGGGCCCCAAAAAAACCTAAATGTAGAATGAAATCTTAACTTACTATATTGAATAACTTCTAGACTCAACCTCCTTTATGATGAAAAAAGCCTAACCAAATCAAACCTAAAATAAAGAAAAAAAATACGACTGCCTTTTTAAGTTGAATCTAAGAGGACTCACTTTTTCCAGGAAACTAGAAATTAATGACAAAAATAACACCTTGCCCAGCAATACAAATAAACAAACCACTTCAGTTTAGTGCATGCATGTTTAAGTGAAATAATTTTAGATACAAATAACTCGATAACATTGGATGGACTCCGGAATTTAAATGCAAAAAACTAAAGTAAATCTATCCCAAAAATAATAAGTACAAAAAAAAGAACATCATAATGCAGAGTTTAAAATTTACCATCATAGAATCCTAAGAAAGGTTAAAGCATGATATAAAGCCGTTAGAAATAATAAGCAATGTCCAAACCTATATAGTTTTTTTTTTTTTTTTGGTCGTATANAGGTTAAAGCATGATATAAAGCGGTTAAAAATAATAAGCAATGTCCAAACCTATATAGTTTCTTTTTTTTTTTTTTTGGTCGTATAATACAAAATTTTGAAAGCTTTTAAAGATCAGGATTGCACTCACCTTCCAAATTATCTCTGAGAGAGTTGGTTATCTTCAAGCCCATGAGAAAAAGGGCGTAGATCTAGAATTTCATCGCCCGAACCAGAAAATACTATCCCATCAAGTAAAGTAAATGAAAATATCCCCCTCTAGATCAAACTCAAAGAAGCCTTTTGCTATTCCAACAGAACATGACCGCTTGACAGTGAAGACTGAATAATCTGATAAACTAGATAATGACCTGATATGGCTGGGGCATCTCCATGAAAGATTAGGCTCCATATGAACACAAAACCTCAAAGCACAACAGCTGTGTTATTAAATTTCCCCATAGAGAGAAATTTCATGATTAATTTCACATAAACCAGCTTCATTACACCAGCCAATCTTCTCCCAGTCCACTGATAGCTTATTGATTGATTCTACCGGCAAAATTTCTGCCTGTTATGTTGATAGAACTGAAACAGAAGTCTATGGACTTCACCATAACTTCCAGTAGCAAAAACAAGGCGGTCCCTAATCCAAAGGGGAAGCTTATCGGTTGGCTTAGAGAAATTTTGATATGAGGAATTGCAACTGTAGCGCGAGTCTACTAATAAAACAGCAGCATAATCATTTATATGCCTGATGGCTCGACCTGAAACCAAGAAACCGATTAGTGTGGAAAGCAAAACTTACCAGCATAAAGTAATGAACTTAGAGAGACCTTCATACCTATTGACTGATTAACCGCTTTCATACACAAGTTCTCATAGTATTCTTTTCCTCTTTGTTTGCAGCTTCTTAAAATATCAAAACCAGACTGAACTGATTCACTGCTGTTAAAGTTGCAACTAGCTCTGCTGGTTGTTTGTGAGGTCTCTCCCAGCCATTCTATATGCTTGATTCTTTCAATCAATTCAACATCAAATAAACTTGGATAAGGAAGTCCAACCATGATAACACAACGGCCCATTCCATCACTGAAGTTTATACCTTCAGAAATCTTTCCGCCAACTACGGCAAGGAGAATTGCACCAGAAGTTCCTGGAGTTTTTGAAATCCCATTTGAAGAACTTATGCTTTCCTTGTATTCCCTGAGAACAACCTCCACATCCACGTTATTCCTAGGTTCTCTAAACAAACGCTTCTTCTTGAGAATTTTTTGAAGAATGCCTGAAGCCTTCCAGGCACTATAAACCTGTCCTTCATACTCAAAAGAGGAGAAGAACACCACCATCCCCTCAGGAACTATTGCCACCAGATTGGAAATGAATCTACCGAGTTCTTCTATCTGAAAAAAGCATAATTTTAAGAACAAACTTGTTCTGCTTAAAAGAAAAAGTTTTTGAAAATATTTGAATATAAACAACAAAGGAAAAGGAACAGAGATATTCCTTTCATTTTATATATTTACCTACATAAATTATGAACGCCTATGACCAGAAACAAATAAAAGACGAATCAATGGAATACAGATTAGAAATACTTCCCAAATATTTCCCCTTGAATTGTACAAGGAATTAAATAAGATTTATTTTGTTATGTGGGATCAAGGTTCATTCACAAGTCCAGGCACATATGATTTGTTACATGTGGAAATGAGACCCATACACACTCTATTAAGAAACTTGGCACGTGTTCTTAAATAAAAAAAGGCTCCTAGATAGAAATAAACAAAAAAAGATTCCCGCATTAAATTAAGACAGCATATGATATAAATGTCAGAACGAAATCGACAAACGAATGTGGAGCTTTCTCTTAAACGCATTCCAAGGAGCACTCAATCGATTGAACTTGACAAGAAAGTGATGCCAAGTAGCACAGCAACGTCTTACTGTTCCTAGGAGAGGCTGCTCAAGGGCTCATGACATCTCAAAGAATGATGCCCGGCATTATGATCCTCAAAGAAACTAGTTGATGGTAAGAATAACAATTTTTAACAAATAAAGAGTGAATTGAGAGAGCTGACCTAGAGAACAAAGCTTCTCATTCCTTAACAGCAAGAGGGAGTTGCCTGAACATGACTCACAACACCTAGGGAAATGAGGCTAGAGATGGCTCCACAGGAACTAGAAGAAATTACTAAAATTAGGACTTATAAAACCACCAAACATAAAGACCTTCTTAGGGTCTGTTTGGAACAGCTTTTTGTCTGCTTTGCTTTTCAGACTACCACCACAATTATTTGGAGACTATTTTCTTACTGTTTTTTGGAAATTTCTGTGTAGAAAGCTGTTTTTTTTCAAACTGAGTTGTTAAAGTGTGTTGGTTGCCAGAAAGTTGCGGTCCAACTTTTTGAAAATAAAATAAATTTATAATAATCATCGCAGTGTTGACCTCATTTTTAGTGAGGTCTTAGTCTTCTAATCTTAGAACCTAGGACCTAGCTTTAGGAGTTTCTTGTTGACCATCCTAGCGGACTAGCAATGAAGCCCACCTCCCGTAGAACTTCAAGCCACTTCTTGACTCATTTTTGTGAAGGACTCGCACGAGTGGTTCCAAGCACTCAACTTTTAGTTGCAAGGGCTTAGGACCAACATGTAGAG
>JXCR01145642.1:163996-189358 GCA_002079205.1 Phalaenopsis hybrid cultivar
TATTTAATCTTTGTATTAAATAGGGGAATTTGTCGGTCATATATAAAAGGTTCGCAGACCAAATGGATGTCACAAATCTCTTAGTTTGCAGGATTGGGCCTATTATCTTGGTCTACACTTTTCTCTTGGAATGTGTAGTATGCAGGGTGTCAGGCACGATTATGCAAATTATTGGACTAATGAGATCCATTCGGTCTCATTTTTTTCAAAATTAAAACATACTACTTTTAAAACTCAAACTATATATCTTTTATATTAAATTAAATTTCAAAAATTATTTTCATATTTCATATTTTCAAATCTATCTATATCGAAAAGTTGACCGACACGCAGCTTTTTGAAAAATAATTTTTTCTGCAGCAGCTTCTTCAAGCAGTTGCACCTGCCTTGAACAAATCCTTAATCCAATGCAAGAGATGATGTATAGGAATGTTATTCCGACAACTGAAGAAAAGTCTACAATATGACTAACAGCCTAAACATGGAAGATCAAAAAAGATAAAAAAGATTGATACTAGGTCTTATATCCTCTAGATGACGGAATACCGCTAGACACCACCCAAGTTAGTTTTGAAATTCATAAAATTCAGATCCTTAGGTCATGCAAGTTATGATGTCAAACAAGGGGAAAATGAGCCTTACAATCTCACCCATAAACAAAATTGTCTGACAGACATAATAAGGTCATTATGTGTTATATCACAAATTTTTAGAAAGTTAAACTCCAAATTTCTGCCAAAAATTATACCATATTTTTCACAGATCCTGAAATGATCAAAAGCATTTTTATAAATTTTATATTTCATTTGAATCGTTTTGATATACAGATATCAAAAGCGCACATTAAATAGTTTGGACAGATATTTCAATCATTTTGATATATAGAAGCACACATTAAATATTTTGGACAAAAACACACACACACACACCATAACCTAGACACATGAAACAGAAATCAAAGAGTAGAAAGGATGCCAGATAAAAGAGGGAGAAGAATAAAAAAAAAGAGGAGAAAAGACAAAAGGATGATGTTTATTAGATCCCCAACCTTATCAGATCAATTGAACGACATTCGATCACAAAATAGATTGTGCCATCGCATCCAAAATGGTGAAAATACACAAAAAGAACACCAATCATACCCGGGTACACGCACAAATGTGAGAATGCAAAATTACTCACACTTGAGGCCGACAACACAGAATCTGAGGTTCGTCATTTTGTCGTCTCATCATCATCATTGGTCTCGCATGAAACTATAACTTCTCGCAACTCAAAATCTCACAAATCAAAATTGTGGTGCAATTGGCACAATTATCAAAATCTAATACACATTTGTCATAGCATGGCAGAGCGAAACTCGCATGCAATGCTCACAACTCAATGAATAAGTCATGTACACAAGCTTCATAATATGGCGGGGACATCTCTAATATTTGTGCTTGTTATTCCAATGCAACGGGTAAATATGTATTATTTTTGTGATGTTGTAGAAGATGAAGATAAGATGGTGATGTTTACACCACCGAAATGCATTTTCATAGCACAATGGGTAGACCCAGGTTTCCCAAAATAGACCCCTATGCAGGGATGATGCTGAAAGACTATCATATTTTCGACTAACATGGAACCTAAACAGAACATAAAAAATAACCTAATATTACTTAATAGGATAACTAATTTGTAGAAGCAAAAAAATAATTACATGAAAAAAATGCAAAAAATTTAATAACAAAAAATATATTAAATGAGAGATGAAAATAAAATCTACAAGAATCCTTGAAGTACTTGAAAGCTCACATGGAACAGGAGTAAAAATCCTCTAAATGAAACAATCAACGCTTCCAGATACTGCTAAAAAAAAACAGAAATGCTTAAGCATAATTTGAAAATGAGAGTAAAGACTCCCTTATATTTATATTAGGAGATTTGATTCCTATCACGATCCGGCCCAGAATTTGGAATTAACCAGGACGACAACTGGTCGGATGGTAGGAACTGAGTTTTTTAAATTCATTTACTATTTACCAAATGAAAGTCACTAATCAAAGCAGTAAAATTAAATTTACCTAGTTACTTGTTGTTGCGTAATAAACATTTTTCTTTCTATTGCTCGTCTTTTAATCAGTTAATTAATTTGAAAAAGTTAGTTTAAATAACAATGAGCTAAGCAAATCAGTGAACTCATATCCCTAAACTACAATAATATAAGGAAAAAGAAAAATAACATGCATGTCAGTTAAGCTTTTAATAAATCAATATAAATATTTGAGATGTTATTCAATAAATATTACAATATTAATAGCACGTCAATATCATTCTACATCTATACAATTGTAACATGAGCACCGTCTAAAAATTGTACCACTTAAAGTACTTCAATATCAATATCATTTTTCACTTATGTGCACCGGTAACTTAGTGCTCCCCCACTAGTATCATCAAGAGGTGGTTTCATTATTGTCAATCATTCACATACAAGCATTCAATAAAAGTATTCTTTTCTATCAATAAATATTTATTTCTCATTGCATAGTCGTCAATATACTTACAAATCATTCAATATTTATGATAATTTAAATAATCATGTACAAACATATCATTCCTGCAATATTAACAAAAAGTCATCAGAATTCAAAATCTTAAGTTTGCAGTCATTTCAAAATAAAAATGTTGGTATTAGTAAATGTATTTAGTCTAGAATAAACAAAATATTATCATAGTATAAGAATATGAGTATTCATCCCCATGATGATTAATTTATTATTTGATTTGATATGACGTCGACTCTTTTAAATTTTGAAACCTAACATAAACACAGTTATTCATAATAAAAAAATTAATTTGTTATTTTAATTAATATACCCATATAGTCATCTAATTTTCTTTAATTTTTAATGAAACGTATAACCAATTAATTTAGCCAATTTTTTTATCTTAACATTAAGTTGCCTCATATATTTATAGTATTATATATTATACCATAATTTATTTCCTAAACGTATTAACATGCTAAACTTAGAAACATTTAAATTGGCTTGTAAACTTAGTTTCGTATAGAAAATAATTAACATTTAAATTAAGATTCATGCCTGAATTCCTTCAGGCAAGACAATTTTCTTTTTTGCGCTTTAGCTTTTTTATCGATTACCTTTAAACAATTTATAATAAAATTAAAATCAATTTAATATAATTTTTCGAATTTTCATTTTAATTAAATATAATAACTCAAATAATTAAGTATCTTACCTTACCCTCTCGACCTAATTCATTCGAACCGAACGGCAAGGCTCGGTCGAGCCCTAACGCCCGCAAAACTATGTCTTCCTCCTTTCTACGTGCGGAGATCTGAATCGAGAGCCTTCCTCGCATGAGAACTCATTCGAACAAATCTCGCATGCGAGAGCTCCCTTACAGAAACACAACATCTTCCACAATGCCTTCCTCTTCGGCAACTCCATACCGACGTCGAATCCTTCTTCTCGACGCTGACGTCGCTGCTGCTCTTCCCCTCATTCGGCTACAGACAATCTCTAGCACTCTCTGATCTCCCGGTAAGTAACTCTCGCCTTTGTCGCATCGTTTTATAGGTGAACTCGTCAAGTAGGCTTCTGATCCCTCATTTCAATTTCCCCATTTCTCACTTCATCTCCCTCCTATCCGGCTTCCCAACATCTCGATTCATCTTCATATTTTCCTTTGGTTCCCTCGTTTCCTCTCAGCCAATTAATATTAACGGGGCGTTACAATTCCATTCCACTAAATGTCAAACACTAAAAGATGAGAACATCATTTCATATGTACTTGAAAAATTCTTCTACGTCAATCTTGCCATCTGATCCACAAATTGAATAGAAAAATGAATAGAAGGCAAAATTTGAAGAATTTAAAATGAAATCGTGCAGGTTTCTTAATATTTGTGCAGTCTTTAGAGATAAATAATTTTGAGACAATTCATGCAAGAAGTTCTCTATTTAAAAACGCATTCTTAGGCGGTCCCCGGAGAGAGACGTAAGCCATTTCACCCCAAGCCCACGGGGAGGCACAAATCTCATGAAACTTAAGCCCGGTAACGCTTTCTACATAGGAGCACAAGTTGCCCCTCACGTGGTGTATGTCCAACTTATTAATCGACTAAAAAGGGAAATAATCCTTAATTTTGTAGACCTACCTAAATCACGCCTATTTAAGCGTCTCCAGCACGCAAACGATCTCCCGCAGGAATTTTTATTCGGTACGTGCACCGCATGAACCCCTACATGCGGTACCGAATAAAAATTTGTTACGTGGAATGCGATTCCACGTGGCTTTACAGCTTAAAAATAAGAGTTTTTTATGCCCGACGNAAGGATTTGGTGTTATTTTGGTAGTATCATAGTATTTTTTTGGTGGTATCAGAATGTAAAGTGAATGTCTCGAGGATTTGGTGTTATTTTGGTAATATCACAGTGTTATTTTGGTAGTATCACAGTGTTATGTAGTGGACGTATCTGCAACATCGGTATTTCTTATCTTATTTGGATAAATTTCCTATATGTAGTTTATTTCAATACCTGAATCTTCTCCGTAACCTGAGTAAAGTGATCCGTCATTGAAAATAAATCTGGATCGCATTCTGGAATGCTATAATGGCTTGAAACATTATCTTTCTGCTTTCCTGTATACAATACTATCTGTTAGTGAGTCATCTTTTATATACAAAAAAATACAGAACTTGATACTTTAGGTAACATTTACTTTTGCATCACTTGTTTTTTTCCCAGTACCCTTTTAGTCTTGCATTGGATATTCCTTTTGGCCGCATCTTCGTGGGATCATTTACATTTCGCTCTTTACTAGGTGTTTTTTTCTTCTTTGATTTTGACTTTTCCAGATGGTCTCGTCCACTCATAGCGGCTTTGACATCGATTTTAATTTTGTTAAATCCCTCCAACACTAGCTTCTCTGCAAGTTCATGGCCTCGTGATATGGTGCCGATCTGGTATGCAAATTTATGAATGTGGTTGAGATAGATGAGTCCACTTGCAGAGTTTGGCAACATTTCTGAAACTCTTCGATTTGCATAACCATAACTGTTATATATGTCCCTTTTCGCATTAATAGTCCACCGAAGTAAAATATATTTATCAGGGATTTTTGTAATATTTTTGTGCTGCAGAATCCTTAGAGCGTGAGCACATAATAAACTCATCATTTCAAACTTTTTACAGCTACACGTAATATCAGAATTACAATTGTCCACTTTAACAATCCAGGGCCTGGCTCTGTCCTTATTATCGAGAGTTCGGATATGAAATTATGAATCTGTAGTACTGCAGCAGTCCACAGCAAGCCCACACAAGCCATGTAGAAACTATGTTTCAAAGATTGAGTATGACCTCCTAGTGTAAAGGGTAGAAACCTGTCTCAACACTGGACTGCTTTTAACGGTGGGAGAAATTGCAGACTGCTGGCATTTAAATTCATCCTTTTCATTTCTTCTCCAATCCTTGAGAACATTTTCAAGACCCAAAAAACATTCGGTCAGAGTGCTTGTTGCCTTGGAGACATCATGGCAAATCTTATTCATGGACTCACTTCTTTGCGTTGATAGGATCCTCATTCCAAAAATTTCTTTGTTGAAGGCGGTTGACCACTTATGCCTGATATTATACAATTCATCCAACCAAACATTCTCGTGTAGTTTTCCTTTCTCGATCATTTCACCCCAAGTTTCTTCAAACTCCTCTTCAGAGTCACATTTGCTCAAGCATTTATAAAAAAGATCATTGACTCTCTTGCTACCCACGCCACAATGAACTTTTGAAGATAACTTCTTGTAGATGTGTCATGGACATAATCTATGTCTGGTTTGTGGAAGACACTCTTCAATGGCTTTAGACATTGTTTGGTCCTGGTCAGTGAATATTGTTATGGGATGCTTGTTACCCATTATACAGATAAAAGCTTTGAATAACCACTTGAATGATTCAATTGTTTCATATGACAAAAAACCAACACCAAATAGAACATTCTGTCAGTGGTGATTCACACCGACAATCAGAGCACAACATAAATTGTATTTATTCAGTCTATAACTTGTATCAAATATTATTACATCCCAAAAAAGTTGTAATCAATCCTGGATATCCCGTCGCACCATAAAAAATTCACCAAACATCCTGCCTCATCAATTTGGAAGTCTCATGCAAACATTGGATCATCTGCTTGTCGGGTAGTGAACAATTGTATGAGAGAATTAGCATCCCCTAATTCAATTTGAACTCTTCTCTCTCTTTGTATGAAATTATATGCATCCCTCTTTGTGCAATCAAGATTCTTCACTCCTCCAACCTCATTTGCGAGGAATCTGAATGCATCGTTGGTTCTAATCCTTGATTTTGTCATTGTTCTGAGGATATCAGCACTGATATCACACATCTTTCTGCTGGAACGCAGTAGATGCTTGTCACCGTCTTCCGCCAACGAATGGTTGTGACTTTCTACGAATTTCTTTACCGACCAGTTGTCATCTAAATCAACGAAGTATCGAATCATTGCTAGACAACCAGTCCTTGTGTCCGCTCTTTTGAACCTCACAGTGATAGTGTCCTTCAACTCTTTCTTGAAACCAGCCTTACCACAAACAAAGTCTTGTCTTCAGCTTCTTTGAATTCGGCCAGAAAACACTGTTCCTTTCGCACAGTAAATCCAATATGGTGTGCATATAAATAATACTGTTCATATACTTCATTCTCGTTGTGGACAACTGCATTAAGCAATTTCTCTGTATCAGGTGACTGCAGATTTAAACATCATAGATACAATGTTACAATACATAAATAACAAGATAATAATACTATTAAATGACGTTAAGCTATGTTACTGGCCTCTTAAAATAAAATCAATTCAGCAGATCCAACATTACCTTAATAACACTGCGATACTACCACAATAACACCAAATCCCGCGTCCGTAACGTTACAATGTGATACTGTCACATGAATAACACTGTGATACTACAAAAATAACACCAAATCTCCACGACAGTAACGATGCATTATGATACTACCAAAATAACAATGTGATACTACCAAAATAACATCAAACCACAACTTATATTATACCGAACAACCAGAAATGGAAAACAACTACAAAAACAACTAGTGTATCACCGTGATAATACCTAAGTAACACCAAATCCACATGAAAGAAACGTTACATTGTGATACTATCAAAATAACACTGTGATACGACCAAAATAACACCAAATCCTCAAGACACTCACTTTACATTATGATACCACAAAAATAACACTGTGATACTACCAAAATAACACATAATCCTCAAGACATTGACTTTACATTATGATACCACCAAAATAACACTGTGATACTACCAAAATAACACCAAATCCTCGAGACATTCACTTTACATTATGATACCACCAAAATAAAATTGTGATACTATCAAAATAACATCAAATCCTCAAGACATTCACTTTACATTATGATATCAGATACTACCAAAATAACATCAAACCCCAACTAATATTCTAATGAACAATAGGAAATGGAGAGCAAATACAATAATAACCACTGTATCACCATTATTTTTCCTAAATAACACCACATCCCACCCAACCGAAACTTAGCGTTAAAACTCATTTAAAAATAGAGAAAACTTCATTAGCAATAAAATTACTTCTTAAAACCTAGAACTGCATTCAAACAAGACCTCCACGTACCTGCCGAAGTCCTGCCGCATCTAAACTCTGCTTAATCTCATTATTCTCGGAAATATTTTGAGATTTCATCTCATTGTTATGATTCTCAGGAGTATTTTGAGATTCCACCAGCATTTCTTCGTCAAAAATTATTTCCATCAAACGAGCTCCAGCGAACATGAGGGAAAAAAATGAGAATATATCGAATCCCTATACCCTAAAGCAGACAAAATGTCACTTTCTTCTATTGGCGGGAATCGAAAATGACAAAAAAGCGCTTTTTTAGGCGGGATTCGGGCCGCCGGGCATAAAAAAACGCTTATTTTTAAGCTGTAAAGCCACGTGGAATCGCATTCCACGTGGCGAATTTTTATTCGGTACCGCATGTAGGTGTTCATGCGGTGCACGTACCGAATAAAAATTCCTCCCGCAGCCCTCTGCTTCCTCCATTGCACACATTGTCGCAAACAATCCCGCGGTCATTTGCGCCGCCATCCGCTTCGTCCCTCGCACACAGATAATCCCATAGCAGGCAATCTCGTCGTCTACTTTGCTCTCGCACACAGGTGATCCCCACGTCTGCTTC
Organism: Phalaenopsis hybrid cultivar; assembly: GCA_002079205.1. Classification (NCBI taxonomy): domain Eukaryota; kingdom Viridiplantae; phylum Streptophyta; class Magnoliopsida; order Asparagales; family Orchidaceae; genus Phalaenopsis; species Phalaenopsis hybrid cultivar. The sequence goes on from JXCR01145642.1 coordinate 172,288, forward strand.
GTCCTGTACACAGGCGCTCTTGTAGCTTCCTCTTCGGCAGGCAGAAGATCCTGCGACGTCTGTTTCTCCCGCAGCCCGATTGATTAGTAAGCAAATAGAGATGCAACTTTTGTTGTTTTACTAGTTATTGAAGGATTATTTCACTATAACTACAGTAAACCGCAAACTTAATTTTCTTTTTCATGTTTGCTAGAGATCACACAATCCGTTAACACATAAAAAACATTTTTTAAGTGTAAGGTTGTTATTAAATTGTAATGGAATAGGGAGGTTACGTCACCGAGAGCAGTTACACTAGCAAGAAAGACTTTGCATAGTAATATAGAACAAGCACGCCCAATAAAAAATATTTCAAATGTAAATTTTGCAATCAAGTGTATAGTGGAATAATAAATAGAATGACGTAACATCTTGTCGGCACACACAAGGGCACCATGCACTAAAGCCACACTGAAGTTCAAGAGAAACGCAAAAAAGTATTAAAAGAAGATGTAAAAAGTCAATGCACAATATGACGATGAATTAAGTGACATTAAAAGCAGCGTGACAAATGTTTGTGAAGATCAAAATGCTACTAATTCACTATTACTTGACTCCTCTTAGAGGCCACCTAAAGTTAGAGATCCTATGTATTTTTTCATCACAACACAAGCAATGAATTATACTATAAATTTCAAGTGGAAAGAGGATGAAAAAAGAAGCATTTAGAACAACTGGTAAATTCTGCTATTCAGCCGGATTGTATTTAGTGTTGCCAATGACCTATATTATATATCAATGTTTGAAATAGTTGCTAACTTCGGATCTAATTTTATTCCACCTACAATGCAGAACTAAGAACTTGGATAATCAAAGATGAAGTTGCTACAATCAATAAGATGTTAGAGGAGCCTAAGAGGGCATGGAGTAAATATGGGTGTTCTATTTCATCAGATAGTTGGGCAGATAGAAAATATAAAATTTTAATTAATTTTCTTGTGAGTGGTCTAGCTGACACTTTTTTTCAAATCTATGGATGTTTTTAATGCTAAAAAGTGTGGCGCGTTAATATTCATTTATTTGGATGTCGTGATTGAGGAAGTGTGAGAAAAAAATGTGATACAAATTATAACAGATAATGAGTCAAATTATGTAAATGCTGGTAAAAAAGTAATGGATAAAAAGACAAACATATTTATCAAACACCTTGTTCAACACATTGTACTGATCTAATATATAAGATATTGAAAAATTTTAGATTTACGAAAACATGCTTGCAAAAGCAACAACAACGCAACCTTTATCCCACTAAGTGGGGTCGGATACATGAATCCTTTTTCTCTATTACGTCCTATTTAGTGTCATATTTTCATTTAATTCTTATAAATTGAGATCATTTTTTATACAATATGCCCAAGTCCTCCTATGTCTACCTCTACCTTTCTTAACATAAGTCGAATCTAAAACATTTACTTTTCTAATTGGGTCGGATGGTTGGCATTTAATGTGACCAAACCATCTAAGACGACTCTCTCTAATTTTTCCGTCACTGGAGCTACACCAACCCTATCACGAATATATTCATTTCATTTTGTCTCCAAGTGTAAAGCCACGCATCCACCTGATCGCTCTCATCTCGACAACACTTAGCTTTATGCTTCTTTTTTAAAGGCCAACATTCAGTGCCATAGAGCATTGCAGGTCTCACCGCCATCTTATAAATTTTCATTTCAATCTAAACGGTACTTTTCTATCACACAATATGCCCGAAGCATTCCTCCACTTCAACCGACCAACTTGAATTCTACTAATGTCTAATAACATCTCCATCAATATCACCATCATTTTGAACAATAGACTCAAGATATCTAAAGCATTCACACCTTTTAATAATTTGATCACCCATAATTACATTTTTGTCACTACAGCTACTACTACCTAAATTACAATTCATGTATTCAGTTTTAGTTCTACTCAAACAAAGGCCTTTAGACTCCAATGTTGACCTCCATAATTCAAGTTTTTCCTAAGTTTTTACTCTCGTCTTATTCAATATAACTTTTGTCACTTGTTTAATATTTTTTGTTGATTTATCCCACGTAGAATTTGCTTCTTCATGAACATCTCAAATTTTGAACTCTTAAATCTTACTCAAAAGTAATTTTATTTGTGTAGTTTAGGTACCCTTATCTAATTCTACGACAATGATTCTTAATATTCTTTATTTTACAGCTCTTGATCTTAAAATCTAGAACTAATAAACGATGTTGAGTATTTAAATCCTCATGACCTCATAACCATTACATTCTCAATGATCTCTTCTTCTCATAAAAAAATAATCAATTTGTGTTTTATTAGATTCATTCTTATAAGTAATAATATGTTCATCTCTTTTCTTCAATAAAATATTAGCAATAACAAAATCATACGCTAAAGCAAAATCTAATATAGCTCTATCTTCTTTATTAATCACTCCAATGTCGTAGTCACCATGAATATTTCTAAAATCTTCTACCACTCTACTCACATGTTCATTTAAATCTTCTCCAATAAAAATTATTTCTTCAAGAGGTATCATTTGTATTAAGTTTTCTAAGTCATTCCAGAATTTATTTTTAGAACCTATATTTAAACCTACTTGAGGAGTATAAGCACTTATAATATTAAAAATCTTAGTATCAACAATAATCTTAAGGGATATAATTTTTTCTCAAACTCTATTAATTTTTACAACATCATCTTTCAAACTCTTATATATAATTACACATGCCCCATTTTTAGTGCGACTCTTACCTGAATACCAAAATTTAAAACCGAAGTTATCAATCTCTTTAGCATTTTCTCTAACTCATTTAGTTTCTTGAACACATAACATGTTTATCTTTCTAGGAATCATAATATTAACTAATTTCATTATATTACTAGTAAAAGTACTTATATTCCAAGATTTTATCCCGGTATTAGCTTCATGGACTAACTTATTTACCTGCATTCGTCCGTAATATAGAAACCTTTCTTTATTTGACCCTACACCCGGGCGCCAGTGTAGCGGCCCTTGCACACTTTTCACTGTATCCAGGTCATATAGCATGTCGCTTCCAAAGGACGCCCTAGCACTTACACAATGATAAAAAAAGATTTATGTCATGATTTTTCAACAAGTTTTACATTGGTTGTCGACTACCTAACACAACCCTCCACTTTTCACATCTAAGCTTGGGACCGACAATGACAATGTTATGCTTGCAAAAGCAAACGAGTTAAATTCATTTACGAGCACACATTTATTCTTGGCTTGATGAGATATTTTACAATGGTGAGGGAACTCATTCGTCTAGCCATCACACGGTTTGTTACTGTATATTTGACGCTTCAAAGCATTTACAAGCAGAAGCAACCACTTCAGACAATGTTCTCCTCAGAAACTAAGTGCTTTAGTTAATAGGCTAACAAGACAACATGTATAAAAGCTCGAGCTTTTATTTTGTTTGATCCATATTTTTGGGGTCCTCTTACTTACTGTATCAAAAGTATTGTACCACTTGTAAATGTCTAAGAGAGGTTGACTAGGTGGAAAGGTCGTCATGAGTTTTATTTAGTTAATGGATCCAACAAAAAAAAACATTACTTTTAATTGTGAACATAATAAAAAGAAGTGTGGACCTGTTTAGAGGAAAATTGATGCAAGATGGAAAGTTCAACATAATTTTGCTTTGGAGATATTTTTTCTAATGATGAAAAGAGGTGAAAGAAAGGTTAATTACTTGTATGGAAAGAAAGTTGGATTATGAAGATTGACTTAGAGTTGATATCCAACTAGACTTGTATGATAATTTAAGAGGAGACTTTGGGAATAGAGTTGTTATTGACTCAAGAAAGTTAAAATCTCTTGCTGATTAGTGAATTAAATTTGGTGAAAAAAAACCTGAGCTAACGAATTTTGTTATTCAAGTTCTTAGTTTCACCTACATTTGGCCAGATTGTGAAAAAAATTAAAACAATTTTAAATCGGAAATAATTTTTTTATTTCTTAAAATTATTATTATTTGTTTTCATAATCACCTCTTAAGAATAATGTTTTTTATCTTCGATTCATACTAAGAATAAGAATAGGTTGGCGCACAAGAGATTGAATTAAGAAAAGCATGTATTTGATGTTGATGTGATCAGAATGTACTCACAACTAGGGCTGTCAAAAAAGCTCGTTGTTCGCGAACAATTCGTGTTCGGTTCGTCAAGGAGTTTGTGTTCGATTCGTTCTATAAGTAAACGAGACGAACGTGAACAAATTTTTTTCGTTCGGTTAGTTAAACGAACTAAACACGAACAGTGATGCGTTCGTTCGTGTTCGAATCGTTATAGTTCGAAATATAAAATAATTTAAAATAATTATATATAAAAAATTTATGATATTTTAAAACATTAAATTTTATAAATTATAATATATAATAAATTAATAATAATAATATATTAATATACTATATTAGTAATATACTAATATAGATATTATATATTTATATAATATAAATTACATAATTAATATACTATATTATTTATATATATTAATATTAGGGATGTCAAACTGGCTCGTCGTTCGCAAACAGCTCGTGTTCGGTTCGTGTTCGGCTCGTTCGTTAAGAAACGAACACGAACGGTGATTTCACGAACAAATTCAAACACAAGCTTATTTCAAACAAACTAAATTTTAAACGAACCGAACACGAACACAAGCTCTGTTCGTTCGTGTTCGGTTCGTTTACACCCCTACTCACAACTAATCCAAATGAAAATTCATAAAATATTACACAATAAAGAAATGATATTTTTATAACATATTCTTATAGAAAAAAAAAACTGAATGAAAGAATAAGTTTCATATTTACATTTAATTGTACTTTATATAATTATGCATTCTTATAAAAAAAATCATAAATATTAACAAATGTCATTTTATTTGTTTTTATAATTTAGGCAATAATTACAAGAAACAATTTGTGAATGCACCTGAGATTGTGCATGATGGTGACTTTAATGAAATGGACAATTAATTCAGATATATGGAGTTAATTATGATTTCAACAAAACTATTCATGAAGAAAAAGTAGATTTTGAGGATGAATTTAAAGAATGAATAGAATTCAATGATTGAGATCAGTTGAGCACAAATTTATTTTTTGGTTCAAGCATGTTTACTTATTTTTTATGTTTCCTCTTTTTGTAGTGGATTTAGGCTAACATATTGAATATTCTAATCCTAGAAGACTTGTTTTAAAATTTAATAAACATCAGTACTTATAATGTCTCTTAATAATTTTTTTATTAAGCACAACTAATTTATTTTGTATTTTAATATCTAATTACTTATTATTTTATATCATGGGGCTTATGTCCAAAATTTTGGGGCTTATGCCTCGCCCCATTATAGTTAAAATGCACGCCTTTTAAAAAGATGGCAGTAAACATAAAAGCATACATTACACGATCATCAACAAAAATATACATTAAAGTTTTGTTCAAGTACCTCACAATGCACTAAAATTCGTGCAAGTGCATTGTACACTACATTGAGAGGTGTGCATATTATAAAAATTAGACATCCAAATGTGCTCTAACCAACGTTCATGAGCTGAATATAAGTTTAAAATAAAATAAAATCAACCTTAATTTTTTTTTCTTTGCAAGAATTAGTTTTTCAAAAGCTAAATTTAAAATTATTATGTATGCTTTCAGGTGGATCGTCTTATCTATAGGGCAGAATTGCAAGTCCCGCGTTGGTTAATTTGATCCTTTAATGAGGACCGAAGTTAATTAGACTAAGCCCCCTCATTAGCCAACGTGATCCTCCTCCCAACAACGATTGGAGTTGACAAGATTGGACTTTCACTTAGCCAATCTGGTCCCCACCCAGATAGTCACTAAAAATGAAAAGATTAAGCTCCAAAATCAGCTAACTTGATCATTCTTCTAATAATGGTTGGAGTTGACGGGACTAATGTATTTATAAATTTAAAATTCCTATAACGTAAATAATTATATAACCATGAATGATTGTCATGTTAAATGAAAATAATAACCATAAAGATTTTGTTATAAAATTAAGTTTTCAAAATATAAGAATTCAAAAATATTTATAGATCATCTGTCACTAAAAATTATGAACAAACCCAATCCACATTCTACAAAATTTTGTTAATGGAAGCAAATTCAGGTTTAATCGGGGATCAAAATGAGAAAATATTATATTGAATATATCACTATTTTTGCACACAAAACAATCTAATGCAAGTAAACGTGTGACTCATGTCCTCATTCTGTATAGTTCAGTCAATTAGCTCAACAAATGAAGTGATTATGATCAGAGAGCCCTCTAACAAGACAAATAGGCCAAACATGCTCCATTATAATACAGATACAATTATGACATGTACATTCCCCAATAACTTATTTGAGTTTTAATCATAAGATGTATCTGATATGGCAAAAAGTCATCTGTTAAGTAAAATGAACTTAATTTATCCCTTTAGACAAGCATCCCCCTACAAGTCTTCAAGATCCACTTATACAAAGCAATTTATGGCTATCAACGAATCATTCGGTCGGGTTGGGTTGACTACTTCCAACTAAATAAACTGGGAACCAAGGCAATATGTGATGATGAAATCATAGGTGTATCTTGATCGAGTTCGTCATTATTCCTCTCACCATCCGCTTTAAGCTCACAATAATAATTCATAATCTCAAAACTTAAATCCATTGTTATTATATGCTAAAACTAGAACTCTTAGCACAAATAATGACTACCTTTAATCGAAAGTGCTCTTCTGTTGTCAGAAAAATCTATGGGAAACCCCAAACCTAAAGTTCTGACAAAATAACGATGAAAGCCCTAGTTTATGTCTTGTCTTCTATTTAATCTATCTTTAAAAAATTTGAGCTGAAATTGGCCGCAAAATCAAAGATATGAATTGTAATTCACAATAGCAATCCATTACAATATCATACTCCTAACTATAGAGGAGATAATTGGCAGACAATGTACAGTCTAAAGCATTTTTAAAATATTGTCAGCCTTCTCTGTAACCTCGGGATGGCAAACTAGAAGATTTCAAAGTGTATGCTCCAACAAGATAGGAGTGATCAAGGAATAACACATAAAGAGAATAAAAGAAGGCAAAAAGATGTTATATTTGTCCCCAAAATGATCGATGACTATGACTCGTGTTCCTTGGTGCTCTCTAAGAGGTCAATCTTCTAGGACAAAAGGAGGCGGTGACACTTCTAAAGGGAAAAAAAAATCCTTAGAGTGGAAAAAATGCACTACAAATTCTAAGGGCTCAAACAAAAGAATTTTAACAATTTAAAGAAATAGTTTGAACCAATAGAGAAGGATAAAAAAAGCGACTTTTATTGTCCACCAAGTTTGGCGAAAAATAAGTCAAGAACAGTTAGCAAGTGGTCTTGAATTCACAGGGTTTTTGTATCTATTTTTTTATTTTCTAATGGACAAAGTTCATGATTTCAAGTTCAACTTGAGAAATTTGTCCGTTCCATTAGTAATAATGTGAATTTTGATTTTTTGAACTTATTTGTTAAATAATATAAATCATTAGACTATTATCCATTTCAAGCTCATATAGCGGAGTATGGTATTTTTGTTGACCTCTTCTTTGACCCGGTCTCTTAAGCCTTAACCATAATCCAACTACAACCAATTCTTAAAGCTCAACTTGGTTGGCATCCAAGTACTAGCTTTAGGCCTCATTTGGGATCGAGGTTATCCTTCGTTGCATGGCAGAGAATGGCCACAGAGTCATTCGAGCCTGTTTGGTTCATTTCATCTTCGTGAGTTGTGTCTACCGCAGAGGCATTCCTCCACCATTTTAGAACGTGAGATCTCCACCTCCTCAGCCCTATCGCCCAGCATTCCACTGTTTCAAAAATGGAGCTTATTGGGACGTTGCTTTTAAACGGACTTTTCTCAAAGGCAAAGCGTTGTCAAACAAACCCTTGGACAAGAATATATTGGAGCTGAATATACTTAGCTAGATTTAGTCTCTCTAGAGGATCTTCCTATTAAGAACCTAGTAGGTGAGCTTAGGCCCTTAAAAAACTAGGAAGGCTACCTTGGCCCAAACCTAAACTATAGATTAGTAAATTTAAATCTGAGTCTACTCTATAATTATCTAGCCTTGGCTCAAAGCCTTACCTCACACATTCTTAGGTCTCCACGATCCTTAGAAACTTCGTAACCACTATAGATTGGTTGTAGCAAAACTAGAAGCCTTGGTGATTCCCAATCAGCATTGTTGCTTGTTGGGCTGACTATTTTGACTAGTTTTTTAGCATATTTTGAGAAGTATGAGTGGTTGACATTCTTTTCAGTATTGGCTTGTAGAACAGTAATTTTGGTAGTGTTTGTATCCTTAGAATCTTCATTTTATAGAATCCTCAGTGTTAATCCGTTGGCGTTAAATTTTTGGCATTTTTTTTTGCTCTCGGCTTCTCAGCTCCTGCTCAACATGCTTGCTAATATCCTCTCAACATTTGCCATTTTCCGCCATCTTCTTTGGGCATTGATCTCATTGTTACCATACTCTTGGCATTTGTGTCTTAGTGTCATCTTTTTAGTTATTTGACCTCATAGAGACTATGGGTCTTTTTGAGCCAAACTTTATGGTGTAAAGAAAAAACTTCTAATTTGAAAATCAATAAATTGAAAGCTTGATAATCACAAGGAAAATGTGGAAGATCACATAAATTAAACGTGCTTTTTTTTTCCTAGTAGCTGAAGCAAACGGATAAATCCAACATAACTCACACTTCATGTTGAGAGTAAGCAAACAGGAGAAGAAGATCCTTACCATGCTTAGAGAGCTTCTTGAATTGTAGCTGAAATCAAAAGTCAACCCAGAGGGTCCACAAGCAACTACAATTGGGAGAATACTCTCTGGAGGAACAATATGTTTGCAGGTGAAAAATTGCACTTGATCAATGGAGAGGTCAGGGAAGAGACGTACCCTGCTCTCCTCAATAGGCTGCATGGTTCCTCCAGCCAGAACAATAGCATGTGCTTGATCCATAATCTGAATATTTTTATTTCAGAATTATGTTGAAAAAAATCTTCCGAAAAGTAAATTTCTAGAAAGGAGAGTATCAAAAAAGTTTGCAAAACCTCAGTAAAGATCCTATCCCCTGAAAGCATGACATATTTAAGATAAGCTTCTCCTATATGCTTTGAGTTTGGCAACCTTTGCCTAGATAGTATTATTCTTCCTTCACTGTCTTTACTTGTTAGTTGAAGTAAAACGTCAGCTAAAGCCTGGAAGCTAGACACAAAGCTTCCTTCCACACTGATCGTATGATTATCAGCATCTCCAAATCCATTTTGTGAGCTCACTTTCTGCCCATATCCACTGACCTGCAAAGTAAATACACAACCATTGCATTTAACCAAAAAAATACGGCAGCTAACAAATAATAGAAAAATGAAAAATACCTTGTGAACAATATTGCTCTCTTTCACATAATGAACAAGTTTGACAAAGTTGATGTTATCAATATCAAGAGAAAATAAGAATTCATTTATGGTCATTGAAACATCACCAACATGTTCATCAAGAGCTGCAGTTTCAGTCAGACAAGCACTAAATTTGGAGTCATCAACCTGATCGCCTAGCAATAATCGAAGAAATGACTTTGTTACCACAATCAGAGTCAGGATGTATCGTCGATTCCCAGCACCTAAGCGTCTTTGAAACTTGTCAAGGTAAAGTTTGAGGTGGGACAGAACCTGCTTCAACTAGGAATGGGAGAAATGTAAAGGGTGAATAAATTTCAGTTGAAGAATGGCATATTTTTAACATTTCAGGTACGTAAAAATGAAGTTAAAAGAGCACCTTTTATTATCACAATTAGTAGCAAAATTAAGAAAATAAAACTTTTTAGCAAGAAACTTTATGATAAAATGCTACTAAAAGAAAAATTACTGCAAGTGGCAAAAGTTATCTGATAAAAAATTGATGGTCGATTAAAACAAAATATTAAACTTTGTAAATTTGCTGATCAATGAATAACAGCAGTACACATGACCAAGACATCCTCAAATTGAGAACGTCTATATATAAATTCGCTTACTTAAACAGCCAATTACTGTTCTGGAAGACTACCTCAGCCATTGATAACATAGCAAAAGCTAAGCAATAGTGGAATCATACCTGGGACAAAGTAATCTTTGCATTGTACATATTTGTGAGTGAGTCGGCCAAATTATGTGCCTCGTCTATGATTACAATGTTATTCTTCAGTTTTAGACCAAGCGATTCACGAGAAGATTTCTGGAGAAGGGACTGGTATGGGAGTACGACAAGATCAGCTGCTCGAATCATGTCGCGTGAACCGTAGTATGGACAAGTTCCAATTTTGCTGCCCAGTTGATAAAGATCCTCAATGTCCAATGCACCAAGTTCTCGAATTTTATCCTTGAATAATTTTCGTAAATTATGCTTTCTCAACATTGGGCAACCACATGAATGTTTAGAACGGAGCAACCTCCTATTATCATGTTGAACCTGTGTATCACACTATCATCACCATGAGTACATGTGTTCATTACTTATTATAGAAATGTACATTTTGATATTGTTGATTCTATCGAGAATGAAACATGCAGCAAAAAAGTTCCAAACTATTCAGAAATTGATATTACTAGAAGTTATTGCTACCTCAAGTAAATCTCAAATGCAATGTTTCTATTCTCAGGTAATTGCATTACTACAAATTAGCCCAGGATTGCATAGCTCTTAAAGCAAAGAAACTTCAAGAGAAAATAGTGGCATGTTCCGGTGTTGAGTGGAAACCAAAAAATATTAAAGGTCATTTGCATAAACCTCCTTGTAATTTATCATTTTTTGAAAGAGGGAAGATAGTTTTAAAAACATTGTAAATGAGGAAATATTATTTACCCTATTTTAAAATAATAGAAAACTAACCATGACCTTATTGATGTTAAATTTTTAGAGTCAACATTTTCTCCTATAGAACAATCTAAGATACGATTGTGCTCTCATATTTATCATAGACATTGAACTGATATTTCCAAGATATGATCCTTTGTTGACTTTGGGAGGGTATCTATTTCTTCGAGGATAAGAAGATATCATAAGTAACAATTAATTCAAAAAGAGAAGCTTTCAATCATACCAAGGAAAAGCTCTCATTTGGACTCCCGCAACAAAGAAAAAGTGTAATAGCAATAACAACACCCTTCCCACGTATAGCCCACGGTCTCAATCATTGACATAAACTGATATATCTATTATCATCCATAACTTTGTATGAAGAGAATCATTGATGCACTCCTCTTCTGAAGCATAGTTAAATACTTGATTTCAATGCAGTCATGGATAAAAGTGGGTCTCATTGGACAATGTAAACTTGTCTTGGTTATCTCTGATATATTTATTGCCTCATCTTCATTTAATTTAGAAGTTCATTTCAATTCAAACTTATTAAAGGAAATCTTGTGTTATCATGAGCTTTACTCCAAGTCGGCCTACAGTTGGACTGGAAAATTGCCACTTGTGTTGGGTTTGACTGTTTAGAAAAATTAAAAGTCCTGTTGGTTATGGGTTGTTTCCAAACATGCCTAAGTTGAAGTCATGGGTAGTGTTAATGCCCACCCAACAACCGGCTTTTGCTTAAAATTATCATGGTTGAGGCCTGAGGGTCCATTTGGGACAGCTTTCTGATTGCTTTGTTTTTCAGACCATCACCGTTGTTCTATTTGGGAACTATTTTCTAGAAATTTGTGTTGTAGAAAGCTATTTTTCTTCAAACTAATTTGTTAGAGTATGATTACTACCAAAAAAAGTTATGGTCTGACATTTTGAAATTAGAATAAATTTGTAATGGTCATCGCAGTTTTTTGAACAACAACTGAAGTTGTTTATTCAAACCGTTGCAGCTGTCGGGAGAGACCCTGAAGCTGAATGCGTTTGGCTAGATTTAAAAGCATGGAATTCAAATAAAGTAAATAAGCTAGAAGCCTTGCGATTAAAAAAAAACATTATTTTTCCAATAACAAATAAAATGAACCTTGATTTTTGAGTTGCTATTATTTCTTTGCAGCTCTAAGCAGCGTTCATTAATCCGGTTCCCATTCCCCAGCTTCAGAACATCTAAAAAAGGTTACAAATAAATCCCACAATGTAGCCAAACCCCAAAATCATAGAAGATAACTGCACCACTCACCGGCATTGATGCAAAGATTCTTCCTGGAGCTCAGGCAGATAAGATTAAGCTCTGAAGCAAAGATAGTCATCTTAAACTCTTTCACAAACTGTGACAGTTGAGAATGGGTCCTGCTCGTAAAATATACCTTGGGGGACTTCTCTTTCTCCTCCTCAATATCTTCATCACTACTGCTGGAATCTAAACATCGCGCACCTTTCCTCTTCGATCCTCTACAGCCATTATCACAACCCTCCTCTTCACTCTCGTAATCATCCAACAAAAACTCCACATCATCATCTCCAGTGAGACTTTCAGACTGTTTAACCTCGCTCTCGATCGCTGATAAGGGGTTCTTCTTCCCCTCATCCCCATGTCCCGACCCTAATCGCTTCCCTCGTTTCTCCTCCTTTTGAGCATCTGAAACAACAAAATCTCTCATCCAGTCCGGCTCCTCATCGCCATCACCAATGTTCGCAGCTTCCGTATTCTTCTCGCGTTGCTGCTGCCGCTTTCGCCGATCAACCAGCCATTGGAGCGCGCTGCAAATGATGCTTAGGGTTTTGCCAGTNATCATCGTCATCACCAATGTTCGCAGTTTCCGTAGTCTTTTCGCATTGCTGCTGCCGCTTTCGCCGATCAACCAGCCATTGGAGCGCGCTGCAAATGATGCTTAGGGTTTTGCCAGTCCCTGCCACGGAATTGTTTGGAGACAAATAGAAATCGTAAACGGGCGATATCATTGGCATGAAGATGGCGAAGAATGGAGAGTAGAGTACCTGTCGGGCTTTCGAGCATGGCGATGCCGCCTCTGTCGAGCGACTCGTAAAGGAAGGACATGAAATCGACCTGGATCGAATAGGGCTCAAATGGAAATGCGGGAAAATTACGCCTTGGCTTTGATGTGTCTTCCATTGTAAGGTTTTCTTCTTCTTTCCAGGGCTTCTAGGGTTCTTTGCGACAGAAGCCTCGCTGCTGAGGCTAGCTTCCACTTCGGCTTGATTTCCCGCGCAACCCACTGTCACGTGTCACGTGATGCCTGAAATTCGATCACGTGATTTATCATGGTCTTCAACCATCCACATCTAATTTGCATATATCATATCTACACATAAAATATTTACCCCACCTAGGCCTGCAAATGACCAATAGAAATGATTCAATTAATATTTGATCGCATTTATTAAATTTGTAAATAAATAAATTTTGAAGTATTTTAAATCAAATATTTAAAATAAATTAAGCATGAACATAATTTATCTTATTTATTTATATTCACAAATAAATTTATTTATTATTAAATAAATAACTTATTAAATACTTGATATTAAACTAGATAACAATTTATATCATATATGATATATTATTTATTTAAAATTTATTAATTAGAAATTATTTTATCATAGAATCAATAGTAAATTAAATCCATTATAATTTTTAATTTTAATTAACTAATGTTTATTAAAATATTATAAATTTATTTATTAAACGTATAATTCACATTAGTTATAAAATAATACTATTATATACCTTTTTAATTTTTTTCTCGTTTATGTAAAACAATTTACTTAACACCCGATAGCTTCAGCTTCGGCCTGTCTTTTCTCCGTTCATGTTTATGCCTTATTCATACCCTTATTTCCTAGTTCACACTTTCATGAAATCCTTTTCTTACTTTACACAAGCTGTAAATGATATAACTGTTTTAAAATTAATATTTTATTATTAAAAAATATGAATTAAATTTTAAGAACTTGATTGCTTCGTTGTAGTGTCGCTCGCACAAGAATCTTAAGAACTTGGTTGCTACTTAAAACTCATAATAGATTTGACGACTTTTTAGCGAAGTATCCCGAATACATGGTAAAGAAATATCCTAAATGTTGTGCAATGTATTACACCGCGTTATAGATTAGATCCGGTGATAACTTTTGGAACGACTATTTGCAAATGTCGTTATCAAAATACAATCATTTTACTTCAAAAATCAGAAGTATTTCGTACAGTATGTAGAGAAAAGTATTTTACTTGATTTAGCAATGTAGCTTTTTTGTTCCCAATTGTAGCACTTATAGTGAAGTAATTTGATAGGGCAAGAGCACATAAATTTTTCTTTTTTTGGATTTATTCACATAAAAATTTTTCGTGTCTCATCCTTCTGCTTTTCCATCCTATCTATATGTGTACTGGAATTTTGCACAAAGCTAAGACGTTAAATTATCACCTACCATTGCAAATCTGTTAGGTATGGCTCATATACTAGAAATTTGAAGTCTCTTGGATTTGGAGAGAGAAATGAAGAGGTGTGTCTCTTCATGTGAAAACGTGTCTCTTGGATTAGTGAGTTAGGGGGAGCGAGAGCGAGTTGGTAATTTATCTATGGGGTTTTATATGTTTATATATATATGTAACGGGTATGTAACTAAACTCCTCTTAAATAGTGAAATTCGCCGCTCTGCTGCCGAGGATGTAAGCATCTTTGCCGAACCTCGTTAAATCTCTGTGTTCTTCTTATAGTTTTGTGTCGATTTCTGTGTTTTCTTCGCTTTAAATTTCACAATAATTTCTCTGATACCTAACAATTCTCCACCTTGGCAAATATCCAGCCCCTCAGGAGAAAATACATCGTGGAGTTTTTTACACCGTAGTGAGTTGGGCAATCATGCAAACTAGGAACTGGAAACATTCAACAAGTTCAAGTCACCAAAGAACTTGTTGAAAATATCTGGCTTGGTCAACATACCTACTGCATTTTCATCATATGATTTGATAGATTGCATTTCACATACAACTGTACTCCCCAACAGTTGATAGATATTACCATCAGGTTTTATGGCCCGTCGTGTCTTCAAAAATTCCTAGTCAATAAATCTGAAGTTTTGGTTCTATTGAATTTCATTACTTGAATTTTGTATCAGACATTGTCATTTGAAAATTAATCATGTTGTGAACTTTTCCTGCCTTGCTTCAAAGCAAATCCACACCGCAAAGAAAATCAAATAAACCTGAAATTTCCTCTGTCAATTGCAACAATTTCCCGCAGTTTCCAGTGATTCGTGAATCAATTTTTTCACACGAAGCATCTTTCCTGTTCGCACAAAATTCGGTTGAAATACTGCGGACACCAAGCAAACTACACCTGTCACAATTTCTCTGCGACAAACCTGCTAACAATCCGTGAAATTTGCGAACTCCACCTGTCACAATTTCTCCTGCAACAAGCCTGCAAACTCCGCTAGCCGAGCACCTGTCGCAACTGCACCTGCCGCAACACCTGCGACAATTTTTCGAACTCCTGTCGCAACTCCTCATGTGACAAACTTGCGAACTCCTCTGGCCTAGCACAACCTGTCGCAACTGCACCTGCCGCAACTCCTCGTGCGACAAACTTGCGAAATCTGCTGGCCGAGCACCATTTGTCACAATTGCGCATGTGCAACTCCTGCGAGAAACTTGCGAACTCTGTTGGTCGAGCACCACTTGTCACAACTGCACATGCCACAACTCATGCGACAAACTTGCGAACACCTGCCGTAACTGCACCTGTCGCAACTCCTGCAACAAATTTGCAAACTCTGTTGGTCGAGCATCTATTGCAACTGCACCTGCCGCAACTCTTTGTGCGACAAACTTGCGAACACCTATCGCAACTGCAAGTTTGTCGCAACTCCTTGCCGAACCTCATTAAATCTGTGCTCTTCTTCTAGTTTTGTGTCTATTCCTATTTTTTTCGCCCTAAATTTCACAACAAAATCTCTCAACACTCAAGAATTATATTTAAAAATTATAATATTTTTTCATATCTTATCATATTTTTTATGTGATATGAAAATTTTAAGGAAATACTTATTCACACTTCCTAAACTTGCTCGCAAATTTTCTATATTAGTTTTGTTTCTTTTTTTTTTTTGGAAAATATTATTTATCATATTTTATAAAGTACTTTATTTTTTTAATTTATTATTGAATAAAATTATTTAAAAATAATCGGAACAACTTTTAATTTTCCTAAGTCGGGAGGTGAGTCTTTGAAGATGGCCCAATTGCAAATGAAATTGACATAAAATGAATAATGGATTAAGTGAATGCAAAGTCATCATTTGACTTTAATAATTTGGAAATAAATATTTTTAAGAGAAATCTACAATAAATATCTCATAGTTCAAATTTATTTATATATTTAACGCCTAAAATTATCACTTCTTTAAAAAAAAGTTAATAATAGTGATATTCCAGATATCATATTAAAAATTTTAGTGTCATATAAGTTTACATTAAAATTATAAAGTTTATACATGTAAATTTATAAAAGTTAGATGGTATTAATGTAAATTCAACATTCGAAGTCCACTAATATGCGGATACGTAGTTTCAAGAAACCGCACGCGCTTTCCTACGGTAACACAGGAGAATATAATGTTATTATGGTGGTATTGATGTATTATTTTGTTATTGTAACACTAGAAATATTTCCAGAACACAATAACACATGAATATCATTAAAATAACTTCTGAATAATGTAGAATAACACGAGATAAATATTTTTCTGTGTTAAAATGATTTTTTTTATCACCTCAATGAGTCTGTATATCAGTGGATTCCGAACGTAGCTTTACCTTAAGAGTCCTAAGCTAATATTTTTCTATATTTACTTAGAGAGATGTGAGAGAGAAACGAGAGTGTGGACCCAAAAAAAGTGCAAAAAAGGGATGATAATTGAGAGAGAAATATATGATGTGATAGAAGTTTAATTTATTAAACAAACTTTTTCTTTTGTAATAATTTATAATATATTAAAATGAATATATATATATATATATATATATATATATATATATATATATATATATATATATATATATA
>JXCR01145642.1:189384-226579 GCA_002079205.1 Phalaenopsis hybrid cultivar
ATATATATATATATATATATATATATATATATATATATATATATATATATATATATATATAAAGGAAACAAGCGGAAATTGAAGCACGTAAATTAATTATATTAAATTATTGTAATTAATTGGATATTAAAAAAAATAATTATGTATCTTTATTGATGAAACGGGTCATCTTGTCAAATTTTTTAAAATAAAATCAATCAATTGAAAAAAAAATGAATAAGAAAATAAATATTTTAAAGAAAAATCATAAATTTAAAATTAGGGCCAATTACATAAATAACACCCGAAACACAATTATGTTTCAAATTCTCATTCAAATATCAAAATTCATTATAAAACCTCAGCCAACATTTTAATTTTTTTATCAATTTCTCGATGATTTAATTGTGGCACGTGTAAATACTTCGATTTAGATTTTAAATTCGAAAAATAACAATATTTCAGCCTCTATATATGTAATTATCCCTTAAAATTAATGGCTAATTATAAGAGAATTTAATGGTTAGAAAATTGAAGGTATTATTCTTGAATTATAATAAATCTGTTTATTATATTTACAATTATTTAAATTATTTTTTATTAATTTTCCTTAAGTTGGCAATGAGGCATGGAAAGCAATCGTGCTAAGCTCTTCTCATATACTTTTATATTAGAATAAATTTGATATTTAAAATAAAAAATAATAATAATTTTCATTTAGATATCAATATAAATAATAATTACTAAAAAAACTAACCACTATTTTAATTTTTTTTCCTTAGAAATTCTTTTTATACTTTTTTTATTGCTTAAAATGACTTAACATATAATTTGATATAGTTTTTTTGGGACATTTATATCACCCAAAATTTTCATATTACATAAAAAAATACCATCATTTTAATTATTAAAAAATGAAATATATTTTTTGCCATATATAAATAAGGTGGTATGTAAAAATTAAAAATTAAGTGTTATTGTTGTGAATTCTTGACCCATCAAACACCAAGAAAAAATTCCAAAGAACTCCTGCGGCTCTTGATCACCAAGAACACCAAGAACCTGCAAAGCTTTAAAGAACTGGATTGCATTTTCAGTTCTTGCAGAGCCTCAAAGAAACGAACACATGTCTGCAGGTTGCGATCTTGTTACCCTTTCTCTTCAAGAACCTAGGGTGTTGAAAGAGGATGGGAAAAATAGGGAAAAGAAAATTGCAGAAAGAAAATGCGACAATGACACAAACACATGAACACAACAATTACGTGGTTTGGTCAATAGACCTACATTCACGGAGGGAATCAACTATCAATCCACTAAAGCAAAGAAGAATTACAAGGCTTCATTTATCATTGAGGAATTATCAATTCTCTTGATCTCTCTTCCTAGAAACTACTTCGATACAAAATCTAAGACTCTTCCCGCAATTCTTGAAGCATCTCCCCTTCTTCTTCTTCTTAGAATGATTTCCTACCTCTTCTTGGTCTTCTTGGTCCGATTTCTATCTTCCTCATTACAGTGGTCTCTCCCCTCTACAAGCCTATCTTCTTCCCTTGTAGAATCCTCCTCCCTAGAAGTCTATCTTCTCCCTTGTAGTCTTATTCCCTCTCTCCTACAAGCCTCTCTCTCATCTATTTATAGGCCCCCAAGCAGACCATAAAAGCTCACAAAGAAATCAGAAGTATAACATTACCATAATTAAGAGTCATATTATAACGGTTATATATAAGAATTTCATGCTATGTATGCAAGCTTTCTTTAATTTTTTATGACAGATTCATGATTTTATAAACATTTTACATAAATACCACTCAATTTTCATATATTTACATATCTAACACCTACATTAAAAATTTTTTATTTATACACCACATTTTTTATGCATGAAAATGTGTATTTTATGTATAAAAGTTTAAATAGTGATATTTTTAATGTGATATGAAAGTTTTGGGTGGTATAAATGAAGGGAGAAAAAAATTAGGTGCTCAAAAAGTAAATACATCAAAATATACAGGAAAAAAAAATATTACATCAGGAATCTGCACGTAGAGCTACATGCGGAGTCTAATGAAATTACGTCATGGAGATGATCAGCCCGGTAACACAAGGGAATCCGAGCACCCTCACAACGTATTTCATTAGACTCCGAATATAACTCTACGTGCAGAGAGTTGATGTAATATTTTTTCTAGAATTACACTTACGTGACCATCAAACATTTTTATTTTTATTATCGCCAGCGAAATATTTAATGAGTGATTGGCGGGCATGATTAGGGTGTGAATATAGTTTTTATTTTTATTCCTTGTGCTGCGCGGAAAGGTAATATTTAGATTTATTTAGTGGTTAAAATAATAAAATTTTAATTAAATTAGTCTACCATTAGCTATCTGAAACAAACTATTGGCTGGCTTATAAGAGTCGTGGGCCCCGCAAGCTAACCAGAATGAGCTTCTAGAAGAAAACTTCTAGAAGGAATGGCTCTCTTTTTCCATAAATTGCAGCAGCGTGTTTCCTGGTCTCCTTGACTACTTCTAAGCTGATAATTGATAAATCATCAATAATTATGAAAAAAGTCCATTTACATATATACCAATTAATTTTTATGTATTTAAATATTCAACATCTAAATATTAATTTATATATTTATATCATAAACAATTTATATTTTACATCAAAAATATCATTATTTTAATTTTTAAAAAGTGAGATATATTTATTAAAGTCATGAAAAGGGCCCTTAACTTGGTGTTAGTTGGTAAATTAACTATGAAAATAATATCAAAATTTTAGCTATTTAGTGGAGTGCCGTATGTGAATCATAGCTTGACTTTAGAACCCTAAGATTGATAATTTCTTCCTGTGATACAGTTTTGTGTAGCTCTAACTGACACGAGATAAATTACATATGTTTAGGTTGGTAAGATTGCAGCCAATCAGACATGATAATCTCATTAGAGTCTGATGAATGCTTGTGATTTATCTAAACTTAACGTGGCATAAGCTCCTGTACATATTGAATCAATAGTTGTATGTCGTTGCAACAACACTTGACTTATAATGTTTGACTCTTCATGATAAGATCTTGATATATGCTCTCAAAGTTGCTATAAATTTGGGGCTAAATACAGAAATAAGAAATTTGATTCCCAAATAAGATATATGTATGCCACTAAATTCACATGTATTTAAATATCTAACACCTAAATTAATTTCTACACTGACATGAACCTCACCTATGTATGAAAATGTGTATTTCACTTATTTTAAATTAAAATGGTTATGTTTTTAATGTGATAAGATAGATTTGTGTGGTATTAATGTAACAAAAATAAAGTTTAGATGTTGGATATGTAAATACATAGGAATTGGGTGGGATGTATGAAAATGCCTCTAATTATTATTAGATCCATCATTTAGTAGCATATACTCATAAATTATGTTTTTTTTCTTAGCTCCACAAATTCTGTCAATTGTTATGATTTTAAAGTGAAAGTGTAATAAGAATTTATTTAAAATATATTTTTGTTGAATACAAATTTGTCGTGTGAGACATGTCTAAGGATCGAAAGAGTAGGGACGTTGAGGAAGAAAAAAGAGACATATAAGAAAAAAAATAACATTAATAGACTTGCCTTGTAAGAACGAACAGGTTGGACATCCTAAGACTCTTTAATCAATTTTATTTATATAATATAGAGATTACAAGAGAAAATAAGAGATATATCCTTACAAATGATGGGTCTAAATAAGAGAGCTAAAAGCCCCCCTCCTCCCCCTCACACAAGATATGATTCTCCTATTTATAGAAGATAGTGGGGACCTAGTTTAAAATTACATTTTAGCCCCGGCTTTAATATGGGAGTTAAAAGGTTTTACGTTGTCTTTTTATACTCATAAACAATTTTTGACATCTTTTTTATACTCATTAGATTATCTCAAAATAAGTGTAAATTATTTTTTGGGTTAAAAAAAATTAAGTTTCTCGTTTTCTTTTGCTCTTTGATAGCAACAACCACTAGAAGGACAAAAAGAAATTTTAAAGCAAAAAACATGATTATATGAATCACTGATGATACTCCTTGTTTGGGCGCTCTCTGCGCTCTGTTCTGACATCTTTTGTGCTAACTCATTGGCTTCGAAGTTTTTTTTCTCCAAATTGACTCTTTGGTTGGTGTTGTGTTTATGTGTTTGTTTGTGTTGATTTGGTTGTCTATATTAATTGGTGACCCAACTCCTAAGGAAATGGTCAGTCCTGATATCATCTAGCTCGAGTCTTAACCTTTGCCCATCTCATTTGGTATGTCAGACAGTTGGTTGCTTGCTTATTTCAAAGTTTTTCTTTTGCTCGCTCTTAGTGGGAGTCCATGTTTGCATTCCTTGAAAGGGAGTCTTTGTTTTGCTCTCCCTGGAGGGAGTTTTTTGTTTGCTTGGCCCAGAGACATGTCTTTTGTTTGTTTGCCCAGAAGGGGAGAGTATTTTTTTTTTTGCTCCCATAGAAGGAAGTTTTTTGGTGTTAACTTCTTGTTTGCTCTCTCGGAATCGAGTGCCCCGAGTGTTGGTTATACCTGAGACAAAGTTAGAGAAAATTGTGTTATAACGCAAGATAAATTATGAAGTAACACTCCCTTATTTGTTAGGTGAGGTGTCAGCTACTCATAATTGACTGAGTGATGTGCATGTACGGTCGGTAGGCTTGTTTCAACCGTTGGGATCCAACTATTTGTTTTGTGATACTTGCCTTCTAGCCAAAGTCTATAGAAAGACGAAATAAACAACATTTTCGGCTCTAAATTTACTTAACGCGCTCTCTATTAGGAGTGTCTTTGAGATGTATTTCTCATCCTTCATGTCGCTTCCCTTCATGTTGGTAGGATGGTTCGAGCTCACCGCATTATTTGGAATGTTGAATTCAAATTTAATTTGCCAGAAGTGTCCAAGGATCAGAATGATAGAGACCTTGAAGGAGAAAATAAAGAGACATATATGGGAAATAAAATAAAATAACACAGAAAGACATGCCTCGTAGGGGCAAACTGAGCTATCATCGGCCTCTTTAACCCATTTTATAAGAGTAGGGGAGATAGATCTCCTTATAGAAGATGGGACTGAGAAAATAGTCAGAAGCCCCTCCCCTCCCCCTCATACATTGTATGATTCCGCTATTTATAAATTATATAAGATTGACGAACCAAGTCTAAATTACATGCTTGTCCTTGCTTTAATATGAGAGTTACATTCATAACCATTTTTTGACTTATTTTCATCATCTATTTTTTATCTGAACTGTTAGACTGTCTCAAGATTCGTATTGACTGTTTTATTTTTAGAGTCCATCATATCCTCATTGGAGTCGAGTCCTTGGCCGACTCTTCAAAATCAAACCGTTTCACATAATTGACCCATAATATAAATTAAATTTCATATATATTTGGATTTGAAGATGACGAAAAAAATAAATATTATAAATAGAAAAGTAAATTTTTAATACCAATAGTTTATCTGCCTCCAATATTATAATATCTTGCTTATTTGAATGCCTTGCACGTTTGGTAAATCATAGTTTGTTTGTCAAAAATAAATAAATAAATAAATACAACTTCATCCTAAAATCACTCAAATGATGTAACATGTCCTCATACACATTTGGTTTTGATGGAAAAGATATTTCGTCCTAATCTTCGTCCGGGCAAAGGACGCGATACAGAGGAGGGAGAAAAAAACATTGCACGTGCATCCTAAGCATCGCATCCGTTGTCCAAAAGCGGCTTACGCCTGAACTCCGGGCGTCTATTGGTGTGATATATGAAGCATACTTTCTAACTGAAACAAAGTTAAGAAAATAGTTGAGGTTGTACCGCAATATTTAAATATAATTTCTATAATATTGTTGCTTATGCGTTGACGAATAGTTTTAATATTCGAGTTAGTTGTTCATATTATTATTCAATGCCAATTTTCTCCAACTAAACTCTAATAAGAATTCTTTGATAATGATCTTCTACTAGGATGGGAAATCATAATTTTATTCAATCAAATCCATTTCAATCTCCTTCATTTAAGAGATTAACTCTTCACATAATTAGATCTTAATATAAATTATTGTTTAATTGTACTCTGAATCCTCAATGTGGTGATATTTCTCCTACACAATCTAAAATAAACTTCAATTTTAAATTTATATTAAACATGACAATGAAGGTTGAATGCTATTTAGCTTAAATATCTTCATTTTCAAATTTGGTATGCATAATCAACTACTCATATCGAAAGTTCTTATTAATTTGATTAAGTGTCGTCGATAAATTTTTATCAAGCACGAATCTCGATGAATTTTTTAAAAATGATCTTCCAAATTTAAATTTAAGATCATGTAGGTTCTTTTTTCAGTAAGTTTATTGTAATAATTAGTTTTTTAATATTATTTTTTTTGTAACTTAAAATATATCCCAAATTTTGGAATCCTCGGATTTCAGTCAAATCAATTTTATAAAATTCTACGTCTGAAATCGATCAATTTGATTATATATATGTTATGAATGAATTAAATGATATAAAAATCAGAAGATATAAATTTATTTGCATTAATTAACTTAAATTAAATCCTTAGTTACTTTCCATAATCCTTTCGTTGCTATTCCTAGCCGACTTAACTCATGTGTTAAAAGAGTCGAATAGGGTAATCCTCCAAGTCAAAGCTCTCGAAATCTCCTCTCCTCTCCGGATACTCCTCTCCTCTTTTCGGTTTTGTTCAACAGAAGGCACAGGGGGGAGCTATGATTGCAACTGCAGTGACTCGGTAAGGAGTTTTGCTCGCGACCTAGAGGCAAGCAACCAAGCAGCCACCTTAAAATTCACAAACCTCGGTTCAGGGCTCTAGAGAAAAAATGGTAAGTGATAAACTGATTTTAATGATGAGTGGAATTTTTATTTTCTTCCTCTTGCTTCCATTTTGAGATCTGTCTCGTTTTTCGTGCATTGCTTGTTTCAGCGGTCGTCAGATGCGTCAAACTTGTGATGGAAATGTTGTAAGTGGTTTGCGAGTCTTCATAGAGGTTTTAGCACAAAACCAACAAAGAGGAAGTGAAG
This sequence comes from Phalaenopsis hybrid cultivar, assembly GCA_002079205.1. Classification (NCBI taxonomy): domain Eukaryota; kingdom Viridiplantae; phylum Streptophyta; class Magnoliopsida; order Asparagales; family Orchidaceae; genus Phalaenopsis; species Phalaenopsis hybrid cultivar. Next base: position 196,450 of record JXCR01145642.1, read on the forward strand.
ATTGAGAAAGTAAAAAGAAGGGAGAAGAATATTTAACCGCTTCGGAAAGATTAACTTATGTCGAGAAGCCTAGTTGAGGTTGTTTATCCGAGATGGCGAGTTCGAGGCAATCATGTGAAAGCTATTTGTAGGACGGTTTCCTAAAATTCTGGTAAATTAATCCTAAGCTAAGAAGAATAATTCAATTAACAGAAATTACTCAAATCTTAAAGTTTAATATTATGTTTTATAAGTTATTAAAATTAATGTAAATATTTATTAGCGTTGCAACAAAGCTAAGCAATTACATTTCTAAATTTTGGTAGTCTTCTTTATTCAAAATATATGTTTGACTCTATGTACGCTCTAATTTGATTAAATTATGAGATAAAAAATATATACATGATCTATGCATGACGGAAAATATATACAAGTTAAACATGAAAGATATATATGAGATGCATGATATGTATGATACATACAAGATAGAAATGATATGAAAGATATGCATGACAAACACAATATAAAACGATTTGTATAATATAAGTAATAGATATGCATTAGATAGAGATATGCATGATATGAGAGTTATGTATGATGGATAGTTGCACAACAGAGTAAGACTATATATGTATGTTACTAGATGCATAAAGATGTATTAGAATAATGTATGCTATAAAATATGAATAGCTTATATATGAATGTTGGTATGTGCATCTTTAGAGGAGGAGTACATTCCCTAATGGTACAGGTAGGGGATGTCAATATATCGGCGTGCGTAGTGTTTTTCAACCACCCCAGAAAATTATTATGGTTAGATAGCTAAACGTTGTGCTGACGGGATAATAACGGCTAAAGTAGACTAGAACTTACTTTCTCAGGCAACTATGATGTTTATATTGCTAACAATTGTGTCAGCGGGATAATATCGGTAAAGAGGCAGGTGAGAGTTTTTCCATTCTAGATAATTATGATATTTAAATCGCTAACTGCTGTGCCAATAAAGTTGATGGGGGCAATATCAGTCAAGAGTGTGTTTGATATTATCCACGGTGATTCTTATAGAGATAGAAGCGTATGCAAATATTATAAAGTAAAAGTAAAGATAAATTAAATGTTTATAAAAGAATTAAGTATTTTCAATTAGAAAAAAAAAATCATTGATACTAGCGTATATAAGATTTTATATAAACTATGAAAGACTAGCGTATTTTAAGTTTTCTTATAGATAGATGAAAGACCAACATGCATATTAAGTTATTTTCCTTTGGTTCCTATACTGTAGAAGTGTGACGACTCTTGAGTTATTTTTGGATAACTCATTATGTTGCTTTAATATTATTTATAGATTTCAATCATTTGAATAAGATGAAACATAAGAGGATCAAATGTGTATAGAAGACGAGAACAACAACTAGAAAAATACACATTTCTACTTGTTAATTTTAATTGATTTCTTTAGCAGCTCTTTTATAAATATTTGAATATTAAATTGTTAGTGATAGATATAAAATAATAGGAAATTGATTTCTACCGTCCTACCGTCCATTTTTATCTTGGTTAATTTAAATCCTGGGTCGGGTCATGACAACAGTCAAATTGACCATCTCAACAAAACAAACCCAATAATACCAAAATTGATTCAATTTGGATCCAATCAAGTCTAGATCAAGCCATTAAAGCACATTTGGAGCCTTTGAATCGTTAATTAAATGGTCAAAAAGTTTCTAAATTTGATGTATTTATAGTTGAATTGAGCATCTCTATGTGAGGAATCCAATAAGACTAAGATCACTCAATTTTGATGTCATTAAAGCACTCAAATCTTTAAAATACCATCTATGATCAAGGGAGATCGACATTGATTGTTTGATCAAGTGATTGGGGAAGTTACACACCAAAATATAAAAATACCTTTCACGAAAGGGCTATAAATATGCCTCATCTCTTCACTTGAGGGATGAGGAGGAGAAGAGAAGAAGTAAAATTTTAGAGCCTCTTTTGAAAAAGACCTGACGAGCGCTGGCTTTTGTAGTCGTTGATCACCATCGACCTCAGCTCATCATCATCACAAGCCGCCTTTGAAAACTAATAACCAATAACCATTGTTTGCAGCCGTTGTAGCCATACAATGGCATGTATGACTGATCATTACTCTTGCACCCACCAACTACAACCTTGGTGGAAACCTACCATTGTTATAGCTTCCAACTACAGCTTTATGGTCAATAAACACTATTGCAACCACTAAATATAGCATTTATGACCAACTACTTCTTTTCCAACAATTAACTATGGCATTTATAACAATTTACTACTATTGTAACTTTCAACTTTGGTATCGGTGACCAACTCCAACTCTTGCCACCATCAACTTTATCATTTATGATGAACTAATGTTTTTATAACAAGAAACTACAACTTTTGTGACCAACTATTTATATTATAGCCAAGAAACACATTTGTTGTAGCCTAATTATGATTATTATAACTAAATTACTATTATGCATATGTGATTATCAGCTTTGTAATTCATCTTTTCTAATTCAAGAAAAGAGTGGACCTATGTACTTACAATTATATATTGGATTATTTTGACTGGGTTAGACCCTGTGTTTTTTTGTCTTTTAAGGGGTTCTTCATATAAAAATTATTGGCATCTCATCATGATACTTTTCTTTTATCTGTGTGTGTTTTAGATCTTCATGCAACGTTAATATATTAAACTATTACTCAACTACTGCAAATCTTTCGGTACGTAACAATTTGACACTGTATGTGGGAAACATAGTCAATTCTGTAAAAGTCTAAACTCTTTTAAAGAATAATAAACTTAAATCACAAGCTTCTCACACTAATAATCATCATTAAAACATAAGCATTGTTGTTGTAAATGTGTTCCTTCTTCATTTCCAATGATACACATCACCCAACCGGTGAATGAACATCCTTTGCACCTCTTGAAATAAGTGTACAAAGAATGGATGAGGCTTAAAATGAGATCTTATAATTTTTATATGAAGCTATACAACCAACAACAGTGCTTGCTACAAGGGCACATTTACCTCAAGCGCACTAACTAGATGCACACAGTTAACACCCTCTCTACACACTAAAGTTTCTGTTGACATCAATTTTTTGTGTCACAAGTACTGGATACCATTGTGATGTTGTGGGAGCGTTCAATGCTCACATGTGCCCTCCCATAGCTCATTTACCAGATGCACTGTCTCAGGACTAGGGTTTACCTCATCCTAATCATTCCATATATTGACTACCATTAATCTGTGATGGTTCCCCATTCTAAGGCAAGCTGAACGATCATTCTGAGGCCTTTGTGGTCAGATCCAGTCATTGAGAGCTTTCCATTTCATGAAGTGCGATTGATGGAATTTCAGAGCAAAAAATGACCCTTAAGGGTTTGGTGTGTCCATGCCTACCCTCCTCATAAGGGTTTGAGTGGGCTGACTTTGGTGTGGCTATGCTCGAAGTCGGTGTGACCACGCCTCAAGCTAGAGCCCATGAAATAATTACACTGTGGGATGGTGTGACCACGTTGGGCCTTCCCTCAACTGTATGAAAGTCACATTCGACGTGGTCACACCTGAAGGGGGAGTGGCCATGCCGTAATACAATAAGCCTAATGTAATTATTCCAAAGATTGGGTGTGATAGCGCCGACCCCATGGGTAGAGCAGCATGACCACACCAAAGCCAGCATGACCACACCATAGCTAGCATGACCACGCAGTCTGGCCCATGTTTCAATATTTGGCTTGAAGACCATATGGAAGCATGCCACATAGAGCTGAATTTGCAGACTCTTCTTAAACTTAGGGAGATCTCCTTGAGCTTCTAAAAAATTAGAGGATTAACCTATTTTTAACATTTCTTAAATGCCCATAATTAACCATTTTTTGTTTAATTAAAGGGCAGTTTTAGGATTTGCATGGGGGAAGTTGGTTTAACCTCACCTCTATCAACACTCATTCTCTACCTTTTGTAGATTTGGGCTAAGGCTTTAAGTGCTTGAGAGAGTAAGGAAGAGCTCATCTTCTTCCTCAAGAATTTTATGGTTTTCCTTGGAGCTTAGAGTGAGGAATTCAAGAGGTGAACATCCCTCATCTTCTTCATTGAGAAGGCCAAGAAGTAGATTTCACTCCAAATTCTCCTACATCTTCTTCTTCCTTTTTTCTCTAGCAAACTTTCTGACAAACTCTTTGATGGATTTGTTATGAAAGCCTCATCCTTTCTTGGGGGAAGGACTTCTTCGACTATGCTTTGTGGTCTCTTCAACTCAAAGAGTATCACTATACATTAGAGAAGCACAACTCTAACAAACTTTTCCAACGATCTCTCTGGAGAGGAGAGCTTTCTCATTACTTTGGGGAATGGCTTGTGTGGGTATTTATTCTACTGTTATGAGAGCTTCATCTAGGACACAAGCTTGGGATGTTGATCACCACCACAGCGGTGAGATTTCCTAAAACTCTTTGCATTTTCTTTCTTAGCCAACCCGAGGATGTTTGCAGAGAATGCTTGATATTTGTTGTTGATTTTCTAGTGGAAATCCTGGGTTAGAAAGCATATTCGTGGCTAAGTCCTTTACGAATCTGAGTGGCTTCTAGTTATAAATCCTAGATCTAAATCCTAATGAGTCGGAATCCCTATTTCCCATAGCATTGGTGCTTCCAACCTTAGAGGGGTTGGAATATTCAGATCTTGAAGAATGAGAAAAGCTTGTAGCTAACCAATTCTACAAGATTGAGGAGGGTTTGTAGGAAGGAAAAAGCTTTTTATTTAGTATGTTCTACAAATGCTAAAGAACTTCTTCTATGAGAAATCATAGGATGAAGTTCTCCCTATTCTTCGTCAAAGCCGGAGACAGCTATGCAGCATATCCAAAAGTTAAAACCCTAGCTGTCTATGTGAGAGCGTTAGTTGAGTTTGGATCGCCTGTCACTAGATGAATAGATGACTCAATTGATCATCTGTCACTAGATAACTCAATTGATGAGCTGTCACTAGATGAAAACTTCCGACTCAATTGATCATCTGCCACTAGATGACTCAATTGATCAAATGATACTGGTAGACTAGACCATATGCCTCTTGATTGGTTAGTGTTGTATATGTCTTGTATGTGGTGTCACAGCGGGACCCATGATAGGTAAATTGGCTGGCTAATACTAGTCACCTCCGCCATATGCCTATTTGTTGGCCAATTACATTCATTTTATATGTTACATTTCACATACTACACTTTGCCATGATCGATCGCCCTGACCCGGTTGACATTACAATTAGTTTGGATTGGCCACTCCGGTAAGTGTGACTGACTACTTTGATCTGACCAGCTGCTCCGCCTCGAGCGACTGACCACTTTAGTCCAACCGGCTGCCCCGACCTGGTCGACCAATCACTCTGGTCCAATCAACCAACTTAGCTCGACTGAACCCGTTGCTATGTTGACCTGGGCTGACCACCCGGGTCAACCCAACAGTTAAACAACCAACTTCATTTGCATAGTGTGTTTTGCACGTTTATTGTGTGCATTTCATGATTCCCGACTTGATCGATTGACCACCACATATCCGATCACATCAACTGACAACTTTGTACCACTCGATCAATCGACCTCCACCGGTCGGATTGATTTGATCGACTATTTTCATTTGATATATTGCATTTATTGCATGCTTTCACATTGTCTGCATTAGCACATCCTCACTTGCACCTGTTATGCTCTTATGATCATATGCCCTCATATGCTCATAACGAGTGTTTGTGCCTCCCGCTGGTATATCACTTGACAGACTTACTCTGTGACATTTTCACATCACGATGTCTCATGTCACTAGTTCTTGCACCCAGACTATTATACCTTCACATGTTTGCTTTGCATGATATATTTGCCTAATCATTATCAAATGCTTGGGTATTTTTAACATTAATTCATACACTTGCCCTATTTTTATGATTCTCTTTAATGAGAATCATCATTATCCTGCATCAGTTCCTCTTGCGGTACACTCTTTCACTCGGGTCAATGCCTCCCTGGTACCCCTTTAGGTCACTGCCTTCAAGACACACCCATCCTTTGGGTTTTTGTCTCTCTGGCATACCTATTCTTTAGGGTCGCTGCCTTCACGACACACCCACCCATTCGAGTCGCTACCTCCATGACACACCCATCCTTTGGGCCACTGCCTCCATGTTATACCCACTCTTTCAGGTCACTGCCTCCACGACACCTCCTTTCCTTTAGGTCACTGCTTCCATGACACACCCATTCTTTGGACTACTACCTCCATGACACACCAACTTCTTTGAGCCACTGCCTCCACGACACCCAATCATAGTCACAGTCTTCATGAAATACCCACCCTCTATGGCCTCTACGACACACCCACTCTCTGGATCACTGCTTCCATGGCACACTAATCCTTTAGGTCACAGCCTTCACGACACACCATTTTTTTTAAATCACTGTCTTCAAGGTACACACATTCCTTTGTGTCACTATCTCTACGACACACCCACCCTCTCTGAGTCACTGCCTCTATGGCGCACCCACTCTCTAGGTCACTACCTCTATGTTACACCCATCCTTTGGGCTGCTACCTCCACGACATGCCCACCCTTCCGAGTTACTACCTCCACGACACAACAATTCTCTTGGTTCACTACCTCTATCCACGCGCCCGTTCCCGAGAAACTGCCTCTACAACACATTCTTCACCACTTTTATCATTTGTTTGTTTTGCATTTGCGCTTGTATGTATGCATTGATAGCAAGTCAGACTCGTGTGTTGGTTGTGATGCCCAACGAGCACTGCTTGTTGTGTTGATCCTGATAAACAATGCGAGTTAAAACATCAGGATTGACAAAACTATGACTGTGTTAAGGAACAAAAAGATCTAACTTGTGTCACCTTGCATGCTACGGATTTGTCTTTAACGACCTTCTTTTAAAATTTAAAATTTTTTTTTTTTTCTACTTATTACATCCTCCATAATATTACAATTATGCATGTAGCAAGTGTATGACCAACCCTTTTCAAAATCTATTATGGGTGACACCTTTTAGATCCCTTGGACCTTTGGGAAAGGGCTGATGTGATGACCCGTCAAAGTCATACATATCCAGAGACTTACCCCGAGAACTTAGATGCTAGTTAGGACACCTCCTTGCTATATTGTGTGTTAGGCTAGGATTTACGATGTTATGTAGTATTTTTCAATGTTTTGGTTATAGTTCTTTGCTGGTTTAGTTGTCCTAGCCAGACGTCACCTTTTATGATTTTAGAGTGCTTGCATGTTTATTGATTTTGATATGCGTGGTAGTATAATAGTTCAACCTTTTTGCAGGGAACCATTCTTAAAATACACATCGCATGTGTAACATGGAGGAGCAATGTAATTTAATTGCTAACTATTTTCTGTAGGCACTGCTTAGCTCCCCCGTCAGGCATGGCTCATATGCGTTGCATATTTGTTGGTTTTCCCATTAACGTTATTTTCATGCAGGTCGAGTCCATTTTTTTTACTTTTCTTATGTACTTTGTAAATTCCCTAAAAGTGTCTTTATTAGAAATAAGGTATGAACAAGAGTTCTGAGGTGTCAGGTGGGCGAAACCATATAATGAGGACCAGAAGCTGCTTGCTCGTGTCTTGTACTTTAATTATAAATCTCATTAATCTATAGAATTAGGACTAGAGATGCACTTATGCGATGCCTGACCGCCCTTTTCTTTTCTAGAGTATGTCGCAGACCAAGCGACATCAACATTTTATTATTTTTATTTGGCTTATTTTACTTTATTTCTTGCATGCTTGGATTGGCTTTGTCTTTTTTGGATTGTGGTTTGTCTGGGAACACATCGTATCTAAGGACATAGGTTTATAAGTTTTCTCTACAAAATCCTAATAAAAACTTCAAGATTAATTAAAATTTAGGATTAAAAGATTTAGGACTTTTAAAATCTGCACTTTTATTTTCCTACCTAGCCTTCAGACTGGATTTTAAATGAGTTACATAACATGGCCTTCACCCAAGTCATTCTAGTAAGGCCTTTGTGCTTAGGACTTGAAAAAATAACTACATCATCCGCATGTTCCAAGAAGAAGCCCCCATGCTTCTCTAATCCAACTGACCCAACATAGATTTCCACTTAGGTGGGTGTCTAGTGAACTTAGGATGTTAGTAGCTTTCCCGACCCAAATGAGATGTAAGTTCTTTTGTTGGGAGTGTTTCCAACTTTAGCTGAACCTCTCATTCTCTTCCTTTTCAGCGACATTCTTGCCACTTCGACAGGTATAAGTCCCACATCTTGGAGCTCCACCTGATAGTCATAAAATAGAGTTTTATTTTTTTATCTTAGGTCTACTGTGGTTCCTGCAGATGATGCAATTTACAGATTGCTGATTGGGGATCTCTAGATGTGTTAGGTTGACAACCTTCATGACTGGGTAGACTTAGGGTCCAAGTGACTTGGGATGACGGGTTCGTGGTGCTCTAACCCGACTACCTCAAACTGTTAGGGATTACTCATCCCTTCTTTTAACTACCTACTTTGAGCCTTGTCACTCCTTTTACTGTCATTTATAACATCTTAATGGTCATATTACCAATGAACTGTCACTAGTTTGGGATGTGATGATTTATCCTTTGCCCTTATTGCCTAGAAGTGCTTTGACGTATTGTGATACCCCTATAAGATCCGTGTGTCAATGAGTTCGTCACCCATATGGGACCGCGAGAGACTCACTCTCCGCCCCCTGACTTAATGAGAGCTTTGAAAGCATCAAAGCATTCCCCAACGAAATAATTATCCTTTGATACCCTTATACTAGTTGTTACTTTAAACGTATTCAAATTTCCCTGGATCAAGAGTATTCCTTGGCAACATTCGAGTTATAATTAACCAAGCGGGATACGTCCCATTAGGAGCACTTTGGATCCCAGAATAGACAAACATAATGCTATTAGAAAAAGTGCTTATTTTTTATAAGGCCGACTTAGCTTCCTTGAAGTATCAATAACATTATAGTTTTATTAGTGGTTTCAATTTGAAGCCATTGCCTTGGAAGTACCTTGAAAATTAGGAGCTTTCTTAAAAAGGAGATTTAGAAACTTAAATTTGAAAATCAAAAGCTCTATTAAAATTTTAAGAATAACACAAGATACTTCATGTAAACTAAGTCAGTTTTACAAAAAAATAAGAAGACAACCAACACAAATTAAATGAGATATAATCCCATCATTTTTAGGAAAGAAAGCATTCATTCTAATATTATAAGAATCAAACAAAGAATAAAAAGCATCCATAACAATAGTAAAAAGATAAAGATAAAGAGGACAATATTGCCTCAAACTAGAATAGGAATAAAAAAAAAACATTTCATTTCACTATTAATAATAACATAAAAGTTAACCTTATCAATACAAACTTTTATCCAACAGATAAAAAATAGGAGGAAACCCCAAATAAAGCATACGGTTCAAAAGAAAATTTCAATTAACTTTATCCAAAACTTATTTAAAAAAATTGTTAGAATTAAAACAATAAAGGAGTTCACTAGCTAGAATGATATTATCAGCAATATCACATCCTTCTATAAAAGCATATTGAGCAGAATGTATAATTCTAGGAAGAACATATTTAAGACGATTAGAAAATAAAATAACAATAACTTTGTAAATCATATTACAATAAGAAATAAGTCTATAATCATTAAGACACTTAACATTATGATTCTTATGACAATATGTTTAATTCAATGAAAACTTAATGAATTAAAAAAAAAATATTCGAAATTACAATCCAAACCAGTAAAAACCCGAGTATCTTTAAAAAAATTTCGAAGTAAAACCATTCAGCCTCAGATTCTTGTCGGAACCAATAAAAAAGACTGCATCTTTAATATCTTTATCAGAGAAAAAATCATGAATGAGAGAATTAAATTCCACATTATTAACAGAAAAGTTAATAGAAAATGATCATAACAAGTAAATCTTCCTTCATACTTATTTAAAAGATTAGAAAAACAAACAAGAACTTCATTTGTAATGTCATCTTGATTATGAATGTAAACATCATTAACCAAAATGTCTTTAATGAAATTTAAATTTCTCCTATATTCATCCATATGATGAAAACATTAATATCATCTTCATCTTTGGAAAGTCAAGAGCATTTACTTCTTTACTTGAACCATTTATAATCACAATTAACTTCATTAGCTATTTATTTAATTTATTCCGAATATATTCCTTCTCCCTTTATTTTTTAAATGTCGTGGAATTGATGAATTTTTAAGGAGGAGAATGTTTTGAGAAGTTTCCACGTTACTGTCCATCATCCAGCTGCAAACGCGGTCCGAACCACCGGCTCGACCGTGTGGCCCCACCTTCAAGTCTCTGGTCAGNGATATATGTACTTGAGGAGTATATATATAGGAGGCAAACGTGCCATTATTAAACTGGTACCACATAGAGTAGTACCTTCAAAGTGTGTAGCGCAATAATTTAGACGAGCACATTAGATTGATTAGGGGCTCATAGAACTAGGTTTTATGTGTGCTAACGTTAAGAGGAATGAAGTGTTTATTGGATATAATACTATGATATATTGAGATTTGGGATGACAAACAAGTATATGCGACCACATGAGATGATGATGGAATTGATACAGAGAAGGTGATTCCATGATTAATGAAGTGGTATCAACTACAGGCAAACATTTATTTACCAAAAGCTATTATAAAGACACCTGCCATGTATTACCCAAGGTCACTTGTAAAATGAGCTATGTCATGTCTCGCAAATTTTTTAGTTTATAGCTAGCAACTTCAAATTTAATTAGTAAATTATTTTTTTCTTATTGTTGTCATTGCAGCATGGCTTCATTTTGCAGTCAGAATAAAAAATTTGAGTTTTACTTTAGTGATGATGATAATAACCTACCATAAACGTATGTCAACAAGTAGGACATGTTGTGTAGTCGTATGCCCCAGGTTGTGCACTTCTCACAAATGTCATACAATGAGGGTCCCTATAAGAGAAAGATTTCTTATCTAGACTGGACGTAGCTCTTCGTGCGGACTCCCAATATTAGGGCGTCATGTGTGCTATATTGGGCCCACTTAAAAAAGTATTAAAGCAGAACTGCGGACTCCGCAATAACCCCGAAATAACCTTTGTGGTGTTATTTCAGGGTAGAATATATGATTTTTACTTTAATAATCCGGAAATAACTCAGAAATAATTCTGAAATAACATTCGCGGTGTTATTTCCGGGTTATTGAAGTGGAACTGTGAAGTTTATTTTGGGGTTATTTATGGGTTATTGAAGTGGGATATATGAGTTTTTCTTCCATAACTCCGAAATAACCTCCGCGGTTCCACTTCAATAAACCTAAAATAACATTTGCGATATAGCGCACGTGGCAACATATTATTAGAGTCCGTACGTTCCAGACATAAAATTTTTTCCACCCAGATGATATATAAAGCGGCTAAAAATTAATTATCCAAGTTGAAAACAATTAAACCCAACATAATAGATTGTTAACTACCAATTAATATATAACTAAAGATAAGAAAGTAAATCTCAGGACAAAGTCCTACATTATTGCGTTAGAAAGCTCTTGACATACAAGAAAAAAAAAATTTGATCTTCACTTATAAGATTGAAAGCAATTATTTTTTTTAAAAAAAAAAGCTTATACAACAAGAGTTTGGTGAAAATCATTAACAAAGAGCTCAGAAGGTTTGAAAAATATATATTTTCATTTATTTCTCATGCAAATTAACAAACAAACATTTTACAAATATTTACAAATAAGCTTTTTAAGTTGAGATGTCCAATCTATTTTGTGGATTTACTTTTAGGTCTGAACAAAAATTGACCTATCCCAAAAATGCTCTACCCAAACCCATAAAAAATTTGAAATAAGTTTAAAAATCTAACACGAGCCCGGTCTGTTTTAGATAGGGTTGACATAAACTGACACTTAGAGCCTGTTTGGGGCAGCTTATTTGACATGTTTGGGTGCACTGTGTTTTGACAGCTTATGCGTTTTGGTGGGAGCTTATTGGTAATGATATTGCTTTTCAAAAAAAAAAAAAATTGTAATAGACACCCATCTAACTTATCAGCAGATTATTCAATAACCCACAACTGCCCAAAACGGACCCTTAATTTCTTGTCAAATTTAGGTCAATTAGGGACGAGTTTTTGTCAACAAGTATATTTTTGATTAATTTTAGATTGATGGGTAAACCGAACACAATAAAAAAATATGTGGCGAGTTTTCTCGTTGAATACCGCGATCGATGTAAATTTTTGGTGCGGCCGCAATTTCTTTCATCCCTTCGCAAGCCAGACTCCCATCGAGTCCCACTTATGAATTTTAAGATTAGGAAAAGAATTCTTGTGGTGCCCTTCGCTGGTCTCGCTTGCCCTAGCTCTTGGAGAATCGAAAAAAAATATTACATCAGTACTACACACGTAGAGTAACGTGCGTAGCCAACGAAATCACGCCACGACACCCCGTGCAACAGATAAAAAAACGGCGCAATAACACAGAGAATATTCCCCTCCGTATTATTCATGTGTTATTGTGTGTTATTCATGTGTTATTTATGTATTATTGATGTGTTATTGTATTATTATAACACCAGAAATATTCTCATACATAAATAACACATGAATAACACACAATAATACATGAATAACACGGGAGAGAATACTCATCCGTGTTACTGCGCCGTTTTTTTCTATGTCGGGAATATTTCTCGTATTATTCAGGTGTTATTGTGTGTTATTCATGTGTTATTATGTCCTGAGAATATTCTTGATGTTATAATAACACAATAACACATTAATAACACAATAATTCATGAATAACACTTAATAAAGCGTCTTTTTTTTTCCTCCTCGCGCGTAACGTGATTTCATTTACGTGCGTCGTAGTACTGAGTAATATTTTTTCGAAGAATCGCAGATCTCATCTGCTCCTTCGTCTCGCCTGGCCTCGCAGCCCTTTCCAGGAGAATCGATCTCCTCTGCTCGCCCTTTCCAGGTCTACTGCTGTCAATTATCCTAAACCACTGATTCTCAGGATTGCACGTTTGATCTCTGTCAAGACACAAGCATGTGCTAGTCACTATGGTTCTTCAATCTGAGTCGACATCCAAGCACAGACTACTGCTGCTGTTCGCCGTCAATTTTGTCGACAAATGCATCTTCGAATCCGATATGAGCTCCCAATTGGAGGCAGAATCTCTGCAAATCGTCCCAAACTTCACCTTCTCACCCTCGCCTGCTGCTTTGAGGCACACTGTTGTGCCCTTTAATAGAAGTGTGCCCCGGGCTTCGGACTCGTCGCATTGCCCCAGGTAAAGCGGCTCAGACAGAGATTTCTTTGCCACACACAGCCCAGTTGCCGGGTGGAAGAGAACTTTGTAGGGCTTTATGGCGGAAAGTCCAGGACCTGCATCAAACCAGGTGTTGAATTGGTACCGAACAAAGGTTTAGGGCTCTATTGCGAGGTAAAAGTTCTTAAGTACTTGTTTATAACAAATGCAGTATTTTTTATTTAGCATTTTCTAATTAATGAAACAATGTAATGTTATTTCAGATGATCTACCAGGATTGTGTGTGTGTGTGTGTTTTTTTTTTCTGGGGAGATTTGTTATGGACTCTTTATAGTAGTTTGATCTTTTTTGTGAAAAAATGAAAAGAGTTTTGAAATTCTGTAAAAAAAACAGTAAATTTTCCTTGTCTATAAACAAGAATAGCAACTATCTTGAATCCAGCAATACATATTTTGGGTTTTAGTATATATTAGTATTAGTTGTCATTGTTTACGAAATAAGATAATTATAATCCTTGTTCACATAATTCCAAATTACCAAAATGATTTTCCTTCTTTTCATAGAAGCTGACCAGGTATATTATATCAAAATAAAACCATAAAAATTTCAAATTGATACGTCACTAACAAATTTTCATCAACCAACACAAATCTCGGTGCGATTTTTTGAACAAAAAACATCCAAACTTTGATTAAGAGTCATCTAGAATTCTGATTTCAGTAAACTTATAGTCAAACTGATCGGCTCGATGAGACGGATCTAATGATATGAAAGTCAATCAAATCTGATTCAAATCAAGCCCGGATCAAATCATCAAACCACTCTTGGCGGATTTCCAAAGACATTTGAAAGGTCAAACGAATGTCAAATCTTGCAAATTCATAGTCGAATCGAGCGTCTCGAAAAGACGAATCCAAAGAGCCCAAGATTGCTCAATTCCGACTTCGTTAAGACACTCAAATGTCCATCAAACATCATCTGATCAAGGGAAACTCTCCGGGCCGTCCGATCAAAATGGTTCATATTCCTGCATTAATTGCACTCAAAACACTATAAATAGAGCCCCACCCCTCACATGAGAGGGGAGGAGGCTTAAGAGAAAACTTGAGGTTTTGAGAAGGAGCTCAAGTCCAAGATCATCATCGCCATCGTCGGAGGCTTAAGAGAGAACTTGAGGCTTTGAGAAGGAGCTTAAGTCCAAGATCATCCTCGCCAAGGAGGCTTAAGAGAGAACTTGAGGCTTTGAGAAAGAGCTCAAGTCCAAGATCATCCTCGCCATGGCTTAAGAGAGAACTTGAGGATTTGAGAAGGAGCTCAAGTCTAAGATCATCTTCGCCGTCGTCGATCGCCGTCGACCACCACTGACCATCGACAACGACCGTCGACCACCGCCAACCACCGTTGAACGCCGCCGATCACCGCTGACCTCCGTCAACCACCGCTTACTAGACATAATCAGTCAACGTTATAACATGAAAATCTAGTAACATTTTCCCGCCTGTGGGACAAGGGACATCTGTAATCATCATCTTATAGTGAATTTTTACAACTGGGTCAGACCCCGTGATTTTTTTCTTTTTACGGGTTTTCCACGTAAAAACTTCTGGTGTTATTACAGCTTGATTCATTTTCATCTGAGTGTGTGCTGAATTTTCGTGCAACGCTAAGACGATAATCCATTACTCTACCGCCGCGAATTTTCTAGCACGCATCACAAATAAAACCATTATTGAAATTTTCAATTCGACTGAGTTTTATGAAATCGTTTCCTTGCTTCTAATTTCTGAAGAGATCCTCATCTTATTTGACGTTATTGGGTTTTGATTTTGTCTTCTTAGTCATCGTTTTTGACCAAGTCCACCAATGAAATTTGTATAATTATCACTTGATCAATCAATTCATAGCAAAATTATACCCTGAAGTAGCATGTGATCCGATTATATCCTTGATCTTTTGTGGGGATGTTCTTAAGAGATTAAAGTCCCTTTTTGTTGAAACATATAATTGTATGACTTCTAATTCATGTATGATTAGTTTGGATTTGAAAAATTGGTCTCTTAGTAGGTTTTCTGTCGCATTATTTTGGTTGAAGCTGGATGTGACTATCCACATGACAGATTCTTTTGGATTTAGGGAATGTTTATGAATTATTCAGCCCCTAAATTTTTGCATTAGAGTAGTGGTTGGGTTGTCTATATTGTCAATTGATGCATAAGAATTCATCTTCATATTGACAACAATCCGACATATTGCACTATCAACTGTGATCGGGTACGGTAATTTCTCATGTGACAATGCAGCTGAGGACATACGTAGTCAGAGCTTTAAATTGAATATTGTAATATTTCACATTGTAGTTATGATTGTATTTATCTTTATTTTATTTTTGATACTCACGAGCGTGTGAGCACTTTATGTTATTTTTTTGAATTGATATGTAATGATTTGTGGCTTCTGTTTTATCTATTTCTGTGCTCATGCAATTCTGTTGCAAACAACTTAACCAAACAGAGGCATAATGATCATTTATCCAACAACAATTGTCAGTAAGCTGTTCGAAACAACAAATCAGTTTATTCTGATAATCTGCATATTATCAAATCATCAGAATAATCTGTTTATCGGCAGTTTATAAAGAATCAACAACTGCCCCAAACAGACCCTAAGCGTCCGTTTGGGGCAGCTTATTGGGTGCGGTGGTGTTTTGAAAACGCACCTAGCCTGTTTGGGTAAACTGCATTTTGACAGCATATGTGTTTTGAAAACGCAAAAAACAACGTTTTCACACCGCACCTGACAACTTTTTGGCAGCGGGCTGGCTTTTCCAAAAAAATAAAAATTTGTAACAACCACCGCATCTAGCTTATCAGCAGATGATTCAATAAGCTGCAGTTGCACCAAATAAACCCTAAATCGGTTGGGATTATGATCTGAACCCAACAAAAAAATTAACTTAGTCGACTTAAAGAATTTTTTGAGACAAGTTCAAGTGACATCCCTATTTCTCTTTACATTTTTTCCTGGCAAGTTGAGCTCTCAAACAAGACACATTCAGATTCTTCACTTTATATCAAACCATTATCCTACACATTCAAACATCTAACCATCATACAACACATTCAAACATCTTATGTCACTTTATCGATGAGACTAAATACATATTCCCTTCACTTCTCGATTGAAATTAAACATAAACATTTTTTTGAAGTCAGATTCAATGACCTTAATTTAAAAAGAAAAAGAGTCAATCCAACTTAAATCAAAACAGTACATTTGATTAAATTTTAAAGTATGGTACTAATCTGATTTCTAAATTATTCAAGTCCTCGCCCAAAAAAAACATTTAACCTGCCACTATAACCCCAACATGTCACAATTATAAAGTTAACATAACAGAACACCGTTGAACAGTTGAAATCGCTCCATGCCTGAAAAACACAACTAGGCAATATGAGCACCAATCTTAAAGCCTTGAAAATAACTAATATAAAGCATAAACATAATTTAAGAGTCCTCAGTCTTTTACAAGTAAGAATATCACGGCTTATAAGCCAAAAAAACCTGCAATTTACAGCAAAAAGATGCATGATTGGCAATATGAAATTCTACTCTTATGCCAACACTTGATCTGCTAAATAATCATCATTGGTAGACCGGGCTTCAAAAATCCCAAGTCTTTATCACTCTACAGCCGGTCCAACCAGCTCGTGATGCTATCTTGTGAACCAAATTGCAAATCCTGCAATACAGACACATAATTTATGAAAATTATACAAGTCATGAGCTTGATTATGATGGAGAAAGTAAAAAATGATCTTACAGAAAGCTGAAAGTCGGGCGGTGTGTCAACTTCTATGTTTTCGAGACTAGTGAAGCCACGAGCTGAATCTGCATCTATTTTAAGCTGATCTATACAGCCGGGAATCATGTTTGAGTAGTTAAGCTGAGAAAATATTACGTCAGATAAATCAGAACTGTGGTCGATGACGTGGATCTCACCACATTGTTGAACGCACGGCATGATGCTATCCACGTCATCATCTGCACCTCCGGACGACGGATACAATATTTTCTCAAGTTGTCGGGATGATTTTTCCAAGGGAGGAAAGTTTTTTAGCACTTTACTGCATAGCAATGACTCATTTATCAGCTGAGGATTTGGTTCCTCTATGGCTTGTGATTCATCCGCCCACAAATTTGATTCCAGTTTTTCATTCTTCAGATTAACAATGGGAAATGTTGATGGAGGTAGTTCGACTTTCGGAGCCTTTTCTTCCTGAAAAGGCGCACAGGCTTAGATTTGCCATTAATAGATGCTATAAAAGTCTTTTTAATATTGTTTTAATTTTTTTGTTTTGACTTTTTTCCACTGAATGTTTTGCTTTTATTTTAAAAAAAAGAGACATGTTTGATAACTTATATGAAACTACTAGTGTAATCATCTATCATGGAGCTATAAACCCAAAAAAAGTAAGAAAAAGCTGATTAATTTTGAAAGTATGGAACAAGTTCAGAGATAGGTTCTTCGATTAGTTTTCATTTTCAGCAAATATTGAACAAAATAAAAATGATTCTAAACGTGTTATCTTAGTTGCCTTAGGTAAGAAATACTTTTTAAATTTCAAAGAAATGAGATTCACATTACATGATTAATTCAGTCATTGAAATCATCTCAATGTACATTTCAATTCTTAAAGCTGAGTATTTATTTAGTCCAAGTGAAGGCAAGCGGCTAAAAAACCGATCTTTAAACCTCCAAAATAAAAGAAATATAGTTTATAAGTATTTAAAGCATACCTGAATCTCCGAGAGAAGCGAAACATGCTCATCAGTTTCATATGAAGGATTCATTTTAGAGCGAGTTGGCTGCGGATTCATAGTTGTAGGCATTCTTGGACTGTACCTTACTGTTAAAAAATTCGATTTTTCTCGAACAGTTTCAGTCTCATTACAATCCATTTGCTTTGTTCGCTGGTAGAAAATCTTTGAAACAACCAAATCCCCATCTTTTTCCTCTTCTTCCATCCCAAGATGATACTGATGCAACACCCAATTAGCCTTGTCTGGCTTGCTACCCTTCCCAGAACTTCTGTACAGAACCATGATCTTCTTCCAGCCTTTCAGAGCACCATTATCTAACACCGGTTTGGTTTTACCAGTCTTATGCCACCTTACCCGTTCTTCAGTCTCACAAAATCCGCTTTGGATCCTTCGGCGCTTCCGATTTCCAGTTGAATATGCGTTTAATGATCTGTGAAAGAAATGCACACTGCTCCCATCTTTTCTTACACCTAAGAAACAGAAAAAGATCAGTTGATCGTGCTGTTAAAAAATATGCATGTGGGTAAAAGATGAACTTACCAGCGATTCTTACCAGGGAGATTCTCAGGATGTGTGTAGCAAATTCCTTCTTCCCCGTCAAGAGTTGGGATGAATTCATCGATAAAGATGTGAGCTTTGGCAATCCCAACCCCTGCTTTTCCTGCTAGATGCTCCAGAAGCTCCGCATCAGTGGGATCGAACTTTACACCAGCAGGTAGTCCAGGCAATTCCAAACAAACCTGCAGAAGAAGAAACAATCTTTAGTTATCTCCCCAAGTCCTGAGAAATATCTAAATATATAAACGAATTCAGTAAAAACAGTGCTGGTAGAGTGGGAACTTACATCACTGTTGTCAACAGTATGCTGACAATTCGGACATTCACGACTCGCTTCAGCTCCCAAGTCCCTTGGCTGATAATTCGAATCAAAAACGGCATTTTTCACCTTTTTCGCAATCGCACGACAGTTTATCAACCACGTCGTATTAGCCATAACGCAATCGAAACTTAGCAACTAAGACTCAAATAAGCACTATTAAAATCTTATTGATCACAAATGGAGCCTTTGAAACTCGTTCCTATCAAGCGAATATCTTCTCCTTCTTCAAGAGACTAAAAACGCAGAGAAAAACAAAGCCATTCCCATAAAGCTCGGAGCTTTCCCAAGCATCAGCTGATTGAAAAGCTGTCTAAGAAGAAAGCAAGAAATTTTCACACAGTTTGCAGAGAGCGTCTCGTGTAAGCTAACTGAGCTCAACTTTTGCACATATTTTAATGCCGATTTTCAGCTCCATCAAACAAGATCGCAAGCTAGTAACTCCCAAATGCAGCAGAGAGAAGAATCCAAGGGCAATCAATGAAGCAGATTAGGGCTTGAAGCCAACCTCGCCATTGTTTCAAGAGCTCGATCGATGGTATACGGAGAACTGAGCTTGATTCTGCGAAGGTAGCAAGCCTTGAAGAGCAACGACCACAATGTTGACTTCCAATGTCGTTCATTTATACTACGCCAAAGGAAAACTATAAAATACCACGCACCTAAGATGGCGGGAATGAGATACAGCCTTGGACCGCTTCGGTCTGCCGGACCGCCTTCGGTTCATGACCGATCCGACCAAATTTGAGTCTGAGATCGGTTCGACGGAATGGGGTTGCTTCGGTTTGGTCCGGTTCGGATTAATTTTCTTCTCGGAAATGGGGAGCTGCCTTGAGCCGTTTGATCGGCTTTACTTCTCCTCCAAGAAAAGCTTGGAGGGGCTTTATCGTCTTTTGCTCGGACTGCTACTGATTGGCTGCTTGCAAGAGAATACGGCCGGCTATGAGTAACGGTAGAATTGTGAACATGAATGATCTTAGCAGGAAAGAAAGATGGCGTATGGGTGATGTTAGATATGATTAGAGTATATTTTAGGGCTTTAAACGGAGGCCTCAGCTATGCTTTTTATTTTGTCTTAATTTACTTCTTCATATGAATGGAGAGGCCATTACATTATATATAAACAAGACAATAATTAAGACGATGTTATGGGCTGTCAGCCATTATTTTAAGCCATTGGCTAGCCATCAAACTAACTATGAAGTTTGAGTGAAGTAAGATTCACGATGTTATAGTAATAAATTATCGTTTTAGCATTGGATGTAGATTGTACACACACAAATAAGTGCGGAGTAAGTAGGATGAGAGAGATTGACTTATTTTTGTTTTTACGTGGAAAATTTTGAAAAGAGAAAAAACTATGGGATCTAGCTCAATTTAAATAATCATCTATCTATATAATTATCAGTACATAAACACACTCTTCTCATAAATTATGAAATATGGAATTACAAAGTTGATGTAAAACAGTAGTTCACTAATAATAGCTGCAACGAGTCACAGAGACTGCATTCAATTGCTATGAAGATAGCAACCTGCTATGAATGTTCTAGATGGTGTATGTGGAGTCAGCTTATCATAGATATTATAGTTGAAAGTCATAACAGTAGTTGATCATGTATGTTGTAGATGGTTTCTTCAGGAGCAGCAGTTGATCAAAGAGGTCGTAGTAGGGAGTTCCCGAAGTTGTGAGCCACGTGGTTCCTAATTAGTAACATAAATTGTAGTACTGAGCTTTGATAGTGTTCATAGACCACAAAAATTGGAGTTGGAAGCTGCATGAGATGTGGACCTAATAGGTCGTAGTTTGTCATATAGGCTATAATTGTGAGTTGTGATTATGTTCGTAGGCCCAAGAGGTCGGAGTTGGGAGCTGCATAAAATGTCGACCATGTATGTCGTACTTGGTCGCATAGACCATGGTAATGAGTTGTAGCGTCAGTGGCTGCCAAAGTTATAATAAGAGGCTACAGTTGCAGGGAAGCACATAAGCCATCAACTATAATGGGGGCTTTGATTAGAGAACTTATAGAGTTCTGAGAAGGCTGTTGTATTCTTAGTACAACTGTTATAAGCAGTTATTGCGGGAAGTTGTACCGTATTCAGAGTGTGTTGCTACGCGTCTTCGATCTGCGTTGTTACGCAGTATTCAGGATGTGTCATTGTATTGTCTTTCAAATGCATTATTACACCTCTTTCGGAGTGCGTCGTTACATCATATTTGGGGTGCATTGTTACACTATTTTGAGGCGCGTCGTTACATTGTCTTCGGGGTACATTTTTACACTTTCTTCTTGGTGTGTCGTTAAACAGACTTTAGGGTGCATTGTTTCGCAACAGGATTCATCTACGTCAGCGAGTAGGGGATGACTATCGATGATCAGTGATTGTGGGAGCTGGAAGCATTCATCAGGTTTTTGGTCTTGCACGACACTAGAGGATAGCTCATTCTTCTTCGGGTCCAGCTCTAGCATTAAGTACTTCTCCTTCATCCCCTCTTCATGAAAGGGCCAGGGCTTTATTTATAGAGTCTGAGAGTGTCTCCCTTGCAAATAAGGAAGCATTTTGAAGCACTCTTTGGAACAACCCAGAAAGATTCCCGCGGCAAGATGATATTTTATGGACATTTAGTTGCCTTAACGATGCCGTAATTGAATGATCTTGGGTTTGTTTGATTCATTTCATCATAATACTCAATTTGACTATAAGCTCGTCAGAATTAAAATCCATATGATCGTCAAATTAGTAGCTAATTGCTTTTAGAAGTGGTTTAATGACTTGATCCTTACTTGATTTGACTTTAGACCAATTTTGGCATCATTGTATTCATCTCGCCGAGTCTGCCAGTTTCACTGGGAGCTTACTAAAATTGAAGTTCTAGATGATTTTTAATTAAGTTTTAAAGTTCCTTGTTAAAAAATGCCTCAAGATTTGTGTTAATCGTGTCAAGTTTTGTGACAAATGAGAAAATTTGTGATCACATATCAATTGCCCCTAATTTTCAGGCAATTTTGCATTGTTTTATGAAAATTATTAGAGTAAAAAATATTGGGCAAAATTTTTGAGAAGGTTAGAGATTTTGGATTTTATGGTGGCGGCCGATGATGGCCTGTTCGACGACGCTGGCGCGAACGAACCAATTTCTAGATGGTGACCAGTGGGCTGATGGAGTGGAGATGACTGGTGGACAACTAGACTAAACGAATGACAGGCAATCCACTCGATCTGAAGGCAAGATGACTGGAAATTTGTATAGCCATAATCTGTGGGATGTTCAATCGACAACAACAGAGGGCTTATGTGCGTGTGGCGGTATCGAGATCTAATGGCCGGCAAAAAAGCGGATTTTTTTTGAAATTTCATGCGGATTCGCATTAAAAAACGATCTAGCCACCAATTCGGGCTACATCTGACGGACAATACTGGACAAGCAAGCTAGGCCCATATTTTGGCACTTTTTGGCTTATAAAGAGCCAAGAAAAAATTAGAGTTTCCCCTAACACTTGTTGTGCGATCAATGATGCTCCGCCAGCTTGCTAATTGGAGTCTCCTCGCATATTTTTGTGTGATCAACAAAACTCCCTTGGCTTACTAATTGATAGAGTTCTTAAAGAAGCTCCTTGTTTGTGAAGAGTTTGTGTTCAACTCACTAGAGAGTTCATGTTCGATTCATTCGATAAATAAGCGAGAAAAACACGAACAATTTTTTTTTCATTCGGATTGTTAAACTAACCTAACACGAACGAGGAAGTGTCCGTTCATGCTCGAATATTTAATGTTCGAAATATAAAATAATTTAAAATAATTTTATATAGAAATTTTATGATATTTTAAAAATAATTATATATTATAAAAATTTATCTAATTTTAAAAAATTAAATCCTATAAATTATAATATATAATATAATAATAATAATATATTAATTTTATTAATATAAATATTATNTGGGTGATAAATTGATTGGTTTTTTTTTTTTGTGATAGTTAAGTGGTAGATATAAAAGATTGTCTTTGTGATTAAGTAGAGGAGGGCTCATAAGTTATGTAAAGGAATTTAAATATACAACAATTAGGGAAATATAGCTCTTAAGATGAATCAACAGTTGAGAAGGATGCATAAAGCTGGTCTCTCAACTGGGTCAATGATGACATTGATGGAGATGAAATTGTGCATTTATCATACCTGCTTTTAACATTTGAATATTTGGATTTCGCACTTACGAGAAGTTCATATCATCCTATGAGGCTTGTTTAGATCAGGATTATTCTGGGGATTAACTTAACCATTAAAAGTACAAGCCTGAAATGTGTTTTTAGCCAAGTTAGTCTTGGGTATTTTTTAACCCAGTTTATTGGTTTAATCAAAGCTTAAAATAACTCATCCCTCTCCCTGATTTAATATTAAACCTAATGCTCGCGTTCTGTCTTTGTAGAGTTGTCTTTCTTATACATAAAATCGCACTCAGCATTAACTCATATACAATATTCTTTCCAATTAGGAATTTTTTTAATTTAATTTAGACTAGCACAAATAATTTAATATATTTGTGCCATTATTTTTATCCAATTTAAATAAACTTAGTGACACGTAAGCTCAAGTTAAATAGATGCATAAAGTACTAAAGATTTATAGCATATTAGTGTAAAAAGGTCTTTTTCGTTGTGATGGATTTAATAAATTGGTAATGTTCATATTCAAGATCAGATAATGAGACTTTAGTAGCTATTCAAGTTTAAAAAGTGCGATGGTTGTTATTTGTTTTACTGCAAAAAAGGTAGCATTTACCTGCATGTGATCCTGATTGCCGTGTCTGTTGCCATAAATGAGGCATACTGACAGCTCCTTAGATCAATTATGTATTTTCTACTTTATCAGGAACAATTTTTTTATGCTGTTCTTTGCAGGTAAAGAACGGCCAACCTTGGAATGGGCAACCCGATTGAAAATTGCTCTCGGTTCTGCAAAAGGATTGGCATATTTGCATGAAGACTGTGAGTTTCTATGCTTGATCCACTAATTACTTATTTTTCTAAGCTGATTTCGCTTTCCTAATCAAGGCAATTTGCCAATTCGTCCATGTTTTTATATGTCTGTTAATTTTGCAGGCCATCCTAAGATCATTCACCGCGACATTAAGGCATCCAACATCCTTCTTGATTTCAAGTTTGAAGCAAAGGTAGAATATTCAGAAGTTATTTCTTACTTTTTTAACTTTTTTTGGATCTCCAAGGAGCCATGGTTCATGTTGTGCATCTGCACACGTGAAATCCTTCTGTACTTTGTTTACCTGCTCCTTCAAATATTCCAAAGATGTGGAACTAATTGCCGAATCTCGTTGCATGCATTCCATTAGCTCTTTAAGAATAGAAAGAAAATGGTTTTCTGAAAAGAAAAAAACTCTAAAATCGAGGTTTGTTAAAGTTGAACATTTTCTTATCCATGATAATTTGAATTTCTTTTTCAGTGAGTAAATTTTCAGTTTCTAATGTGCAAGTCTCATAATTCTTCAAGTGGTAAACCTTCTCATTGCACCTAAACAAAAAAAAAATTGTTTTTATCACAGACTTGTGCTTTGAAATACTAGAAAAGAGAAGGAACACCAAGACCTACCATCTAGATTGTGATTCATAAGGGAGATGTATCTGGCNGAGATCTGAGTGGAAGGACTTTGGGGACATTGAGTCCTAAGGGATAAAGATTTTGGGTGTAGGGTTTACAATTGTATTTTTTATAGTTTATTTTATACAGCGTCAAAGGATTCAAAATTTGGGAGGGAAGCGAGTCAACAATTTGGTTCAGTCGCCAACATTTCAGGTTCAAAATTGAGATTTTTAAGTTATTAAAAGCTTTTTTAAGGACTTATAATTGTTATGTAATGTGTAAATGTTGCGTTATACTGAGTATATTAGTAGGTTAATTGATTATTATTCATTAAAAAGATTAAAATAGTTAAAATAATCATCAAATATATAAAGTATTAAATAAATTTTAATAAATTATTAATTATATTATCACATATTATGCTAGCATATTATCGACTCTAAATCTTGCTTCTTAATATGCTTTTTACAAATCGAACATCAAACCATTCAAAGTTGTTCATAACTTAATTGAGAATTTATAAAGGTGTCCAAATTAGTTGGTTTAGCTATTAAATGATCATGAATAAGTTCTAATGGAGTTGCGCCATGAACATATTGTCAAGAAAATTGGTTCATTTGCTGACCTAATCAGGATGACAATGTGAAGGAAAATAAAGCTCTATTTATTAGTGATTAAATATGACATGAAAAATGATTATGTAGAAAAACGTAAATAAAAATAATCTTAATTTTTGTCACACAAAAAGATTCATATAATAAATACTCTACAAGGATGAATGGGTAATGTGGTCCAGAAGGAATCATTTAATTGTTTGGCATTCTCTCAACTTTGCGAAGATAATGATAACCTCAACTTCAAATTTGTTGGTTTTTTGAATAATAAGGATTCATGGCATTTGTTGGGATAAGGATAATAATGACAATGATGATGAACTATTTATAAAAAAAAATACTATTCAGCTGCTTGTCATTGTCTTGGCTTTGCGAATCTACTGCTTCTCTTAGCTTACTAACTGGTGGTATTTTACAGGTTGCAGATTTTGGCCTTGCAAAAATTGCATCAGAGACCAACACCCATGTATCTACCAGAGTCATGGGAACTTTTGGGTAAGATTTTTTTTCTCATTATGGCTACCAAGTGCTTTATATCCCTATATTTCTCCGGTAAAAATTTATTTTTTTTGCTTATCCCTACCGCTACTTTCTCCTTGTTTCTCAGGTATCTGGCCCCCGAGTACGCATCTTCCGGCAAGCTCACAGATAAATCTGATGTTTTCTCTTTCGGTGTCATGCTTCTCGAGTTAATCACGGGCCGCCGCCCCGTCGATTCAAACCAGTCTTTCATGGATGACAGTTTGGTTGATTGGGTATATATATTAAATAAAAAATTGATCGTTATTGTTCTATCAGTATTCCTTTGAGGTTATTCAAAATCATATTTTTGTTGCCCCAGGCAAGACCTTTACTTGCTCGTGCTCTTGACGAAGATAACTTTGATGCCCTTATTGATCCAAACTTGGCAAAAACATACAACCCAATCGAGATGAGACGAATGATTGCTTGCGCTGCTGCCTCTGTGCGCCATTCTGCCAGGCGAAGGCCACGGATGAGTCAGGTAACATTACAACACTGATGTATATACACATAAATTTTCACCCATCATCAAATATCCATTTTTAATTGTTTACACTGCAAATACAGCCATCCTCATCTCTGAAATCTCTGCTTACTGTATCATATATAGATTGTTCGGGNGTACTTCACCATTTTATATGGGTGCTTGTCTCCAATATAATTTTTAATTGAAGTAGCGCAGGTACATTTGTCCATAGACAATTCTCTGCTCACCCCCCATAAAAAATGGTAAGAAAAATTATTCAGTTGTGATTCACGTTTTCTTTCCTAACAGAGAACTAAAACTTAGTTTTGCATTAACCAAACAAGAAAAGACTGCCTTACTTTCTGAACAACCTGACAAGTGGGTGAAACTAATTTCAATTCCTATCATTTTCCCTCTTTCAATTCCTTCAGATTTACTTGCTTTCAATTCATTCAAACCGTAGAGAACGAAAACTGCCAAAACATTAAAACAATTTGTATCTGAATCATTTTGTTCACAACCACCTAAATATGGTTTGCATAGCTGGGACAACATTATAGCGGAGATAAGTCTATTAAGAAGACGATCATAATAGATGGGCATTCATTGTTTTTTTGTATGTATCTTGTAAACCAGGATGAAACTTTTAAGATGAAAGCTAGTGCTACTAATTCTAACAGTCCATTTATTATATAAAATATTTCATAATTCAAATTCAACTCTGAAATTGNGGACTATGAAGATTGCCCCTACATTTGGCCTTTTTGCCGTCAGCCCCTTTATGTGGGTGCCATGCCTGTTATCTTCAATGCCACTATTCTTAATGGCATGGATGTGATTGGCTTTGTGGAGTCTCCACCGACATGGCACCCCTTTGATGAAGTCAGCAATCTACTTAGCATTCGTTTCACATACTCGGATGTTATTTGGCCTTGGACTGGGTTTCTGGCACTGCACATGCAAATTAAGGAAGAGGGTTCACAGTTTTCAGGTGTCATTGAGGGCAATGTGACTGTCAAGATATACAGTCCTCCTCATCGTGGTGAGAAAGATCGAAGGATCAGCACATGCTCCCTTTACCTGAAACTTATAGTAGCTCCAACACCTCCAAGATCAAAAAGAGTTCTATGGGACCAGTTTCACAATATAAAGTACCCACCTGGTTATATACCAAGAGATTCTCTAGATGTTCGCAATGATATTCTTGATTGGCATGGTGATCACCTTCACACAAACTTCCACATCATGTTCAACATGCTCAGAGATAATGGATACTTTGTGGAAATACTTGGATCACCCTTCACATGCTTTGATGCTAGCCACTATGGAACATTGTTAATGGTGGATCTTGAAGATGAGTATTTCAGAGAAGAGATTGAGAAACTAAGAGATGATGTTGTTAATGGTGGGCTGGGTCTTGCTGTGTTTTCCGAGTGGTACAATGTGGACTCAATGGTGAAGATGAGGTTTTTTGATGACAATACACGAAGTTGGTGGACTCCGGTTACTGGTGGTGCAAATATACCTGCCCTTAATGAGCTTCTGGCCCCATTTGGGATTGCTTTTGGTGACAAAATTTTAAGTGGAGATTATTTTATCAACGGTGAGCAAAGCAATTACGCATCAGGAACTGACATTGTCAAGTTTCCCGGAGGTGGATATGTTCATAGTTTTGAATTTCAAGACAATTCAGAAACTCGCGGAAAACAGAATTCTGGGATGACAAAGGTTACCTTTTGTTTCCTTTGATGATTTCTATTAAAAAAACTGAAGACAAAGTCTGACGAATAGAACATATGATCAAATGCTGGAATATTTACTACTATTACACAACTTACTAGTTCTTTAGCTTTACATTTGGATGACCACTAACAAATTGTGCAGACTATATGTTAGGGCCATGAATATTCTGTCATCTTTTCTTGATGTCTCGATTATGTGCAGGAGTCCTCAATCCTTGGGCT
This sequence comes from Phalaenopsis hybrid cultivar, assembly GCA_002079205.1. Taxonomy (NCBI): domain Eukaryota; kingdom Viridiplantae; phylum Streptophyta; class Magnoliopsida; order Asparagales; family Orchidaceae; genus Phalaenopsis; species Phalaenopsis hybrid cultivar. The sequence goes on from JXCR01145642.1 coordinate 224,678, forward strand.
TGCAGAGATTGGTGCAGGGCGAGTTGTCGTCTATGGAGATTCAAATTGTCTTGACAGCAGCCACATGGTAGCCAATTGTTTTTGGCTTCTCAGGAAGATAATGGATTTTACCAACAGGAATGTGAAAGATCCTGTCCTTTTCTCTGATTCCTCTAGAATTAGTTTTCCCATGCATGAGGATAACAGCAGGTTACCCTCTCGCAGAACTGATGTGAACTTCTCTACATATTCTAGAGTAGTTGGACGGGAGTTGATGTGCTACCAAGATTCTAGATTTGAGGTTTGGGGAACAAAAGGATATGGTGTTCAGCTGATGGGTAGGAATAGAAAGTTACCAGGTTATCAAACTCTGTTGTTAGATGAAGATCTCAATATTACGAAGAAAGCGACTGAATCGAATAAATTTCGATATAACAAATTAGAAGAAAACTCATCTGGGTCAGTTGTTCGGAAAGGGTTTAGCAAGAGCATAGATTTCTTGGGTTTACTGAACCGTGATGAGGTAACCTTACTTTTTCAAATATTGTAATTCTGAATCTGGAATATCATGCATGCTAATAAGATAACAGAATGTTCAAAACATGACTTACGTGGTGGCAAAATTATTAGGTTTAGAGTCATGCGTATCTTTATCAGTTTAAAGTGGGAGTACAATTGTATATACCCCCCTGATTTGAATACGTAGTTGTGTACTCATAGTTTCAATAGTATTCTTGAAGTATGAGCACACAACCCTGTACTCCAACTTAGGGGTGTAAACAAGCTGAGCTTTGAGTAAATCCAAAGCATGATCGTGTGTGGTTCGTTTAGAATTTTTTTGGTTCGAGATGCGCTCATGAATAGCATGTTCATGTTTGACTCAATTCAAATTTATTTATTTGTTTTAGCTCATTTGGCTCAAAATAAGCTCAAATGATTTAAAAAATAATGAAAATTAACATTTCTTTTAAATACAATATAAAAATAAATATATGTTATAATAATATTATTTATTTGATTATTTAATTAATTCAAGCCAACAGGAGCCGAACATGATGGAACAAAAATTTGTTTGTGTTTGGGTCGTTTATAAATCAAGCTCAAAAAATTTTTCATGCTTTGCTCACCTGCTTAACATACTAATCGATCACGAGCTATTTAACAAACCAAACATGAGATGTTCGTGAATGAGGAGATTTTTTGACAGCCCAGTACTTTATGCTTATCTAGCTACATATTCAGTCCACACCTAATAGTTTCTCCACGTGTTTTGCAACAACACTGCTACTTTATGATTATCGAGCTACATATTCAGTCCACACCAAATAATTTCTCCACGTGTCTTGCAACAACATGCTCTGCACACCGCTGTAGCTCCGTTATTTTTTTGAGGCCTCAAGTGGCATTTCTGTTTCCGATCCACATGTAACAAGGAAAAATAACATTGCCTAAGAACGGCTTTACTAAACCTGGCATGTTTAGTCTACAAACTTGCATCCAAAAAATCTGTTTATTAGGAAATGAACATTCTTTCTTTCAGAAAGATGACCTATAAATAGTTGGCAGAAGGAAGTATCTTTGTTGAAACAATTTATCCCTAATATTTGCAGGAACTGAGCATTAGAGCTTAGGTACTACTTTTAAGATACTGATAATATGAACAAATTTTCATCATTTATAAGACTATTTAGAACTATGACTTTTGCTGTCTATACTATCCCTAAATTACAGTGATTTTTGAATAAATGATGATTATTTCTGTTCATTCATTGCTACCTACAGGTTGATATTCCAATATTGGTTGCAACGCAGTGGATGATTCCAGTTTTTGTTGCCATGACCTGTAAGTAGAAAACTAGAACTGTTAACCTATACATCCACATGTTTCTCTTCAAAACTCCTTTTCTAGCTTGGTCACACTTC
>JXCR01145642.1:236844-247202 GCA_002079205.1 Phalaenopsis hybrid cultivar
TATATTTCGAGCTCAAAAAGTGTGTTCGTGTTCGGTTCGTTTGCTTAACGAGCCGAACACGAACAAAGAGTCTTTTTAACAACCCTAATCATGTAGTCATAAGACAATAAGTGTTTAAGCAAGATTTAAAAATTATTATTTATATTAAAACATCATTTGAATATAATTTAATAATTTTTTAATAAGGGTTTGAGCAAGATTTAAAAATTATTATTTATATTAAAACACCATTTGAATCTAATTTAATAATTTTTATTGGTTTGAGCAAGATTTAAAAATTATTGTTTATATTAAAACATCATTTGAATCTAATTTAATAATTTTTATTCTATTTCTTTAATCAATATTTTACTTGGTTATAAATCTTTGTAGCCTTTTAGATTAAAATATTACTTAATATATATATATATATACTTGATGAGTAGTATTTCGATCCAAAATGAGTCGACACGAACGAACACATCTTAGTTCTTGTTCGGCTCATTAACTTATCAAACAAAATTAACGAGCCGAACACGAGCTTCTTAATGAGTCGAACACGAGCTGTTAGTGAACAACAAGTCATTTTGACAGCCCTATCCCTGTATTCATAATAAGCACAAGTCTTCCTGAAATAGCATACCCTAGTAAAAACAAATAAGTTAAGAAAAAATGCAGTAAAAAAGAATCATTTTTGTGGTGGGGGGGGGGGNAGATGGCTTCGTAGAACACCCCTTGTTTTAGAGAAAATTACGAAAATGGTTTCGGCTGCCTCCCGATATCCAGCCGTGATAAATCTGGATCCAACTAATCTTACCTTGACTATTGTTTCGCTGCTTTATTTTGAGCTCCACTTAGAGTTAACAACTAAATAAAACTTCTCTATTTTAATTATTTAGATTATTACATACATACCAATCAAATTTGTATGAATTTATGTATCTAACACCTAATCTTTAATTTATATACATACCGGTGATCACTGCTTCTACGACACACCCATCATCTGGGTCATTGCATTCGCAGCATACTCATTTCCACTTGTGTTGCATTTGCATGCATCATCGCCACACCGTCAGCGCATTCGTCATTTGTATATGTCATCATATACTAGTGATGAATGTTTGTTATCTCATGATAACATCCTACATTGTCATATTACACTGGCTCATTTTTGTATTTACATTGTTCTTTTATCATCTCTACGACAAAATTAGCTCGTTAGCTTAGTGACCCTCCGTTGGTCACGACGTGACAGTTAGTATTTTTTTTTTCCGCGAGGTTGTCTTGGTGGGCAATACTAGCTATCTCACCGTGGGCCATTGCGTGTATGTTGTGCCAGGGTTCCAAGGGGTCTAATGGATGTCACTTAGGCTTTCTATTTCTTAGGAACTATTTTAAAAATATAAAAATTCACATATTTATATTACTTTGTGCATCGTATTTTCAAAATGTTTTTGTGAAATTATGTGCATCCCTACCTTAAATCATATTTAAGGTCAACATTTTTTTAAATTTTTCTATAAAACTTGCATCTAGTGTCGCCTCTTAGAATACTTGAATCCTTAAAGTTGGGCGGGAGACAACGACCCCATCAAAACACATGCTAGTTTTCTGACATAACCCTGCACTCACTTATATGTTGTGTCAGGACACTACGTTAGATGGTGTGTTAGGCTAAGGACTAGGGTGTTAGGTAGACTTTTCGATGTCTTAACTATAGTCTGTTGGTTTGGTTGACCTAACTAGGCATCACCTTTTGTGCTTATGACTAGCTATTTTCTGCAAGTGCCGCTAAGCTCCTTCCAACATGCATGACTCATATGCATTGCATGTTGGTAACTTTTTCTGCTAACCTTATTCTCATGCAGGTCAAGTTTTTTTTTTTTTTTTACTTTTTTTATGTATTTCTAGGGCCCTTAGAAGAGTCATGTATTACTTTTAAGGTACGTGCATGGATTACGAGGTTTCAGACGAGCGAAATCACGTAACTGAACTAGAAGCTATTTGCTTGTGTCTCATACCTTAATTCTAAATCTCATTTATGTATTGAATTAAGACCAGAACTAGAAGCTTTTTGCTTGTGTCTGGCCGCATTTTTTTATTTCTGGGATATGTTGTTGACCCAGCGACACTCAAACATTTATTATTTTATATCTGACTTACTTTACTGCTTTTCTTGCATTCTTGTGTGCTTGAAATTGGTCTCACCTTTTTTACCTTGTGTTTTTTTTGGGAATTGTGTGAATTACTTAAGCTCTCTACGGACCTAAAATTCTAAACTTTCTACAAAAGTTAAATAATAAAATTTTGACACTAATAAAAATTTAGGCTTAAAATATGCAGAAATTTGAAAATCTGCTTTTAGTTTTTGCATGGTTTTCAAGCCAGATTTTAAACAGGTTACATAACATGGGTATCATCTAAGCTATTCTAATAGGGCATCCACACTTAGAAATTGAATAGAAAATTGCATCGTTTCACAAGTCCTAAGGAGAAATCCCCGTACTTCTTTAACCCAATCGACCAAGCATAAGTTTTATACTTAGGTTATTGTCTAGCATGTTTGGGGTGTTAGAGGCTTCCCCGACCCACACAAGAAGTAAGTCCGTCATGGGAGTGTTTCAAGCTTTGTAGTTGAACATCCCTTTCTCTTCCTTTCCGGCGACATCCTCGCCACTTTGGCAAGTATAAGACCCACCTCTTTGAGCTTCACCTGATAGTCATAGCATAGAGTTTTGTTCCTTTGACCTTAGTGCTATTTAGGTCTCGTAGATGACGCAATTCACTGATTGTTGATCGGGGAACTCTAGAAGTGTTGGGTCGACTACCTTCACGACCGTGTAGAATTATGGTCTTAGTAGCTTAGGATGATGGGTATGAAGTACCCTGACCTGTTTACCTCTAGTTGTTTAGAGATTACTCCTCCCTCCTTTGACTACCCCATTGAGCCATGTCGCTCCTTTGCCCCCTTTGTTGATGTCGTTTGGATAGCTGACGGACCACTGTCCGTTTGAGAAATGATTTGTCTTCTGTCGTTATAGCCCAGTTCAGCCTCGAAGCAGTAGGATGTTTCGTAACATAGGACCTAATTATTTCATACGCCCTGGTCACCAATGAGAAGCTACTCATTTGGGATTGTGAAGATTCACTCTCTCCCCTATGACTCAGCGAGAGCTCAGAAGGCATCGGGATGTTTTCGTGAGATAACCATCCCCTTTGACAACCCTTGTTAGTCGTTACTTTCAATGCAAATACAACTCCTTTGATCGAGAGTATTCTTGGGCATCCTACAAGATGTAATTAATCAAGTAGAATACGTTCCTTTGGGATTGCTCTTGACCCTTGAGCAAACAGACTTTCTTAAATCTCTAGTTGTGGGTAGTTTATGCAGACATTCTTTTCATGGATATTTGGTTCAAGGTGTTCCCACCCGGGCTTGTCTGGGTGAACACACTTGACCTATCACACAAAGTTTATCGCATGTAGGATTTCCATGTTTTTCTTTATCTTGTTTGCTTCTTTGTCGCGCGTCCTTACTTTTTTTATTCTTCTCTTCTCTAGATAATTCATATGATCTGGAAGAGAGATTTACTTGGAAAGAAGAATTATACAACGATAGAAAGACTGTTGACTCCTTCAAAAATAAAAAAATGAAAGAGAACAAAAAATAATTTGGCAACGCTGCTGGAGATTGAACTCTCTCTTCCTCATAAGAGTTGTGTTCGCTTGTTCTACGGGTCCTAGTGAATTTGCAGATTTGCGGGCCTGCTTGGTGTAGTATGTTCTCTCCACTTTAGGGGTTCTGCTTGTATTTATAGTGACCTCGTTTCTTTCTTTGTAGCGTCACTATTTTGTGCCTTTTTAGAGCTTGGACTTTGGATTTACACATCAATTGTTATGGTTAGTACCTTGACGTTATTTTATCCTCTCTTCTTTTACCATCAAAAGTTCAATTGCAACGCAATCGCATGCACCGATCTTGTTGTATCTTTTTTTTATTGGGTTTTTTTACCATTCTCTATTTGTGATCATTATCCATTTTTGCTTGGCAGACAAGAGAGAAGGTGTTCAAGATCTCTTCTACCAAAGGAAACTTTGTTTCTTTCTCTTCAAGTGTTTTTTGTGCTCTCCAGGGTGTCATAAACTTTGATTCCTTTGAACACCCTGTGGACTACCATTGGTAATCCCACGCCCGCTGAGGCATATGTTTTGTGCCCTTCCCCTAAAAAGGGGAGTCGTGCATATCAAGCTACTTCTGTCGTGGTTGTTGGCACCCACCCCTTTTGCAAAGAAGAGACTGGTGCCTGCAACAATATGTCACAGCGCCCGTTTGCCTTTTCTATATATTATCTGAGAGCTAATGGCTTAGCTGAAGCTTTTAATAAGACTTTGGTAAACCTCATGAAGAAAATCCTCTAATGGTAACAAGAAGGAATGGCATGAGAAGCTCTCAAAGACTTTGTGGGCGTATCATACAATGTATCGTACCCCCACTAGCTCTACCCTTTATGCTTTGACACTTGGGTCAGAAGTAGTCCTTCCTATAGAAGTCGAACTACATTCGTTAAGAATTGCTCTTAGCAACCACATCAATTGTGACGAAAATACCCGATATAGGTTGGAAAAGCTCGATAACCTCGAGGCCCTTAGGCTACAGGCCCAACAAAATCTTGAGCTATACAAAACTCGGATGTCTAAAGCTCACGAGCGAGATCGAGGACCTTCGTGGTTAGAAACTTGGTGTTTGTCCTACGCCGCCCAATTGTGATTCACCATCAAAGACATGGCAAGTTTGAGCCCACTTGGGAAGGACTTTTGGTGAACGACAAAGGATACGAAGGAGAATCCTACTTACTGATCGATGTAGATGGACCTCATCCAATGCTCCTATCAACGAGTAATACTTGAAGAGATATTATGTTACTTCATGAAATTGATGTTAAAAGCTTATATACTTTGTAATAAAATTTTGAGTAATAAATAAAATGCACTATCTAAGACCTCTTTTTTTTTTCTATAAGGTACTAATTGTCATTGTTTTGCACTTGTTAAAACGTCACTTAATTCACATTAGCTACACATGAGAGAAGCCTTGTTCTTCTCTTCACATGACCTCTAATGACCTACTTTATGCAGGGTCTAGAATTGGAGCACCCACACCTCATAAATTGGGTAGCCACACATGCCCCGTTCATCTTACATGAATGTGAAGTGTGTGCTTGCTCCGTTCATCATGAATGACTGTGGTACATATCCTGTTATGGATCAGGTTAGCTGGAAGGCTAAGCATTCATTTCTGGGTAGACCATCGTTATAGTCTAGCACTTTATTAATTTTCCCATAGGTGTTGCCTATTACTTCGTTGGGGGAAAGCACGTCGAATCAACTACAACATTCTACTTACCTAGTTGATCCATACCTGAGCAGGATGTTTGCCTGTTTGCAAAATTTTCTCCATCAAAGTCCTCTGGTCAGGTGCTTGATGAAATTACAACGCATAGGTGGGACTACCTTGATGTTCCTCTATAAGAACTCCTCTAATCGTTCTTGAGGAATCCCTAGCAAGAGGGCACTTCGCTACAGCTTGCGAAGCACTTTTTTGGGCAGACCATCGTTATAGTCTAACCTCCTTTTTGTCTCGATCGACTAAAGTCGATTATGATTAATACCTATTATATGTAAGAGAAGTCTAATGCATCTCTTACAATCGATTGTTGGTTGTTACCTAAGCAAGGTGTAATTCCCTTAGGGTGGCCTACGCCGGGCACCAATAATTGATGTAGAAAAGACCCTGCATTCTATAGATTCTCGGACATATGCTTCATGTGGGTCCTTGTTTAGTTAGAATATTTTAACTCGCAACTGAACCACATTAGCCTCCTCAAAGAGAGCTACTTTGTCGTTCTCAAGGAATCCCTAACAAGGGTCACGATCATAAAGCTTACAAAAGCTACACTAGGGTGGACCATCTTGTGTGTTCTATCTCGATAAAAAAATCATGCTTGACTTGGCCGACTCGGTTCACCATAACAAGAGGCATGTTGTATCAGCTTAAGCCTNTAATTGTCTGAGAATCGTTGTAAACTCTAAATACAATGTTGTTAAGTAATAGAAATTTTTTGCTATGAAATGATGAAATTAATTTGATGAATTTACTTATTTTTATTGTGTTAGTGCTTGGGGGGAATCTAAAAATAAGCAAACATATTTGTCGTACAAGCAATATAAGATGAGTAGTGTTGAATCCAGATTTGTCCTTTGAGACATGCCAAAGGATTGAGCAGTAGGGACCGTGAGGGAACAAAAATTTTTCTGTGCAGACTACTGACGTAGCTCTACATGCGGCGCAGGGTATTCCTGAGTTATTTTCAAGTTATTTCTAGGTTATTTTCAATAATCCTGAAATAACCCAGAAATAACCCGCAGTCTTTATTTTTGGATTATTTCTGGGTTATTTTGGGATTATTTAAAATAACCCAGAAATAACCTAAAAATAAGTCAGGAATAACCTGCGTCGCACGTAAAAGTAAGTCAGGTGTCCGGACAAAAAATACACGCATGAGAGTAGAGAGAGACAGAGGGGGAGAGAGAATGAGAGACAGAGGGGGAGAGAGAATGAGAGTGCACATAGATTTATCCCATTGAGGCGAATGAGTTATTCTTGGGCTCTGTGACCCATTTTATTTATTGTAACTTGTATGTGGAAGTTACAAGAGAGAAGTGGAGAGATTTCTCCCTGTAGAAGATGGAGCTAGAGAGAAGAGCCAAAAGTCAAAAGACCAAAAGCCTCTCATACATGTTATGACCCCCTATTTATAGAAGATAGAGGGAAAAAGGTAAAATTACATACTTGCCCCTTGCTTTAAAAGGGGTTTTACAATTTTTATGGAATTTTTTTCATATTTATAACCACTTTAATAGATTATTTATTTGTCCTTTAGCATGTCCAGACCTTCTTCTCTGCAGATCCTTGGGTAGGTCGATTGAGTTGTTGGTCCGCTATTTTGTTTGGATACCGTTCGGCCTATGCTCTGAATAGTTGGTCGATTTTTTAATCTGCTAGCCTGTCAGTATTAGGGCGCTCGATCGGCTTTTCTGATTATTTTTCCTTTGTGGTGTCTAAAAGCTTTTGGTCATCTAACCTTTATTCAGTCGGTAGCCCTTTGGTTGGCTGGTGGTCTTTAGCGGGTAGGATTCATGATGCGTTGTAACTTTTCATCAGTTTTTTGGACCATTAGATTGTCTCCAAATTCATACATACCATTTTTGGTTGTACAAGTAGAATATCATTTCTCACGATAATACAACAACAACAACAACAACAACAACAAAACCTTTATCCCACTAAGTAGGGTCGGCTATATGAATCATTTTTCTTCGCGTCCTATTTAGTGTCATATTTTCATTTAAATCTAATAAATTAAGATCATTTTTTTATACATTATGCCCAAGTCTTCCTAGGTCTACCTCTTCCTTTCTTAACATAAGTCGAATAAAAAACATCTACTCTTCTAATTGGATCATCAGATGATCTACGTTTTATATTCATCCTTCTAGCTCTCCTGTTGAGAAGTGAACTACATATCGGGTTAAAGTGATTTACCCTCTACTAAATTGTCTAGTATCGCTTTGCCAACAGAAGCTCCTCGCTTGGAATCGAGGGGTCAGCAGCCATACTAGATTGTTCGATCGACATGCCGCCAACGCTAGCTATCAACTCAAAGATGATCGAGCTCAACTGATCAAGCCGGAGAGCAGTTGGGAGATAGGACCGTACATGTAAAATATCAAGAATATCTTGTACAACCCCATTAAAGCAAGGAAAAAATGTAACATCGTTATGGTGTACTCTCTTACTTAAATATGGAGATTAGTTTATGAATAAAGATGATGGACATGATTTACACTATATTTTACTATACACTCTCCCCTCTCTCTCTTCTTATACTCTATTTTTTAGGTGTGATTCAACATATCTTTTGTTGATTTTAAGCGAATACTTATGTTGCAGTTGGCGAGCGTCTGAAAGCCTCAGAAAAACTTGAAGGCCCTCCTATAAATTCAAGCAGGACAAAACAAAAGCCTTTAATTGTTATATAAATGCTTTATGAAGATGTCGGAAATGCTAATCTGAAAGTTGTGGCCACCCATGTTGTCATAGCTCAAGGATTGAAGAATGGACCCTTTCAATACACGCTAGGCCCACATCAACCGAAGACCCTAGCTGAGTTGTTAAAACTAGCCAACAGACATATATTGGTTGAGAAATAAAATTCTTCCCCTGCGTCGTTTAGAAGCGAGCAAGCCAACTGTCATCCACTAAAGAGAGCCACCAATGGAGAAAGGTAAGAATGCAGCCATAATCCAGACCACTCAACTTGAGCTCACCTCAAAGTTTCGTAGAAACAATTAGATAACTAAGCAACCTACACTCATCATCTAGGAAGTCAAATTGGGAACGTGTGGCCTAAAGCAAAATCGATATTTTTGTTTTTCAATAAATAATATTTATGATGCTCACCGAAGGAAAGCCATTGCCTTGGACATGAGGTGAATATGATTTGAATATCTTCCATCCATTAAAAAATTTGTACATTGGTGATGGAGATTTTTGTTTTATTTGAGTGTATCTATCATAGATCTTACAAGATTTCTATCTAAATAATCAGATAATACATTTGAAGAATAATAACTCTTCTAGGCAAGGAACTATTACCTTGAAATGGATATAATCATTTGGATGATGAAATTCTTTAAGATTTATGAGTCTATAGAACCAAAGGTTTTCACATACCTTACGGGTGTAAGATATGATTTAATTTATTTTGTGATATACTATTTATGCAAGGATAAGCCTTCATTGTTAATTAAATCTCTAGAGCTGAGAGTACCAGATAAAAATCTCAATTAAAATATTAACTTATATTATTTAGGAGTTCAGATTTGAAATTTTCAAAATTGGAATTTTCAAGGGTGATGGATGGATCCTAGTTTAGAATCTCTGAAGAAATTGAGGTCAAAAGTTGGAATTTACGATACAATGATTGTGTGTAATAGAAAGGGCCAAAAGAAGGGTCATCCCAATGATGAAGGTTTACCCAGAAGATTCAAACTTGATGATCATTGAAGAGTTCTGAATTTAGTTAAGGTCACAATGAAATCAAAGGATTTGAAAAGAGTTAGATGAGTTTGATTGATTGGGAGATTCGAGGTTGTGGGTTTGAATTAGGAAAAAAAGATTTGAAAGATTAATTTTGAGAAGTTTAGGAAGGGTCCCATATTAAGGGGTGGAATTTTGTGGGAAAGATTTCTAGATGGAGGTGAAACCCTAATTTTGACATAAAACTAAACTCTATAAGGAATCTGAATGGGCGAACTAACCTATAATTTTAGAATAATAACCCCGGTCAAGATGCCAATTGCTTTCAATCATCCCAGGATGTCCTTCAACCATAAATCAACCATATAACTAGAATCTTCACTTAGCTTCATAACACGATAAGAAAAGAGTTTCTTAGCTAAAAGAGATTAGAGATGCATTCATCTGTAACCATGAGATACTTCATCCTAGAGTACTTACATAATATTAATGATTAAGATTATTTTTTTATATATTTTCTAATTCTTAGCACTAACTAAGGTATCTAGTAGTCAAACCTAGGCTCACAACAAAATCAGATCTAGAGACAATATGACATTTTTTTATACGAGAATTTCACTCTAAAAAAACTTCAAACACTGGGTTTCACAGGAAATAAATAAATTAATCTTAAAAAAAGTTAAGAAAATTTAAGCTAAGAGCCCAACCTGAAGCTAAATATGAAATAGTGAAGAAAATACACTCAAAGATGACTCCTCGGTAACCTTACAAGCAACCAAGCAAGAAAATCGAGCAACCAATCAAAAATATCGATCGGTCAATCAAATGCATACTCACCAAGGTGTTTATCAAAGACAAATAGAAGTACAGATTAGAGAACAAAACATAAAGAACAAACCCTAAGCCATCGTGGGTCACGACCGAAAACTTTTAGTGAGAAAAAAGAGGAAAAATTATTCCTTGCAGACACCGCATGCAGCGATGCATGCGGTGTCGATCTCCACCGTCGATCACCACTTTGATGGGATTTTTTTAAAAAAAATTTGAAAGTGGGTCCCATCGAAACGGTGATCTGCGGTGGAGATCGGACACCACGTGCATCTCTACATGCGGTGCCCGCACGGAATAATTTTTCAAGAGGCTGAAGTAGGAAAGGCGGGTTACCGGAAAGCTTACGAGAGAAGAAAGGGAGGCCGAAGACTGCAGTCTTTAAAGGATTATGGGGATTAGTATTTTTAGTTTATATATATTCGTTTGCCATAAAGGATCTGGAAAG
>JXCR01145644.1:0-18540 GCA_002079205.1 Phalaenopsis hybrid cultivar
ATATATATATATATATATATATTTGTGGAGAAACAAAATAAAGCCATCCTAAAAGTTATCTCTGACCTGCTTAATTGGACATTTAGGCTTCTTTTGCACAATCTTCTTTTGTTGAGAAGTAGAAGAAAGTCATCCTGAGGATCTCTGAGATTTACTTTAACGATACCTTTAGGATTTATTTTTGCAATCTTCTTTTATGGAGAAATAGGAGAAAGTCATTTTGAAACTGTGACCCCACTCATCAGGAACTTTGGGATATTTTTTGTGGAGAAGTAGGAAAAAAACATTTTGAAAGTTATGTCCAACCATGCCCACAAGACCTCCAAGTTTTCCTTTCACAGTCTTCATTCATTGAGAAGTAGTAGAAAGTTGTACTGAAAGTTTTCCCCAACCCTCCAAGATCTTCTTTCATGGAGAAGTAATAGAAAATCGTCCTGAAAGTTATCGCCGATCCTACCCAATAGGACCTATGGAATTTCATTTTGCAGTCTTTTTTGTGGAGAAGCAGAAGAATGTTGTCCAAAAAGTTATCCCCGAACCTGCCCAACATGACCTCCAGATATTCTTTTGGGTTGTGGTGCAGAAGAAAGTAGTCCCTAAATTTATCCACAATCCTATCTAGTGGGACCTTGGGATCTTCTTTTGTGATCTTCTTTCAGGTTGTGGTAAAAGAGAAATTCATCCTAAAAGTTATCCCTGACTCGACCTAGCAAAACGTCCAGGATCTTTCACGATCTTCTTTCGGGTTGCGGTGCCCAAAGTTATTCCTGATCTTGCTCAATAGAAATGTCAGGATCTTCTTTCGTGTTGAGGTGAAGAAGAAATTCATATCCATCCCTGCCCAACAGGTGATCCGATATATTCTTTCTCTTTGCTTAGATGAAGAAAGTTGTCCTCATTCATACCTAGTAGATGATTTGTGATTTTTTTGGCCCCTTTTAGTTTTGGAGTTGCCACCCTGTTTAATAATTATCTTAAAATTCTCTTTCCCAAAGAGCTCTATTTTTTGAACCATCAAAAAAATTTTGAGAGGTGGAGGGATTGGAAAAGAGGGAAATAAGACAAAATTTAGGCCGACAAATTTAAAAAGAATCATGGAGATCTTATGTGTGGTAAAATTTATATGATAAGCTAAGAGTGTACGTAGAAATATGATCGGATCGAGACACCTTGAACTGAATATCCACGAAAGAATACCTACATAAGCTACCCATAACTAGATAACCAAATTTGTGTATTTGATTTGGATTCAAGTGAACTCCTAAAGGAATGTATCCCGTTTGACTAATTACATCTTAGGGAATGCCCAAGAATACTCTCGATTAAAGGAATCTTGCTTACATTTAAGTAACGACTAGTGAGAGTGTCACAAAGGATGATTATCTCATAAGAGAATAGTGACACTTTTAAAGCTCACGGAGTGATTCTCACACGATCCCAAACAGATGGTAGCTTATTGGCGATTGTGACCTATGAAATAACTAGGTCATCCCATAAGGTCCAGAATGTTCATTCAAGCTTAATTAAGCCATAACGGTAGAGGGAGATTCACCGTATCCCAACGGATGGTGGTCTATCGAGTAGACATCAACGAAGTGTAAAATGGAGAGATAAGGATCAAAGTAGGTAGCAAAATAGAGATAGAGCAGTCCTAATCGAGTAGAGATAGCCAGATCAGGATACCACAGATTCATCATCCCAAACTCTTAGAACCCTAAGTCTACCTAGTCATGAAGGTTGTCAACCCAACCGGTCAGAGGGAACCTCGGTAGCCCTAGGGATAAGAGAAGGAAACTCTAAATCCTATGATCATATATAGGTAGAAAGTAGAGGTGGGGACTTATACCTACAAAAATGGCAAGGATGGTGCTAAACTAAAAAGAGAAGAGAGGTACGACTACAAAGCTGAGACGCTCTGACAAAGGACTTACTCCCAGTCTGGGTTGGGGAAGCTTATGATACCCTAAACACACTAGACAACCACATAAGTACAAATTTATACTGAGCCAATCGAATTGGAGAAGCATGGAGAATTCTTTTCAGAACATGCAAAGGATGTAGTTATCTGCACAAGTCCTAATGTGGAGGCCCTATTAAAATGATTTTGGTGAGAGTCATGCTATGCATAACCATTTAAAATTAGACCCAAATGCAATGTAGGAAAGTAAAGAAGATTTTAAAAATCTTATAATATTTTAATCCTATATTTTGATTAGTCTTAATATTTTATTAATATTTTGTAGAAAATTTATAATTTTAGGTCCTTAGGCCTAAATTATATTCACATGATTCTCATAGAATCCATAAGCCAAAATAAGAAGTAACTAGCAAGGCACACTGAACAGTAAAGTAAACAAGCGAAGCATGAAAGAATAGAGAGGTCGGGTTTCGTTGGGTAGATAACATATTTCAGAAAAGGAAAAGAGAAGCTATGCACTGTATATAAATGCTTGGTCCTAATTTTATACTTCAAAGAGATTTAGAATTAAGGCGAGGGACACAAGCCTACAACTCCTAGTCCTCGTCACGCGGTTCCATTTCTTGGGCACCTTAAAACTCATGCAAGTACCATATTTTTAATATAGACTTGAGCCTAGGGGACTATAAAAGGTACATAGGAAAGTCTAAAAAAAAAAGACTTGACCTGCATGAAAATCAAGTTAGTATAAAAGCTATCTACATGTAACGTGATGAACCATGCCCAGTGAGAGAAGCGCTAAGCAAGAACATTCAAAAAGTGTGTTACTTTAACTTATTAATGCTCATCTCTATTGGATATGGCTCCTTGTAAGAAGATCACCCATAATATACTAGCGCACAAGTCTCAAATCTCAGTAAACACATAAAAGGCATCACATAAAAAAATATCTGACTAGGGCAACAAAAACCACTCGAGAATAATAGTTAGAACATTAAAGAGACTGCATAGCACCCTAATCATTTTTAATTCATGCCTTTTTCTTATGAATAAATAAGATTTATTGAAAGCTTTTTAAGAGTGGCACTTTTAAAATTTTAGTCGAATCTCCAAAACTTTCTATCAGGCAACTTACATTTTTTATCCATAAATTATTTATTTAACATTTAAGTATCATAATGATTGCTGAATTGAGTGAAATAACATTAAGCTCATTAGACCCCAACTTTTTTTGGACATCCTTCTTTGTTAATGTAGGGGCCTTGGCGAATCTAGTCTGGGTGATAAGTTGTTGTTCCCCAAATCAACCAAGATTTGTTTGAAGGGAATGGAGAATGCTCACTTATTAAAAGAGGAAGCAAAAAGGGAGCGAAACATGCCCTTATTTTTTCTGAAGATGAAGCTATAGAGCTCAATGATAAACGCAAATTTACTTTCATTGGTAAGTTTCCATTGGTTCATGCAAGATGTATGCTATTAGAAAAACCTTTGAAGATTTGAAGCTTTTGGGCTTTTGGAAAGTATGCTTGTTTGATGGTGTACATGTGATGATTCAACTTGTGAAAGCAGAGATTATGCTAGGATAATCTTAAAAAAAATCATACAAATTGAAGGACAACCAAAGAAGATACTCAAATGGACATTTGCTTTAATCCCACCCAAGAACCTCCATTTATTCCCATTTGGTTCAAAATACCTGGATTGAAATTACAATACTTCCACCACCAAGTTATCTATTCCAATGATGCCCTTTTGGGAAGAATAATGAATCTTGATACATTTATTTATAATTTATCCAGACCCTCTGTTGCTCAGATTTATGTTGAAATAGATATCACTCCCTGAGGAAATCTAGTTAGGAATAACCCGCAATGGTTATTAGCAACCCATTATTATTGAACAGAGTCCATACTATTGTAACTATTGTAGAATGTTTTTTACATATCGATGATACGTGCTACAAGTTACATCCTCACCTCAAACTTGGGATGTCTTCTCCTAGGAACATAAAAAAACCTGTTGTAATTGGTCCTCCTTCCAATGATCCTGCACCTTCTTCTTTTACTGCTATGGCTCATACTAATTTGGTAAGGGACAATTCAGACTTACCTGATGGGATACGTCCTCAGAACTCAGTTGAAGGCACTAACTCTCTAACAGTAGAAATTATTTCTACCTTGGATCTTGATCTAACTAGCCCCCTTGTTCAATATTTAGGGGACAATCCTAAAGTTCTAGTTTATTGTATTCAGGATCTTGGGTCATTTGTTATTCCCCCATTGGCACTGAGGAAAATACTTCTACTGTTCTTCATCAGGCTCAAGGTATTCAGGGCATAGTTGATTGTATACAGGACCCTGAGTCATTTGCGATTCCGCGAATGATACTAAGAGAAGATCTCCCATTGCTATTTATCAGGCTAAAGCCACTCTAGGCACAGTTGCTGCTGAATTTCAAGATAACCTACATGTGGATAACCATACTCTTATCACTTCGACTGATGTATTATCAGATGAGTGGCAAATGCCGAAAGTAAGAAAGAAAAGAAAAGGTGTGTTAGAGCTAAAATAACTATTGGAAGATAATCCTTCTATGTCAGGTTATAAACACCCAAATTTAAATTTTAATCCTCACCCAAGAACTAGGGGCATGGGGAAAAACCTTTTTGCAAGTTCAATTTTCTTTATTGGATTATCACGGGGGTTGCCCATCCAACCTTCCTCAATAGATTACTACACCTCATTAAACTCTACAAGATTTGGTGCTTTGATCTTCTGAAGCCTATGGTTACCAAACATCCTCATCAGATTTTTAAGAAGTTCCTAAAATTTTCTCATTGACAATATCAATAACAAAATCTGGATTTTTGTCAGATCTGAATAGCGTTGGTTTGTTCTTTTAGACCACCCCCAATTTGCTCATTTGCATTTTTTCATCGGTGCATAGATAGGTTTTGCTACTTTTATTTATGCCAGCTGCAATGTTACTTAACTACAGGCTCTTTGGAAAGACTTGCTTCACCTGAGCCAATCTGTCAACTCCATTTGGATCCTTGATGGTGATTTCAACTTCCTTACTTCTCCTACTGAGAAACGGGGTGGTATACTGACCAAAGGAAAACATGTTGAGATTTTCATACCTATTTTATACTATTTTTTATGATATTTGACTTTAAAGAAAGGTTTTTTTGATGTTTTGTTGCAGGAATGATGAATAAGGGTCAATGGAGTAAAAAGATGCAAAAAGGAGCAAATTTGGAGCAAAAATGACCAAAATGTGAAGATTTGAACTAGGGCGCCGACGTCGAGCCCAACGTCGCCGACAACGAGAATTTCCCAAGACTCCAGATTTAATGATTTAGAAAGCTCGCCGACGGCGCCCTTGAGGCCGCTGACGGCGAGATCGGCAGTTATGTCCAACAATGCATTAGATGAGAAGGAATTTTGGTGGGATGCTTAGACAACTCTTGGGAAAACTCATCCACAACTTTAAAAGAAGCTTTTGGCCAAAAATAGAGTGGGTGTTAAGTGTTGGGAGAGTGTAGAGAGTCTAATTGTGAGGAATTCTTCGAGAGATTGTAAGAGTGGAGGGAAAGTGAGAGATTTTTTCCTCTTTACCGCTTCGAAGAAGAATTCTGTGTGCTGTTAAAAAAGGAAGAGATTCAGAGGAACTTCGAGGAGTTTGCTTGGGGAGAAATTAGAGATAAGTGTTATTTACTTGTTGTAGTTTGTATGACTTCGCTTTTATATATGAATTCCGAGTTTTGTTGTGTCTTCCCCATGAGTTCTGAGTAGTTTTCTATGTTTTTCTCCTTATCTTGAGATTTGTGAAATGGTGATTTGAATTGGTTGAGCCATAAAAAATATTAAAGAAATTGTGATGATCTTTTCACTTCGATCTTAATTTACTTTCAATCTGGCCAATTGACTTAAGAAATTGTGATGATCTTTTCACTTCGATCTTAATTTACTTTCAATCTGGGCAATTAATTTGTTAAATATGTTGAGTTTTACAACTAAAGTGAAAATTACATCTAAGATTCAGGGAGGTCAAAGCCCTTGAAAATTAGGTGCAAATAAATAGGGAAATAAAATTATTCGATGTAGAATTGGAGATTTTAGAGTGACTGACTAAAATCCCCAATTCGGTCCTATCGTTTAGGTGTTGAAGTGTAGATGTTAGCTCTTAGGCGAGGGGAACATGGGAGCTCCAAACTGAGAGCCAGTATCCTCTCAGCATAGCCATAAATTCAGTAAACAAGCGTATGATTAGTCAATGTTCTTTATGCTTGGACTAAATGGTAAAGAATAGGTATGCTCCTATTTGACACAACACAATTTGATCTTATTCACTTTATCCATTCACTATAATTTCTTGACAAGGAAAATGATGCTTTCTTATATATTGAATATCACATTAAAGCATTTATTAATATAATTAGTTATTTAAGAGTTATTAAAATTACATATTTATTTCAATTGCCTATTAGATGACAGATAAGCAATTTGAATTATATTGTTGTGATTAAGTGTTGATTTTCTAAAATCTTAGTTCATATAATTTGAATTCCATTGTTGCGATTAAGTATTGCTTTTCTAAAATTTTAGTTCGTAGCTTCTAATATTACTCCCTGTGGGATCAATATCTAGGACTCTATTAGAGCCCTATATTACTTGAGCGATACGTATACTTGCGTTGATAAGTCTGACTTTACCATTATTGAATATTTTATATATACATCTTTATCGAATTTATAACCGTTGTCAAGTTTTTGGTGCTGTTGCTGAGGAATTAAATATTTTAGCAGCAGTATTAAATACTTATATTTTTAGGCATATATAAAGTCGCTGTCATATACTCCCTTTGGCTTCCTCCATGGAAAAATTCAATGATTTCATTACTGATGCTAACTTGTTTGATCTGGGTTTTCAAGGTGCATCTTTTACCTGGAGGAGGGGTACTCTATGGGAATGAATAGACATGATTTTGGATAATTCTCAGTGGTTACAAACCTTCTTCTACACCACTATTTCTCATTTATCTATGGCAGGCTCTGACCACATATCACTACTCATATCTATAAAAAATTCTAATTGCTCTAGTGGTTCCTCTTTAAAGTTCTAGAACATGTGGACTCTCCCTCCTAGATTCCTTAATGAAGTTTCCAAAGCTTGGGTTCCAACCTAATGTGAAATCCATGGGTTTAACTTGTGGGGTCCTAAAAAGAAAGTGGCCAAACACATTAATGGGTGGAACTGTGAGAAATTTGGTAATGTCCACACCAAAATCAAACCTGTAGAGGATTACGTTACAAAATTGGAAGTTGATTATCAATTGGTTTTTTCACCACCAGAATGTTGTCACCTCTACCAGTTCTTTTCAAATCGTTTCCAAATCATTGTTTGTCGATATCATTGTCTGGAAGGAGTCACCGCTTTATTTATTTATTTTATTGCTTTATTTTCCAAATAACTTATTCTCTGATATCACACAGATGACGTTGAGATATTTAAGAATCTTGGAGAAGGAAAAGTACAAAAAAAAAGAAAACAAAAGAAGTTGTTGTAAGGATTTAATTGTGGTATAGAATATAGAAGTGTCTGATTCCCAAGATTCTCATACAACCACATGAAGTTCTTATAACAAGAGAGTTGGGTATAATACCTATTCTAAGTATTTCAATCTCCAATAAGAGCAAACACCTATAGTTAAGTATATCTTAAGTAGTTAAATCTATATAAAGAAACTCTCAATTAAGGATAACCCTTTATTCTCAAAGAAATTTTAAGTGTCAAGATTAAGGAAAAAAACAACAATGTTCAATCATAAGGGTAATGGATTTCTAATAATCTGAAACTACCCTAAACGTTTTATTTTGTTGTTTTTTTATTAATGTCGTTTTATTATTTTGCTTTGCAGATGTAGTTTGGTTGTGTTGTTGTTGTTTTGTTGTGTTAAGATTCACTGTTCCATCTTCAGGATGTCATCCCTGTAAAATAGAGTTGGCACATAAGATCCCAACTGTTTATATGCAACGGTATAACAATGTCTTTGATGATATTTTTCACTTATGTTTCCTTATTTTGAATAGTACCAAAAACTTGATCTTGGAGAAAATACAATTTAACTTTTTAATATATATATATATATATATATATATATATATATATATATATATATATATATATATATATATATATATATATATATATATATATATATATATATATATATATATATATATATATATATATATATATATATATATANATTAATTTTAGGAGAAAATGTAACATGATTCTATCAATTACTAATTCTGAGGGGCACAAAATCACTAATGCTGAGGAAAATACCAAAGATGTTGTTGTTTATTTTCAGGATCTCTTCACATTGAAACAATAAATCAGACCCCCCTCCCATCCCCATTAATGTGGATTTGTTCTTAAACAACAGAGAGTTTGTTCACATGCTCGATCTCACCTATGTTCCAATGGAAGCAGAGATTAAGTTTGCTCTTAATTCTATTGATGGAAAGAAGTCAGCTAGCTCTGATGGATTCTCTTCAACTTTCTACAAGGAAGCTTGGTCTATTATTGGTGCTGATGTCATTTCTCATGTACAAAACTTCTTTGAGGGTGTGGATCCTCCTAACTATTTCAATGCTTCAACTATCACTTTAATTCCTAAAAATAAGCTAAGAAGAACTAGGGTAGACTTTAACCCTATAAGCCTCACAAATGTTATCTCAAAAATCATTATTAAAATTTTGGTTTTCATACTCCAACCTCAACTATAAGCACTTATATGTGACAATGAACTACAAGCACTCCAACCTCAATTCAACAACATCTTTCATGAACTTGACCCACAAATAGTCATGAGCTTTAAATTTTATCCAAGGTTTGCAGAGATTATTAAAACTGAGATGCTGGAAGCTCCTAAAGCTAAGAACCCCTGCCTGGATAGGTTTGCACAGCTTCTGCCAGGCTAACCAGTGAAACTGGTTCCTTAGTCCAACCCACAAAAACCTGTTGAAGATCCTCCCAAGGGAAACCTGTGTGCTTTGAATTTTATCCACAGTTTTCATACTCCAACCTCAATTTAATGAAATTGTTGATAAGATTAAGGCTCAACTTAAATGTTGGACTAACTCTTTTTTATCTAATGGAGGACAAATTACATTATTGAAGAGCATTCTTACTACCTTACCCAAATATGCATTACATATGTTCTGTATGAAGAAAAGCACACAGGTTTCCCTTGGGATGATCTTCAACAAGTTTTTATCAGCTGGACTAAGGAAGCAGTTTCACTGGTTAGCTTGGTAGAAGCTGTACGAACCTATCCAGGCAGGGGTTCTTGGCTTTATGAGCTTCCAACATCTCAGTTTTAATAATCTCTGTAAAACATGGATAAAATTCAAAGCTCATGACTGTTTGTGGGTCAAGTTCATAAAAGGGAAATATTGTAGGAATGTGCATCCTACCCTTGTTACCAAAAAGCTAGGTGACTCTAAGTTGTGGTCTCATTTGTTGGTCATAAGGGAGTAGGTTGAAGAGTTATTTATTTGGGAGTTGAGCGATGGCCAGGTCAACTTTTGACTGGATCAGTGGGTTTGGAATGGTGAGAAGCTTACTCCTCCTTCTCCTCCTACCATAAAAAATTACAAAACACTTGTGAGGGACTATTGGGATGGAAATCTATGGAACTGCACGCTGCTTCAAACTCTTCTAACTCCACCAAAAACCATTATGGTCTTAGGTACCCCTTTTATCTTTGAACAGAAAGACAAATTAGTAACCAAACAAGCCCTTTCCCAGAAGCTATCATCCAACATTTACCACAAATTTTTCAATGGGAACCTTTGCATTGGGGCAAAGCTATTTGGGGTAAATTCCTCACCCCATCTATGACCTATTTTCTGTTGGATGCTTTGGCTCAAGCTTTTGCCTACTGATAAAATCCTAAAACTTATAGGTCTGAGAGGGCCCTCTTGCTACTGTTTCTATAAAGTTGAGGAGGAAACCATTGATCATCTGTTTTTCAGGGGTTCCTTCCCACAAAAAATTTGGACTTGTCTACTGGGCAAACTAAAGGTTGACTGTTTGCAACTGAGCTGGCTTAATTTCCCTACTCGATGGGCAGACTGGATGGAAGCTCATTTANCAAAAAAACACAAATACCTTCCATTAAAATGTAATCTCTCAAAAATAGGTATAAAAATTTGTCTAAAATCACTATATATTTTAGGTGTATCCAGTTCCTAATAACATGCAAAGTAAATCTAAAACATGACTTACCTTATGTATTCAGAAAACCTACAAAAAAGTAGCATTAGATTATGTTTTAATTTGTTGATTTAGTTAGTTGAATAATTTTAACAATCCGATCAAGATGTCTATGGCTTCATCATCACGGGGTCGTCAGGGTATTCATATCTACTAAGTCCAAAAGGTAATTAAACCAGGACTGGAATATTATTGTATGAAATAATAGATTACATCATTTAAGAGATCTTCATAGATTTGAACATTAGGCTTCAAGTTGCGTTCAGTGATCTTGGTTCATTAAGGTTCAATTTTTTAGTGTCTTATTCAGATTTTAGGGGTTGAAAGTGTTTAGTTTATTTATGATTTATTAGCCAATTATTTTTTGTCTTTTTGTTATTTATTTTTATTTTTGATGACCCGATCAGGATCTCAGGCCATTAAATTTGCAATTTGATTAGTCATAAATGACTGGAAGATATTATGTTCTCAACCATGGGTTACCTCCTCTAAAATATCTTCATAAACTAAGTTACATTTTTAAAGTTCAAGTTTAAGTTTGATGTCTTTTAGGGTGACTTTTAATAATTAATTCAAATTATTTGACTAAGTCTAATGTAAATTAGGCTTAGGGTATATATTTGATATGGGTCGTATCTAAAGAAATTTTATTAAGTCTAAGGTAAGTTAGACTTAGGTTTTATGTTCAATGTAGGTTAAACCTAAAGAAGTTTGGTTATGTCTAAGGTAAGTTATACATAAGATTTAGGTTTAATGTTATTTAAATCTAAGACAAGATGATTAACTTTAACTTTGGTTAAGCCTAAGATTTAGGTCTAGTGTCAGTTGAACTTAAGGTTTAGGTTGGCTTGGATTCAATTTAGGTTGAATCCAACGTTTACATTAGCTCAGGTTCAATTTAGGTAGAACTTAAAGTTTAAGTTGACTTAGGTTCACCTTAGGTAGAACCTAAAGTTTGTTTTCTGTTAGGTTTCATTTAGGTAGAAACTAAGTTTTGATGTCATTTTAGTTCAATTTAGGCAGAACCTAGGGTTTAAGGAATGGTTTAGGTTCAATTTAGGTTGAAACTAAAGTTTCATAAAACTTAAATTCAATTTAAGTACAACCTAGGGTTTGATGTCATTTAGGTTCAATTTAGGTTGAACCAAGGGATTACGTAACTTTTTAGATTCAATTTAGGTTGAACATAAGGGCAGAGGTTACTTAAGTTCAATTTAGTTAGAACCTAAGGTATTTTGATTAAGTCTAATGTATGTTCGACTTAAAGTTTAGGTCTGATGTAAGTTGGACTTAAAGAAGTTTGGGTAAGGTGAGTTTAATTTCGGTTGAATCTAAGGTTTGAGATAACTTAGATTCAGTTTAAGGTAGAGTTTTGAGGTGACATAAGTTAAATTTAGGTTGAACTTAAAGGTTTGGGTTAGGTCGAATATGAGTTGATCCTAAGAGTCTTATGCTTAGTGTGGATAAAACTTAAGAACTAATTAAGTCTAATTAGTGTTAGAATTAATTAAGGTTTAAGTTGGTTTAAGCCTAATGTAAGTACGACTTAAGTTTTAATTAAGTCTAATTAGGGTAAGACTTAACTATGGTTTAGAGGTACTTAATTCTAATGAAAGTAAGGCTTAAGGATTAATTAAGTCTAACTAGGGTTAGACTTAATATTGATTTAAATGTCACTTAAGCCTAATGTGAATAAGGCCTAAGGGTTAATTTAGTCTAATTAGGGTTAGACTTAATTAGGGTTTAAGTATTTTTAACCTTAATGTAAATAAGGCTTAAATTTTAATTAAGTCTAATTTGGGTTATACTTAATTAGGGTTTAAAGGTTATTCAAGCCTAATGTGAGTAAGGCTTAAGGTTTAATTAGATCTAGTTAGGGTTAGACCTAGTTATGATGCAAGGGTCAATTAAGCCTAATATAAGTAAGGCTTACGGTTTAATTAAGTCTAATTAGGGTTAGCATTAATTAATGTTTAAGGTTACTTAAGCCTAATGTAAGTAAGGATTAAGAGTTAATTAAGTCTAATTAGGGTTCGACCTAACTAAGGTTTAAAGGTCATTTGAGCTTAATGTAAGTAAGGCTTAGGGTTTAATTAAGTCTAATTAGGGTAAGGCTTAATTAAAATATAAGGCTACTTAAGCCTAATGTAAGTAAGGCTTAAGGGTTAATAAATTCTAGTTGGGGTTAGACTTAATTAAGGTTTAAAGGTCATTTAAGCCTAATGTGAGTAAGGCTTAAGGTTTAATAAGCTCTAATTAGGGTTAGGCCTAATTATGGCTTAAAGGGCACTTAAGACTAATATAAGTAAGGCTTAAGGTTTAATTAAATATATATAGGATTAGAATAAATTAAGGTTAAATGTTACTTAAGCCTAATGTAAGTAAGGCTTAAGGGTTAATTAAGTCTAATTAGGGTTAGACTTAATTAAGATTTAAGGTTACTTAAGCCTAATGTAAGTAATGCTTAAGGGTTAAATAAGTTTAATTAGGTTTGAACTTAATTAAGGTTTAAGGTTACTAAAGCCTAATGTAAACAAGGCTCAAGGGTTAATTAAGTCTACTTAAACCTAACCATAGTTGAATTTAGGCTGTAAATTTAATTTAGGTTCAATTTAAATTGAACATAAGGATTTTGGTTTTGACTCAGTTTGATTGTGTTTGATTTGGGTTCATTTTGACTTTGGTTCATTTGGGTTGAACCCAAGGGTTTAGGTTTGGCTTGGGTTCATTTGGGTTGAACCCAAGGGTTTAGGTTTGCGCTTGGGTTCATTTGGGTTAAACCCAAGGGTTTTGGATTTGAATTGAGATCATTTGGGCTCAACCCAAGGGTTTAGTATTTTACTTGTCTTCATTTGGGTTGAACCCAAGGGCTTAGGTTTGGCTTGGATTCATTTGGGTTGAATCTCAGGGTTTCTGATTTTACTGGGGTTCATTTTGGTTGAACCCAAGGGTTTAGTGTTTGACTTGGGTTCATTTTTGTTGAACCTAAGTGTTTAGGTTTGGCTTGCATTCATTTGGGTTGAACCTAATGGTTTTTTATTTGACTTGGGTTCATTTGGGTTGAACCCAAAGTTTTCGATTTAACTTGGGTTCATTTGTATTGAACCCAAGTGTTTGACTTGGGTTCATTTGGGTTGAACCCAAAGGTTTAGGGTGTGACTAAGCCTAATCTTAATTAAGGCTTAGGGTTAACTTTAGGTTTAATATGAATTAAACCTAAATATTAGGATTATATTGATACTAATAATTATTTAAGGTATCAAGCCTTTGGAAATTTTAGGGTCAAAATGAAAATTTTAAAATTTATAATTTTACCCTAAATGCCTAAATTGTCATTTCGAATTCGTCAAGGCTAGAAATTGTCATTTTAGAGCTTCAATTCACTACCCCTAAATTTTCTAACCAATTTCCAATTTAATTTCTAATTTTTTTTATTTTTTTATAATTATTTTAAAAATAAGTATAAATTTTGGTGAAAATTGGTGAATTTAACTTTGTGGATTTTTTCTAGCCTTGAAAACTCAGGAAATGTCCCCAAGAATGAAAGGATTAATCTCTAAAAATTTGGTCATTTTTGGATTTATAATTAATTTTTAATAAATAAATTACTCCAAAGATTAACAAATTAGTTAAAAATTAAATATAATTCATTGTCTTCCTGAATCCAGGGGTATTTTTGGTTCATTTTTACGATTTTTCTTTAAAAAGTTATGATTTTTAAATATTTTTGTAATTTTTTTATTTAATTAGATAGAAAAAATATGATTTTTTTATTTATCCCACGCGACACCAACTCGTTCCTCAGACGAGTCGAAGAGAGGCGTGGCAACAAGCAATTGGATAGCTTTCCACACGGGCAGCCGCGTGGCTCGCAGTTTCATCTGTTTCAAGTGGATAGATCTGTGGTTTAACTAGATCATATCTGTCCATTTCCAAGGCGTGAAAATGGACAACATCGGTTCATCGTCCCCATGGGAAAATGGACTGAGAACCGTCCATGATCTAGAGCTAATTTCTTTGTCGATTTTCCACAAAATTTAATAATTTTTTTTTCTAAATCTTTATCAAGGCTAGGAGAATAAATCTATACGGTGGATTAAGAGTGATATAAACATTTTCTTCATATAGGACCAAACCTGAGTAAGGAATTAGAGTTAGAGGCCCATTCATCGGTCCAAGAGGTGTAGCCTCGATTGAAAACGTTGTGAAGGTTCTACTTGACTTTAGAGAGCTCTCCTGAGTTGAGATAGAGCCAAAGTATGTCCTTGATGGAATGGTGACTCAGTTTCACCTTGGGAGAGCTTAGAGCTGGCAGGTTGGCTCAATTTTGGTTGGGGGAGTTTTGTAAGGGTATGGTGAAGCTTTTGGAGTGCATAGGCTAAGCTTAAGCTTGATTGGAGGTGATGGGAGTTGGTATAGGAAATCCCAGTGAGTCCAGAGGATCCGATTTTGGCTGAAGATACTATGGTTTGTGTTTTTCTATGGTGTGCGCATCATGGCATCCAATATGGTGGAGAAGATGGCTAAAGCAAGGCTCCTTTACTGTTGGAGAGATAATGAGGTGGACAAGGGGCTCAGCAATGAGCTTGCTCGATCACTCCAACCTAGCCCAAGAGAAGGTGATGTTGAATTCATGTGGGCTGCCATATACTCCTCTTCTCATGATGATATTTTGACTTTAGGAAAAAAATGGTGGCTCCCTTTGTGGCTCAGCAAGTTCCATGGATTTAATATGTCATGATGGGTCTATGGGTCATGGGTGACCCAAGCAAATGGACCTTGAATTGGATTTGAGTTTAGATACCAATCATGGACTTAGGTGTCATATATGGGTTTAAGTTACTATGGGATTGAGATTTGATTATTTGTCTTAAGGTTCAAATTTAGGTTTAATAGGTCTTAATTTCACCTTTCCTTAATTAATTAATTAAAAAAATGAAAGTAGGCCATAAAACCATAGGTTGACCAAGATGATTTAAAGTTGACCAATTGATTAAGGTAGACCAATTGAATCCTAAGGTTGACCATTTGACCAAGTTTGACTAACTGGATTTTAGAGTTGACTGAATGGTCAATGTGGTGGCCATTGGGTCTAGTGTTGACCTAAAGGTCAATGTGGTGACCATTGGGTCCAGGGTTGACCTAATGGTCAATGTGGTGAACATTGGGTCCAATGTTCACTAAATGGTCAATGTGGTGACCAAATCAGGGTTTTTCATCATTGATTTGATCAACTTTGGATGTCATCATGATTTGGGCTCAAATAGGACACATAAGAGATTTGGTCTATTTTTTAGGGTTGGAGGACCCTAGATGGGTTCAAGAAGTCAGTGCTAGTAGACTCCTCCCTAAGATGAATTTAATGATCATGACGATCATTGGGCTTTTAGGAGATTGTTTGGGTATCTTGAGCTAATATGTTTGCTGAAGACATGCCTTGCCCATAAATGTCAATTTAGGGTAGATTCTTATAAAAGTGAGGTCAACAAGGTCTAACTTTTGAAGCTAATCTACATAAAGCCAATGAAGCCCTCCTTGCTGAAATAACCTACTATGAAACCTTTCTAAGACAAAAATGTTGATGTTACTAAGTTTATTGAAGTTGACAGGAACTCCAATTATTACCATACTTGTATTAATTTTAGGAGAAAATGTATCATGATTCTATCTATTACTAATTCTGAGGGGCACAAAATCACTAATGTTGAGGAAATTACTAAAGATGTTGTTGTTTATTTCGAGGATCTGTTCACTTTGAAACAAGAAATCAGACCCCCCTCCCACCTCCTATTAATGTGGATTTGTTCTTAAACAACAGAGAGTTTGTTCACATGCTTAATCTTACCTATGTTCCAATGGAAGCAGAGATTTAGTTTGCTCTTAATTCTTTTGATGGCCAGAAGTCAACTAGCCCTGATGAATTCTCTTCAAATTTCTACAAGGAAGCTTGGTCTATTATTGGTACTGATGTCATTTCTCATGTACAAAACTTCTTTAAGGGTGTGAATCCTCCTAACTATTTCAATGCTTCAACTATCACTTTAATTCCAAAAAATAAGCTAAGAAGAACTTGGGTAGAATTTAGCCCTATAAGCCTCACAAATGTTATCTCAAAAATCATTATTAAAATTTTGGTTTTCATACTCCAACCTCAACTACAAGCACTTATATGTGACAATCAACTACAAGCACTCCAACCTCAATTCAACAATATCATTCATGAACTTGACCCACAAACAGTCATGAGCTTTGAATTTTATCCACCGTTTGCAGAGATTATTAAAACTGAGATGTTGGAAGCTCCTAAAGCCAAGAACCCCTGCCTGGATAGGTTTGTATAGCTTCTGCAAGGTTGACAAGTGAAACTGCTTCTTTAGTCTAGCCCACAAAAACTTGTTGAAGATCCTCCCAAGGGAAACCTGTGTGCTTTGAATTTTATCCATGGTTTTCATACTCCAACCTCAATTCAATGATATTGTTGATAAGATTAAGGCTCAACTTAAATGTTGGATTAACTATTTTTTACCTAATGGAGGACAAATTACATTGTTGAAGAGCATTCTTACGACCTTACCCAAATATGCATTACAGATGTTCTGTATGAAGAAAAGCCCACATATTTCCCTTGGGAGGATCTTCAATGAATTTTTGTGGGCTAGACTAAGGAAGCAGTTTCACTGGTTAGCCTGGCAGAAGCTGTGCGAACCTATCCAGGCAGGGGTTCTTGGCTTTAGGAGCTTCCAACATCTCAGTTTTAATAATCTCTACAAACCGTGGATAAAATTCAAAGCTCATGACTGTTTGTGGGCCAAGTTCATGAAAGGGAAATATTGTAGGAATGTGCAACCTACCCTTGTTACAAAAAAGTTTGGTGACTCTAAGTTGTGGTCTCATTTGTTGGTCATAAGGAAGTAGGTTGAAGAGCTGTTTCTTTGGGAGCTGAGCAATGGCCATGTCAACTTTTGGCTAGATCAGTGGGTCTGTAATGGTGAGAAGCTTACTCCTCCTTCTCCTCCTACCATAAAAAATTACAAAACACTTGTGAGGGACTATTGGGATGGGAATCTGTGGAAAATGCAGGCTGCTTCAAACTCTTCTAACTCCACCAAAAATCATTATGGTCTTAGTTACCCCTTTTATCTTTGAACAGAAAGACCAATTAGTAACCAAACAAGCCCTTTCCCAGAAGCTATCATCCATCATGTACCACAAATTTTTCAATGGGAACCTTTGCATTGGGGCAAAGCTATTTGGGGTAAATTCCTCACCCCATCTATGACCTTTTTCTGTTGGATGCTTTGGCTCAAGCTTTTGCCTATTGATAAAATCCTCAAACTTAAAGGTTTGAGAGGGCCCTGTTGCTACTGTTTCTATAAAGTTGAGGAGGAAACCATTGATCAACTGTTTTTCAACAGTTCCTTCCCACAAAAAATTTGGACTTGTCTACTGGGCAAGCTGAAGGTTGATTGTTTGCAGCTGAGCTGACTTAATTTCCCTACGTGATGGGCAGTCTGGATGGAAGCTCATTTACACATTATACTTGCTTTGTGTCTTGGTTCATCTGGATGAACAGGAACCTTGTCAAGTTTGATGGCAAACTACCCATGGAGTTTCAGGTGGTTACCAACTGCATTTCTTACATCCAGAAATTGTCTTAACATCAAAAGTTCCCTAACATATGTAAGAATTGGTTTCCTGTCAGTACCTCTGTGCCCACTCCCCCATTTTCCCTGATTACATGGCTCGCCCCTCCTTCCAATTAGCTAAAAGTGAACACTGATGGTAGTTCCTCTGATTGAGATGCTAGTTTGGTGGGGTGTATAGGAACTTCCATGGTAAGTATCTTCTGTACTTCCATTCTCCCACTTTGGTGGTTGATGCTTTGGAAGCTAAAATGATTGTTATTTTCTAGTCTATTTACATTGCTCATAGATGTAAGTTTTGTAAACTCATTGTGGAATCAGACTCTCAAATCTTCATCAGAATTCTACAAAAATTTGAGTGCCCACCTTGGCATTTTTCTAAATGGCTGCAAAGAATCATTCCTTTCACTTAATCCTCTCAAATGTATTTTACTCCCACCCCTAGAGAAGGGAATAGGCATGCCCACTGTTTGGCAGCTTTCGGAAAAATTTAGAAGTGTATGTTGTTACCTTTTCTCCCCCATCTCTTTTATCTTTTTTGTTACATGGGAATTGTATTCCACTTCTCCACCCGAGACCATTGTAATAGTTCTTTTCCACTTATAATCAATATATCACCCATTTATATATAGAGAACCTTACTCTATGTATAAATAGGTTTTTGTTGGCCTATATATATATATATATATAT
>JXCR01145644.1:18548-59156 GCA_002079205.1 Phalaenopsis hybrid cultivar
TAGCTCTTAAATTAATTTGTGACATTAATATGCAGCATCCGTTTGCTTTGGAAACAACAAACGGGAGAATTGCATTTACTTCAGCTAGCAATTAATACGAGATAACGACAAAACGCATTGGAATCCCTGATCAAACCATAATAGAATTATAAATTTATAATAACAGCTCTTCGCGAATCAGATGTAATAATATGTCGCCAAGATGTAACTTTCCTTAATTGAAGAAACGTAAGATCTTTTCTTTATTAATATTTTTAAAAAAGTAACATTTTATTTTTCTTAAATTAAATTTTATTTTTTTAATTAATACAAATTGTAAGAAAAAAATGTATTTCAAAATAAAAAAATTCATGCATAAAGGTTTCTCTCGAGGGCAAAATATTTGTGGGTATAGAGGGGTTATATTCGGGTTATACCCCCTGTAATCTCCGTGTAATTCCCCTGTATCCTCCGTGTAACTTATATGTTCTCATGAAACTACAGAAACGGAGAACTCATTTGTAGGTTACAGGGAGGTTACAGAGGGGTATAACCCCAATATAACGCCTCTGTACGTACGCAGCGTTGCGTACGTCTTATGCACGCAAATATTTTCCCTCTCAAGGAGGTGGAAAAACGCTTCTCTAAATTTTCTCTTTTGTAATTAANTGCGAATCAGATGTAATAATATGTCGCCAAGATATAACTTTCCTTAATTGAAGAAACGTAAGATCTTCTCTTTATTAATATTTTAAAAAAAGTAACATTTTATTTTTCTTAAATTAAATTTTATTTTATTAATTAATACCATTTGTAAGAAAGAAAAGTGTTTTAAAATAAAAAAATTCGTGCATAAAGATTTCTAAAAATATTGTATATGCATGCGGTGTCCGATCCTGACCGTAGATTAGACGATCTACGATCATGATATATTTCAGTGGGCCCCACCTAAAGTTTTTTTTTTTAAAAAAAATCTGAAATATATCCTAACCGTAGATCACCGTGATCTACGGTCAGAATCGGACACAGTATGCAGAGATACATGCGGTGTCCGTATGCAATAAACACTTCTCTAAATTTTCTCTTTTGTAATTAATTCTTTTTTAATACGTTTCGCTGCTGACTTGTATAAGCAAAGCATTATTCATTTGGGGGCTCCAGGTTTTATATAACATGAGCATTGAATAACCTGTACAAGTGAAATATTCTTCTTTTATGTACTTTGGTTTTAAAATATTCAACACTATCCTTTATAGCCTAAATATTTTCTCTTTGTAGGCATGTTTTCTTCTTTCTCCTAAAAGATGTTCGACGCTATCTTGAACAGATAATGTTTTCTCCCTTTCTCTCGTTGGAGTACCAACCAACCTTTTCAAGTGCCGTAGGATTTGCATTGTTTGTGGTGAAGGTGCAATCTTTCTTTTGAATTGGGTTAGTGGTCTCCATTTGGAACTATTGAAATGCGAAGTTAGGGATATTTCATCTCATTTTAAAACTTGATGTTTTCCATAATGAAGAGTTAGGGTCTATTTAGGGAGAAAATATTATATCAGGGCTCCTAACGTAATTTACATTCGGAGTCTAATGGTGAGGCGTCATGTGTCAAGTGGGTCCCACCGTAATACACTTATATTGGTCAGTATTAAAAATGATGGAGCTCACTTGATACATCGTGCCCCACCATTGAACTTCGAATGCATTCGGAGTCCTGATGTAATATTTTTTTCCTGTTTGGGGGAGATGTAATTGTTCAAAGAAGTATGTGTGAAATTAATGCAGATGAAGCTGTTAAAAAAATTGCGGTAGCAATTACAAATTTATTTTATTGAAAAAGTTTGACCGCAGCTTTCTAGCATCTACCGCACTTAGTTAGATTCGGTGAGAAAAATGCAACTTTAAGTTGCAGCTTTTTGAAAAACCAAATAAAACTCAGTATTGTCAAGTAAAAAGTTATTGGGCAAGACCGCACCGCCATCTCAAACACAGCCTTAAGCCTTAGTTATCACATAATGATTGATGAAGCAGCAAGCCCTTGAAATGATGACGAAGAGATAATAATAGAGTCTTCTCAATTATACCTAAAGTTTCTATGAGATGCTGCTTTCTTCATTTTTGAATGATTATCCTATTGGTTTTGGGCCCTTTTTATAGAAATTCTTACCATAAATTCTTTTCACAAAATTTCACTATTTTGATTTTTGATAAGATTTTATTGAAATATCCATATGGAGAAAGTATGATGTTTGAGTCTTCAATCAATTATTGTCATCATGCTAATCTTAAAAACATTTTGAACTTTTTAGTGAATGTAGACGTCATCATGTGCCGACTTTATAACTTTTTTTTTATCAAAATATTAGTATTTGGTGGGATACAAATTTCAAGAACAATAACTTCTTAAAATCTGTCATTTCTTTAGTTATAGAATTTAAAAAATTAATTATTTATTTCACTGGTCAAGTTGAGTTTAATTTTATTACATACTTCCAAGTCCCATCCATGTATAGATGCTTTATAGAAATTTTTAAAATTCTATCCTAGTATATCTCTCTGTGTTGAATCCCAAATTCCTCGGTGGGCCACACCGAAGGGACAAAGATTAAACTGAGAGATAAGAAAGATATGAATGCTCCATATTTGTTGCTTAAAATTTGTTGTGACAACATGTAAGAATCGGGCTGATAATGTCTCAATCAACAATTAGAAAGAATCACATGAGGTTGTATGAATGAGAATGTAATTCATATAAGTTAAATTTGGAAATAATCATTGAAGGGTGTAGAGTTAGAAGAATTTAAAGTGACAGGTTAAAACCCCCAACTTGGTTTAGAAAATAATCTTTGAAGAGTGTAGAGTCAGAAGACTTTAAAGTGACAGGTTAAAGCCCTCAACTTGATTTATTGTTTTAGGTTCTGATACGAGATGTTAGCATACATGTGAAGTTAATTGAGGGAACTCTAGAGTGAGAGCTGATATCTTCCCTGCCTAGCCAGTTTTCAGAACTATTCAAACTTTAAATTAACCGATGTTCTTTATAGCATCTCTAGTAAGGGTAAAGAATAATATTATTCTTATTGACACAACACAATTTGCATACTTCCACAATAGAAATCCTATACTTATTATTAATTCATGATAAGGAGAAAGATACTTCATATTAAGTGCTTTTCTTTTACATAGACTCAAGTTATCTTTAGAAGTTTTTATTGTTTTGTCAAAATATCAAAAATACCAAAAAAGTTCTAATTTTAATTACTGTAAAATTCTCTATAGTTTAAGTAATTATCTTTTTAAAATAGAAAGTTTGTTGTTTAATAGTTCATATTGTGAAATTCCCGTGGGTTCGATATTAGGGTCTTAATCAAAAAGTCCTATTTTTCTTGATAATAATACGTATACTTATGTAGTATCCAAATATATATATAAATTAAAAAGTTAAATTCTTATTTTCTTCAGGATCAAGTTTTTGGTAATA
Source organism: Phalaenopsis hybrid cultivar (assembly GCA_002079205.1). NCBI lineage: Eukaryota > Viridiplantae > Streptophyta > Magnoliopsida > Asparagales > Orchidaceae > Phalaenopsis > Phalaenopsis hybrid cultivar. Next base: position 22,003 of record JXCR01145644.1, read on the forward strand.
TTGCAAAGTAAGGAAATATAAGTGAAAAATATAATCAAAGACATTGTTATACTGTTGCATATAAACAGTCGGGATCAAGTTTTTGGCACCGTTGCCGGGGAATTGATTGAAAGCAAATTTCTTTTTTTAGAAAGTCTTATTTAAACTTTAGGAGTTTTTATAGGAATATATTATTATAGTATTTTATGTTTGTGTATTTTATTTTATTTTATGTGAGTGTATGCGTAGTTCAGGTTTTGAAGGTCTAGTGCCCTACGATTCTTAATTAGAGAGAACTGTTAAAAAAATCAGAAAAAGCAAAAAAATTAAAAAATTTTAAAAATCTAAAAAAATTACATAAATGACAAACCAAAATGATCAAAATGCTTAAATTCATCAACAATTTAGACCTTTACGAGATTATGCCAACAATAGGATAGATGAACTTCATTATAGTATTCAAAAACCTACTATAGTGGCTAATTCATTTGAACTAAAACCTGTTATTATCCAAATGCTGTCAAATAATCAATTTGCGGGATCACCAACTAAAGATCCAAATTTACATCATGTCAATTTTCTAGAATTGTGTGTTATATTTAAATATGATTGCGTATCTGATGATGCAATAAGACTTAGGTTTTTTCCTTTCTCACTAAGGGATAAAGCTAAGATGTGGTTAAATTCGTTAGCACCTGGATCTATCAGATTTTTGGGGTGATTTAGCACAAAAATTCCTTTCTAAATATTTTTCACCATAAAAAAACTACAAAACATAGAAATAATATTACATCTTTTAATCGGTTTGATGGGGAATCTATTTATGAAGCATGGAAACGATTTAAAGAACTCTTAAGAAAGTGTCCACACCATGTTATACCAGATTGGTTAATAATTCAATTTTTATAATCGATTAGTTGGATCTCTTAGATCTATTATCGATGTAGCTTCTGGGGGTTCGTTGAAGTCAAAACCATTTCATGATGCTTATGCTTTAATTGAAGAAATGACTACCAATAATTTTCAATGGCCTTCTGAGAGGGTGAATCCAAATAAAGTAGCCATTATTCATGAATCTGATGCATTTACTATGTTAGCAAATCAAGTTGTTGCAATTTCAAGAGAGTTGGACCAATTTGGAATGAATTTTTCTCAACGAATTTCTATGATTGAAGAGAATTCATTAGGCCAAATGGTAGATTATCAAGCATTATTAGAAACTTTTAATGTCATAAATAACAAGCAGAATAACTCATATTAAAATTATTATAACCCATGTTGGAAGAACCATCTCAACTTCAATTGGAATAATAGTACGGGCAGTAATAATCAGCAATGGGGAACAATCAAGTAAGCTTATTGGGAAACTAGAGCAACCAAGGGAATAATAATTCTAGATCTACTTATCCTCCAGGTTTCAATAATAATCCACAATTTAAGGAGAAGAAGTTATCCATAGAAGAACTAGTGTTACAAATGGAAAATCAGTTGCAAAGTCAAGGAGCTACAATTAGAAATATTGAGAATCAACTTGGACAAATTGCAAATTTATTAAGTAATAGATCCCAAGGAACACTTCATGGTAATACTGAAACAAATCCGAAAGTTCAAAATAAAGAGCATGTAAAAGTCATTCAACTTAGAAGCGGAAAAGAGTTGGAAGGTAGGGTTCAAAAAGAAACTGAAGTAGAGAGAGAAGAAATTGAAGAATCGAAATAGGACGCTCCAAAAGATTTTGAAAGACCTATTTCTCTGCTAAAAATTGATTTGGAAAAACCACCACCTCCATTTCCTCATAAACCTCATCAACAGAAGTTGGATAAGCAATTTTCAAAATTTCTGGAAATTTTTAAGAAGCTTACAATTAATATTCCTATTAGTTGAAGCCTTATAACAAATGTCAAGCTATATAAAGTTTTTAAAGGATATTCTCAATAGGAAAAGGAAGCTTGAAGATAATGAGATTGTTGCACTTAATGAGGAGTGCAGTGTAATTATTCAGAAAAAGCCTAAAAAACTTAAAGATCCTGGTAGCTTTACTATTCTATGTGTGATAGGAGACAGCTTTTATGGGAAAGCTTTATGTTATTTAGGTGCAAACATTAACCTTATGCCATTATCAATATTTAAAAGATTAGGATTAGGATAAATAACCCCTAATACTGTAACTGTATAGTTAGCAGATCATTCGATAACGTGACCTAATGGAGTTATAGAAGATGTCCTAGTGAAAGTGGATCAATTTATCTTTCTTGTTGATTTCATTGGGCTGAATATGGAGGAAGATAAAGAGATAACTATCATTTTGGGGAGACATTTATTAGTCGCAGGAAGAGCAATGATAGATGTGTAGAAAGGGGATTTAACTATGCGTGTGAATGATCAAACTATTACTTTTAACATTTCAAGATCAATGAAGTATCCTGCAAAAGGTAAAAATGATGAATGTTATAGAATGAATGTTATAAGATATCTGAGTGAATGTCATTTCAAAAATAATTATGAAGAAAAATCTGAAGTAGAATATTTGTAACACGAGCAAAAAGAGGAATTAGATCAATGTGAAGATCTTTTTAAGGAAGACTCAAACTATGTTCGAGAAAATTTCAAAATTTTGGACACGATAGAAAAATATAAATCATTTTGTCAATCAGTTAAAAAACCTCCATAACTTGAGTTGAAATTACTTCCTGATCACTTAAAACATTTCTTTTTAGGAGATTCCTCTACTTTACCAGTTATAATTTCCTCAAAATTAACGAGGGAAGAAGATGAAAGATTGATGAACATTTTGAAAAATTTTAAGAAAGCCTTTGGATTGACAATTGTTGATATTAAAGGAATCAGTCCTTCAATTGGTATGCATAGAATTCATATGGAAGAAAACTACAAACTCAGGGCAGATCCTCAAAGGATATTGAATCCTATTATGAAATAAGTAGTAAAGAAAGAAATTTTAAAGTGGTTACATGCTGGAATTATCTACCATATTTCAGATAGTGCATGGGTTAGTCCAATTCATTGTGTTCCTAAGAAAAGAGGAGTAACTGTGACTGTGAATGAACAAAAATGAATTGATATCTACTAGACAAGTCACAGGGTGGTGAACATGCATTGATTATAGAAAATTAAGTCTCGCCACAAGGAAAGATCATTTTTCACTACCCTTTCTGGATCAAATGCTGGATAGACTAGCTCGGCATAAATATTTTTATTTTCTGGATGAATATACTAGTTATCACCAAATACAAATAACTCTTCAGGATCAAGAGAAAACAAAATTTATGAGTCCTTGTACATTTGCTTTTAGAAGAATGTCCTTTGGTTTATATAATGCCCCTGCTACATTTTAAAGATGTATAATGACATTTTTTGTGATTTAATTGAAAAAGGGATTGAAGATTTTATGGATGATTTTTCAGTGTTTTGAACTTAATTTGACTCATGTTAGAACATTTATCTAAAGTTCTTAAGCGCTTTGAAGAAACAAATTTAGTCATTAATTTGGAAAAAATGTTAATTCATGGTAACAGGAGGAATTATATTAGGACATCGAATATCAGAAAATGTTATGGAAGTAGATCCTGCTAAAATTCAAGTGATTGCTAATTTACCGTATCCATCAAATGTAAAGGAAATTAGGAGTTATTTAGGACATGCTGGATTTTAGAGACGATATATTAAAGACTTTTCAAAAATTGATAAGCTTTTATGCCATTTACTGGAGAAAAATGCAATTTTCAATTTTGATGAAGAGTACCTAAAATCCTTTGAGTTATTAAAAGAAAAATTAGTCACTGCACCAATTATAGTTTCACTAGATTGGGGAAAACTTTTTGAACTGATTTTTTATGCTATTGGAGTTGTTTTAGGACAAAGATATGATAAAACTTTTAAAGTAATTTACTATGCTAGTAAAACTCTTAATGAAACCCAAATTAATTATAAAATAACTAAAAAAGAGTTATTAGCAATAGTATATACCTTTGATAAATTTAGATCATATTTAATTGGAACTTATTGCGTAGTGCATATAGATCATTCTGCTATTAAGTACTTAATAAAAAAGAAGGATGCTAAACCAAGACTTATAAGATGGATTTTTATTTTGCAAGATTTTTATTTTATAAAAGTAGATCGGAAAGGAACTAAAAATTGCTGATCATTTGTACAGGCTTGAGTTAGAAAAACCACTCTATTTTGAAAAAAAAATTAATAAACATTTTCTAAATGAAAAACTGTTCAATATTAATGAGTGGTGTGTTCCATAGTATGCCGACATTGTGAACTTTCTTTTTAGTGATATTATACCCTATGGAATGACATACCAATAGAAGAGGAAATTTATTTCTGAAGCTAAAACTAATTTTTGGGATGACCCATTTTTATATAAACAAGGAAAGAATCTGATTATTCGAAGATGTATACCTTTAGAAGAAACTTATGAAATTATCTAAAAATGTCATAATTCTAATTTTGGGGGACATTTTGGTTGATAAAATAGCATACAAAATTTTACAATCTGGATTTTATTGGCCTACTATCTTTTAAAATGTTAATGCTTATATCAAAACTTGTGATAAATGTCAATGAGTAGGCAATATTTCTAGAAGAAATGAGATGTCCCTCAATTATATGCTAGAAGTTGAAATATGTAGGCAATATTTCTAGGAGAAATGAGATGCCCCTCAATTATATGCTAGAAGTTGAAATATTTGATGTTTGGATTAATTCATGGGTCATTTATACCATCTTTCAGAAATTTATATATAATGTTAGCAGTGTACTATGTATCCAAATGGATAGAAGTTGTTGCTTTATCTCGATGTGATGTTCAAAGTGTTGCAAAATTTTTGAAATCAAACATATTTTATAGATTTGGGATGTCGAGAGTGATCATAACTGATGGGGGAAGTTATTTCAAAAATGACATAATTCAGAAATTATTAAAGAAATATCATATAAACCATAGAATTGCTACTGTTTATTATCCTCAGAAAAGTGGTTTGGCTGAATTACCCAATAGGAAATTAAAAGAATTATGGAAAAATCTGTAAATCCAACAAAAATAAATTGGTCAATCAAACTTGACTATGCTTTGTGGGCTTATAGGACCGTATATAGAACTCCTATATGAATGTCCCCATAGAGGCTTATATTTGGGAAAACTTGTCACTTACCAGTTGAACTTGAGCATAAAGCATATTGGGTGATTAAAGAGTTCATTTATAATTTGAAAGATGCTGGTGAGAAAAAATTATTGCAATTAAATGAGCTTGAAGAGATAAGGAATGAATCTTATGAGAGTGCTAAGATTTACAAAGAAAAGATAAAAATGTGGCATGATTAAAGGATTCTTACTAAAAATTTTCAGCCAGGGCAACAAGTTTTGCTATATAATGCTAAGATTTACAAAGAAAAGATAAAAATGTGGCATGATCGAAGGATTCTTACTAAAAATTTTAAACTAGGGCAACAAGTTTTGCTATATAATGCAAGATTAAGATTATTTCCAGGCAAACTTAAGTCCAATGGATGGGCCAATTTGTTGTGATAAAATTTTATTCTTATGGAGTTGTGGATATTAAAGATCCTAAAACTGAGAAATTATTTAAAGTGAATGGTCATAGATTGAAACCTTATTTTGTAGGAGATCAGCGTAAATTTAATGATTGAATGATGTTGGGTCAACCAGAATAAGCACTGGTTAAGTCGGGATGATGACGTAAAACAAAGCAATTTGTGGAAGGCAACCCATAATTATCAGTGTGTTTTTGCTTTGATTGTTTATTGTGTGTGATTAAAAAAATTTAAGGTAGTATTTTCTAGAATATTATATGTTAGTAATGATTTTAAGACTTTATTTAGTGATCAAGACATGCTAGAATGAGAATTTGGATGTTAAGTTGACTGGTGCAAAATGAAGCACTGGCGCTTAAGCACCAAAATTCGGCGCTTAAGCACGAATGTTAAAAACCATGTGCCAAATTCAATTTCTAGAAGTTTTAACCACCAATTGGTTGACTTAAACATGTCAAGGTAGTTTTATGACATGCCTAGAAATTATTGGAAGGATTTAGGCCTATAAATTGAAGGGTTTTGTGATGGAATTTCACCCCAAAATCATTTTTAGCCCAAAAGTTTAAGAGAAAGAAAGATTTAGAGAAAATTTCTTCACGGGAGAAGGATTTGAAGAAAAAGGAAGAAGTCATGAGGAAGAAATCCATTAGTCAGAGTGCACAAGAGATGTATAACAGTTTCTTAGCCATTAGTATTAAACGAATAGCGGAGAAAATCAACAAAATTGAGACTAGTGTGGATTTACTTGAGAAAAAGGTAAATGATAGTAATGCCAATCTAGAGCATATTAGATGGCAATTAAAAATGCAATTTAGCCATACTAGTTATATAGAAGAAACGAATAAGGCAATGTATCTTAAGCAGGAATGAATTGAAGAAGATTGCATCAGAGCTCATCACCACCGTCCATTTTATCAACTCTATATTCTGAATGCCCAAGCAGAGACTAATGAAAGACAGGAATTTGTCCCAACAAATGAAGAATAAAATTAGGTTGAGTATTAGAGTTTGTTTGTTAGAATTCATTATTTTTATGTGTTAGTGTTAAATCTTGTTTTTCGTGTTTATGTCTTTTATGTGTTAACTTGTGTAAGTTTGTTAAGTGTTTCTATTTAAGAAAATTTTCTCATCTGAGACTATTTAGAATGAGAATTAAGTGTTACATGTACTTGTACTAGTTTGTAAATGAATATATGTGTTTGTTTGTGTGAAAAATTGTTTTATTTTAGCCTCGAAGTGAATTAGTTATATTGGAGAATTTTGAGAGAGAGGAGAGTTAAAAGAGAGGAAAAAAGTCATTTAAGTGTTATAAGACCATTAAGGGGTAGGATATTTAAACTAATAGTGTGTTTTACTTAAGTTCAAAAATATCAAAAATAGTGTACTGGCACCTAAGCGCCACATTCTCGTGCTTATGCGTGAAGTAACCCGAGAGGTAGGCCCCTAAACACCACTTATCCGTCCTTAAGTGCCAGTTTACAAAAACTGGTTTGTGAATGGTTAAAGGTGAAAAATAAACCAAAAAATTGCCATTTTTACTCCCGCCATCATCTTCTTCCTCTCAAGTTCATGATTTTCAAGTCTAGGGCAAACCTTTTTGTGAAAATTTCTTGGTGGATTTGAGCGAAATTTGCTAGATTTGGATTTCTTAAGGTAAAAGCTTCACTTCTATGTAAAAATTTTGGATTTTCACCATTTATTTTGAGTACATTTGGAAAAAAACCTGAAAATCACTATTTATGGTGAAAAATGAGGAAAAATTTATAGAAATTGCATAGAAAGTGTAGTTTATGCTTATAGGAGTAGAGTTTAGTGGATTAGACTTGCTTTTTGAAGTTATTGTGGAATTTTGTGAAATTTGTAGAATGACCCCAAGAATGAAGAGGGGTAACGAAAACACCCACTTTGATTTGAGCAAGTTTGTCAGTTAGAAAGCTCAGGATAGGTATAGTGACGTTTTACAGTCACAAAAGTTAATTCTTAAGAGGCGTTTTAAAAATCCAGGTGGATCTGTGGAAGATTTGATCGTTCGCCGACAATGGGAACAATTCTATTGTTTTTCTATTGTGGCAGTTATTTTTATAGTTCGGGAGTTCTATCCAAACCTCCCTGAGGCAGAAGAGGATCGAGTCATGGTAAGAGACAAATTGGTACCTTTTTTCACAAGAGGTTATCAATCTGTTCTACCATTTAACTCCTGATATTTCGTGTTTTTATGCAAACTATAGTCCGACTAAGATGTAACTGGATGAGATTATTCCATATTTGACTGTTGGAAGGGGACTCTAGAAAATTACAAATGAGAGGAGAGTCAACTTTTCCACTTCAAAGTTAAGTGCACCATCAAAGGCGTGGCACTACTTTATTTCAGCTTGTCTGTTACCAACGAATCATCTCAGTGAAGTTATGAGGAAGAGAGCAACGTAATTATTGTATTCAAGAAGGCGAGCTTATCAATATTTGAGCTTTGATCTGTCAGACTATCATCAGTTCTGCCACTACCGCTACTAGTGCAGGTCTGGGATTTGCTTCCTTGATCTTTTCTTTGTATGAGCAGGCTGGAGTGAGATATGATAGCTGTGAAGAACTGCTGTTGCCTCTAAAGCCAATTACAAGTGTGAATGTGAAGTTGTATTCTGAGCACTCTATTTTTTGTTTGAGAGGAGGATTTTTAAGAAGTTATGGAATGTCAACATCTGCTGCATCCACCTCTGCTGCTTCTACATCTAGACCATCTACCTCGCGAGCATCTACTTCTAGAGGTGAGTCTACTGAAACTCAAGATCAATTATTGTAGAGAATGATGAAAAATATTAATTATACCACAGATAAGGTATGAAATTTAGAAAACTTTGTAGATCAGATTGATGGGTATGCTAGAAGGCATAGTGATTATGAAGAGAAATTTCACTCATCTTTGGAAAGCCTTATTAGGGGTAACCAAGGAGTGGAATATCCTTCATATCCCAGATACCCTGATTATGAGCCTACAGATGTTTGAAATAACAATGAGTCTAATGATGAGGAAGAGGACTGAGTTATTTTAATATTTGTAATATGTGATGAACTATGTGGTTTGGACTTGATATTTGAGTTTATGTGCTTGTTTGGACTATGTGATGTGTTGAACTTTTTTATTTAATTGTTATTGTAACGTTTGTTTTTTGTTAGTATTTTGTTTTAAATTCTAGGGTAGTAATGGTTGTTATGTATTGAGTAATGTGTTTTCGTTAGTTAGGATTGAACATATTTCTATCTTTTGAAATGTTGAAAATCTTGCTAGCTTTAATTTTAAACTTTAATTTCAGAAAACTGCTACCCTATAATTTTCTTTTATCTTGTCAGTGTGTTTGTTTTTATGTTTAGACTATGAAATCAAAGTTAGTGTGTTTATTTTTTTTTATGTTTGTACCCATTACTTAGAAGTCTAATGAACTCTACATGTTAAATTAAAATTAAAATAGTAGAAAATTGATTAAGAATTAATTTTACTCTTGTTTTTAGTTTTTTACTTGTATAATTAAGGTATAAAAATTCTTGTAAGCATGCTATTTCAATTTTCATTCCTACTTATATATATCTGCTACTAAACTGTTTAATCTTGTAAAAATTTAAGTTTGGGGAGGAATGAAAAATAGTTTCAAAACTTGAATTTTATTTGTTCTCAAATGTGCTACAAGTGAATTTGATTTGAAAAAAAATGATCATGCATATGAAGTTATATTAGGAAAGTAAAATTTGATTATAGAAATGAGTAAGAAAATTTAGTTAAAATTCTAAGGAAGAAAAAATTTCAGTTAAAAGTTTTTAGTGTAGAAAATGCTAAATATAGTGTAACTATCTTTAGTAAGAAAAATTATATTTTTGAAAAATTTAGAAATTTAAGCTTTTATTTTTAATCTGAAATTTCTTTTATTAAAAATAATTTTCAAAACTATTATTATATTTATAAGTAAAAGATTTATACAGGACTTTGCTTTAGGAAAGGAGAAGTGGAATTGAAAACCATTAAACGTCTATCCAGATATAGTAATTCTTGACTGTAAAATGGAAAGAAAAAAAAAAGAAGAAGAAAAAGAAGAAGAAAAAAGAAAAAGAAAAAGAAAAAAGAAAAAAAGAAAAAGAAAAAGAAAAGGGAGGAGAAAGTTGAGGATTAGTGTCTAATCAAAAACTGGTTTCACATTTGATCTTTTTAAAGTATAAGACTTGAGAAACTCTTAAGCTTAAGGATATAATATGGTAAGNTGGTGTGATTGGAATATTATGCGATGTGATTGGAGTTCTCTGTGGGAGTGGGAGGTGATTGAAGTTCTATGCAAGGGTATTGTATTTTCTTAAAGAAATAAGTAGGCAATCCAAATATTAAAAGGTTGCAGATTTTTTTTAGAAAGACATATTTTAGAGGTAATGATATTGCTCACAAAAAAGGTTGTGGATTTTTTACGCGAGTGGATCCTACTACCAAAGTAAAAAAAAACATACATTTGCTCACTCCTCAGTGTCCACCACCTAGCTTACTGTTCACACAAAAAAACTCCAAAAATTATAATTAATGGCTCCAACTAAATTAGAAATATTCCTATATAATCCACAGATCCAATAATGAAAGAAAAACAAATGTCAGAATAGGAATTCAACATCAAATATGAGGAAGTTGTAAAATGTCCCCATTTATTAATATCTTTAATTGGTTTGATGGTTGTGTATCTACAACTATTCATCTCATTCCATTTTTTAAAACCAGTGTGCTTGATTATTACCTTCCCTACGGATGAATGTCCTTTCAGCAATGATCTTCAATTTATTCGAATAACTCCAATTCTTATTTAATATAATGACTATCTTCCAAAGAGGTGTTGACCTCACTTTTGTTGAGGTTTAGTCTTTCTTCCTTAGGAGCATAAGATCTAGCCACAAAACTTTCTTATTGACTATCCTAGAGGACTAGTAATGGAACCATACCCATTAAAAATTATAAAACATCTCTTTACTCTTATTGGAGTTCCACATTTTGGTGTTTACTTCTAGCACTTAGAAAGTTGAAACCAACATGAGGGAGCTCAAGGGGAGTCCTCATAGGATTGTCAGGCCTTAAGGTTACTTCTGGGTGGCTTGGTCTTGGTCTTGATCAGGTACACACATACAAACCCTAAAAATCATTCACCCTTGATCATTTTACCCTCTCTTTTGGAAACTCATGTTTGTGATCCCCCCAAACTCTTTGTCTTTGGCTAGGATGGCTAGAACCAATCAATGGAGGATCTAAAATGGCCTTCCCCTTGGTCTCATGGATAAAAGAAGGTAATAATCATGATTAACATATCTGATAGCCTCGAATTCCACCTAAACACCCATCTTTGGCCATCTATGCCTAAATTTTTCCAAATTACCATAATGCCCCTGAAATCCTAATTTTCCCAAATTGCCCTTAAATGCCTAAAGTTTCCAATTATCCTCAATTTCCATCAAATTGATTTCAAGCTTCCCCAATTTCAAATTCAAATCAAAATTCATAATGTCTTAGCCCAATTGAAACCAATATCAAGCCCAATTGAACCAAGCTTCAAGCCCAAATGCAAAGACCAAACCAGTTACCCCAAATTGTTCCAAACTCCAAATCAGAACAAATTGAACCCCATGGACAAACCAATTTCCCCAATTTGAAATCCTAAACTCTTCATTACATTTTTCTAGATCAATTGGAGCCATCAATTGGCTTGGATCCAAGCCCAAGTTCAAGATCCAGCCCAATCTCAAACTTAGCCTAAACCCTTTGAATTAATTAAAGCTTAATCCTCCATAACTTGGTTTGATCCTTTGAGATGCCAATCATATCACCTAGCCAACTAATACACCTAAAATATATAGTGTTCTTAGACACATTTTTATATTTATTTTTGAGATATTGCACTTTAATGGAATGTATTTTTGTTTTTTTTTTCAGATACAGGTAAAAATGATGAAAAATGCTTAAAGGAGTGAAAAATGATCAAATTTGGAGCAAAAAGGAGAAAAATATGCAAAAGGGTTTTGATACCTAAGCGCCAGATCCGGCGCTTAAGCACCACTTAAATAGAGAAGGCCGCACCTAAGCATCAGAGGCCCTGCGCTTAAGTGCCAGTGGCAGTTATTGGATGAGTAAATTTAGTTTCTGCGAAGTTTGAAGATGTCTTTGAGGCACCCATTGGCTTAATAGATGATTATAACAATCATGGATGAAAATTATCAAGAAAGGATGCTTCTCTTAGGGAAATACATCGAATTAAGAAATATTTTGAAGAGAAACCGAGACACATTTTGAAAAATTATAAAATAAAGAAGAGAGGACTTTGAAAAGAGTTCTGAAAAGGTCTAAAAAAGTGTGATTTCTGAAAGCATTAGAAAGTTTTGAAAGTTCTCATTTGGGGAGTTAGTTTGGAGAGATTTTCAGGCACCACTTTTACTTTTATTTTATCCTTCCTCATTTGGGGAGTTAGTTTGGAGAGATTTTCAGGCACTACTTTTACTTTTATTTTATCCTTTTTGTTATTTTATTTTGAGTGGATTGTCAAGAGAAGAGAATCAAAGGAACTTCAATGGCTTGGTGGAGGACTTGAGATAAGTTTTTATCTTTTTATTTTGAGACTACTTTTTTTTTAATTGATACTTGTTGTTGGTTTGACAATAACTTCTTCTTTTAAACTAAAGTGTGGTTTTGTTTTCTCCATAGATTCTGGGTAGTTTTCTTTATATTTTTTTTTAAAATGATAAGTAATTAAGTTTTGGACGAAAGTTGTGGAAAAAATTGATCTTCAATAATGGAAGAAGTGATGATTTAAATCCATGCACTTCATTTATTTCTTGATTTGACCAATCCAAATGTTAAAATTTGTTGTGAGNCAAAATTATTCTTAATAAAAAATTTTAAGTAGAGATAATAAAAGGACTAAATTTTATATTTTGAAAATTTACAATATTTCTGAATTAGATAGAAACTCAAATTTTCATCTTTCTTAACATTAAAAATTTCTAAATTTTAAGTTGGTCTCATTTACTAAATATGTTTTCTAAATTGGACTACTATATTTCTAGATCTAAATTTTAGCAACTCCTAAAGTAACTCATATATATAGCATACTTATTTAGTTTTTAAAGATTGAAGTGTCACTTGAGGATAAGTAACATTTTAATTTTGGAGGATTTTGATACACTTAAAATATATAGTGTTTTTAGACACATTTTTGTAACTATTTTTGAGATATTACGCTTTAATGAAAGGTATTTGTGTGTTTTTTATTTAGGTTAAAGTAAAAAGATGAAAAATACTAAAAGAAGTGAAAGACGATCAAATTTGGAGAAAAAAATGTAAAAATGGTGCAAAAGTGTTTTGGCGCCTAAGCGCTAGATCCGGCGCTTATGCGCCGGTGAAATTGAGAAGACCGCACCTAAGCGCCAGAGGCAGTTATTTGACGGTTTAATTCATTTTGCCAAATTTTAAAGGGACATTTGAGTCAACTATTAGCTAAAGAGGGTGGTTATGATCACTAGAAACGAAAATATGATTAAAATACTTGTGAAAGGAGGCATCCCTTGGAGAATACATCGAATTTGGACACATTTTGAAGAGTTACCATGGCACCTCTTAGAAATTTATAAAAGAAAGAAGTTGATACTTTTAGTGTGTGCTTGAAAAGGGGGTAGTCTTGAGAAGTTCTTTTTGAGAGATTTTCAGGCACCAAAAATTTACTTTATCCTTTTTGTTTTTAATTTTATTGTGAGAGTTAGGAGTGTTGTAAAAGAGAAGTGATTCAAAGGAATTTCAAGAGTTTGGTAGAGGGTTTGAGATAAGTTTTTATCTTTGTTTTTAAACTACTTTTGGTTTTAATCGAAACTTCTTGTTCGTTTGATAATGATTTCTACTTTTAAACTAAAGTGTGGTTTTGTTTTCTCCATGTATTCTAAGTAGTTTTCTTTATCTTTCTCCTTAAAATGATAAGTAATTAAAGTGTTGGATGGAAGTTGTGGAGAGTATTAGTCTTTAATGTTGGAAGAAGTTGTGATGATGTAATTCCATGTACTTTATTTACTTCTTGATCTAGCCTATCTAGATGTTAAATTTTGTTGTGAGAACATGTAAGAACTGGGCTAGTATTATCTCAGTCAAGAATTGGAAAGAATCACATGAGGTTGTATGAATGAGAATGTAATTCATATGATTGAGTGCAAAGGTAGGAAAATATTCATTGATGAGTGTAGATTTAGAGGACTTTAAAGTGAGAGGTTAAAGCCCCCATTGGAAATAATCATTGAAGGGTGTAGAGTTAGAAGAATTTAAAGTGACAGGTTAAAACCCCCAACTTGGTTTTAAGAATCACATGAGGTTATATGAATGAGAATGTAGTTCATATGATTGAGTGCAAATAAATAGGAATCGCATGAGGTTGTATGAATGAGAATGTAATTCATATGATTTAGTGCAAATAAATAGGGAAATAATCATTATGAGTGTAGAGGTAGAGGAATTTAAAGTGACAGGTTAAAGCCCCCAACTTGATTTATTATTTTAGGTTTTGATACGAGATTTTAGCCCCTAGGTGGAGAGAATCGAGGGAACTCTAGAGTGAGAGCTGGTATCTTCCCTGCCGAGCCACTCTTTAGAACTATTCAAACTTTAAATTAGCCAATGTTCTTTATAACATCTCTAGTAAGAGTAAAGAATAATATTCCCCCTATTTGGCACAACACAATTTACATACTTCCATAACAGAAACTGTATATTTATTACTGATTCATGATAAGAAGAAAGATACTTCATATTAAGTGCTTTTCTTTTACATAAACTCAAGTTATCTTTAGAAGTTAAAAAGTAAGAAAATATAAGTGAAAAATATAATAAAAAACATTGTTATATTGTTGCATATAAATAGTTAAGATCAACATACTATCTTGAAATTGGAGTCAACAAAATAGAATATGATTTTTTTATTTCACAAAAAGGTACTCCTATAGAATTCAGTTAAACTATCAAAGTAAGAAGAATGTGAAAGAATTGTTCCTACACTTATCAAGCGTATAACTAGGAGTTTGTGCTACAACTAAAACCCATTTCCAAAATATATAGCAGCTCCCACTTTCAACAAATGATTTCCTCATGATATGGCACTTGAACTACTGTGATTGCCCAAATCAATTGATGGCCCATAGATGCTCAGAGGCGAGCGCCTAGGTGACAGGATTTCTGTATGCTTAGGGTCGAATGGGCTCATAGGTACCCAAGGGTCAGACGCCTAGGAACTGGTATCATGGTGCCTAAATGCCAAATTGTTGGCACCTAAGCGGCAATTGTTTGGGTTTGGAAGGCTAGGACTAACGCCCTAGGGTACCACTTTTCTTTTATGTGCTTCAAGTCTTCCTTGCCTTTCGTACTTCAATTACATGTTATACCCACAATAAAATTGTAAAAATACATTCCTTAAAGTGCAATATCATCAATAGAAATGTACAAAAATAATTCTAATTTATGATTAACTTTTTCATGCATCAAAATCCCCTAAACTTAAATGTTCTTTGTCATCAACTAACAGATCAATTTAAAACTCGATTTAGCTGACTCAAATGGGTGGGTATCATTCAAAGCTACCTACAATCTTGCTTCAAAGGTTCCATACTTAAATCAAAGCATTTACTCTAGTGACTAAGTCCATTTTATAGGCTTTAAAAAATTTACACTCATCAAGTAAAGTGTGATTTCACATCCATTTCAAAAAGAAGAAAGTTTATATCAATTAGTGGAAAATAAATGTAAAATAACAAGAATAGAGCACATTCATTGTATACATTCTAATTATTTATAAAATTTAGAAGACTGAGGAAGATTGTGAAATATTTTTAATTTAGGAAGAGCTGGTAGTAAAACCAATATTTTGTAAGGCTCCTCCTCAAGTTTCTCCTCAGTTCATATTTCATATATACTCTTCTCTTTTACTTTAGGGTTACATATTCAATTCTAAGCATAACTGTTTGAGGATTACTATATCTGGATAGTCCTAAAATGATTTAGAATTTTACTACTCTCTTTCTAAATTCAATTACTCCACAATTCTTTCCTACTGACCATTTTAAAAGTGAAGAATTTATTTGATTGAAATTAAAATTTATGGGAGGCTCAATTCTTATTATAGAACTATCTAATTATACTAATTTTAAAAAACCATTTCTTTTCAAAAATAGATATTTAATCACCCCTTTATACGTTGGTTTGCATAAACTTCATAACATTAATCTAACCTAATCTACTTAGAGTTTACATTAATTAACTATTTTTTCCTTCACCACAAGTGTTATAACACAACATTTAACCCCACTCTCCTTAAGTAAACCAAAAGAGTCTATTTAAATTAAATTCACTAAGGACAAATAAAGTTAAGTCCAACATTATTTTTCTCCCCCCTCCCCCAAACTTAATTTCCACCTCATATAGCAATTTAGACATGCATTAAAAAAAGGAGTAAGTGTACAACAATACTTTCTACCACATGCTCATATCAACATGAATTAATAGCTTTACAATAGAAAGTAAATTTGGATTAAATAAAACACATAACATGAAAGAATTGCACATAGAAGACAACATATATATAAAAGAAAATAAAATAAGTCCAACATAATGATTAACATCCAATAAATAGAAATAACATCTATAGTGATTATAATAAATAAAATTTTTTACACACAATTAAAAAGAAAATTAAAATCACTCATCCTCCTCCTCATCATCAGCTCCTTCCTCATCTTCATCTTCTCTAATGGAATCCTCCTCCATTAGTTGGTTGTGCTAGGAGGGCTGACAGGGAAAATATACAAGGAACTCAATGGGATTGTCTCCTCCAATCCACTGATTCCTCCTGTACATTGCCAAAAAAGTTGCCTAAAAGCTGGCAAACTGATCGCTTTGGCTTTTATTCTACCAATCCATATGCTACATATGGTCCACCAAATCATAGACCACTGCCCAAATAATAGAAATAATGTCCTCCAGCTTACCCAATCTTTATAACATAGAAGTCAAACTAGTGGAAGGCCGAGGCTGGGAGTAGGAAGTAGAGGGCCGAGAAGAACTAGCCCAACACCCAAAAATAGCGTGCTTACTATATAAACTCAAGTTGATTTTGGAGATAGCTTCAAAGTTTACAGCTTTTCCTCCCAACTTTCAAAAGACACCTGAATTTTAATATAACAAGAAAATGGTAGATGGGTACCCCAAACCAAGAGTAGATCACACCTTGTGGTTTTGCTACAGAATGGTTGATGAGGGAACTTATGTCAAAAGATTTCTTGATTTGAATGCAAAAGGTTAGAGAGGCTCAATCTCTGGTGGCATCACTTGAATTAGTAAAGGGGAGAAGCTTGACCAAAATGAAGTAATCACATGCCTTAAAAGCTGATTTTAGATTGGAAGAAGGAAAGTTGATCTTACTTCCGTTCCTAACCTTTTAAGTCCCCTTACTATCTATTAAGAATCTAATGATCTCATCCAAGTCAGTATCTACATGAGTGAAGTTAGATTAGAAGCTTTCAAGGGCATCTCTCAATGAAAATAAAGCATTAATGTGGGAAGGAGAGATGACTACTTGCTTCTCTCTAACTTAAACGGACTCATCAGAAACCTCAGGAAGATTATTATATAACTCTCTGACAACTGAAATTACCATTATACAGTTATTATAGCAGAAATTTTCCCAATCTCAACTTACTGTCATACTCTCAACGACAACCTGAGAGCTAATAAATTCACACTAAAAAATTAACTACTTTTATAATAAGAAGTCTTTATAATGCTCCTCAGATTTGGAACTTACAAACTTCTTCTTATTGAAAGAAGATTTAGATTTTCCACCCTTAGTTTTAGGTATCATTGAAATATGCTATAGATTGAGACTACAAAGGAATAAAAGTAAGAATTTGGATGCAAAAATATGCAAAACAGGCAGATAAATCAAAGCTCACCAAAACTTTACAAAATTTCTTAACCCTATCTCCCTCCTCAAGAAATTCTAAAAAAATTGGATGAAAAAGGAAGAAATGAATTCAAGGATTCAAATTTTACCTTAAAAAGTTGATTTGGGATACCCTAGAAATGCTTTCTTGGTTGCCGAAGAAGGATATAGAGAAAAAATAGTGAAAATAAGTGTAAATCGGGTCGAACTCAGCTTAAAAAGGATATCAGTAGAAGTGGCTCCTAGGCGTTGCTTACCTGAGGAAGTGACACTTAGGCACCAAGTGAGCAGTGCCTTAGTGCATGGTGGTGCCTAAGCACCATGGGTAGTATTGCACAAGCATCAGACCAAATTTTGGCCATGGTCACATCATTTCATAATTCTTCCCCCTAATCACTAAATCTTCTTAAAAATCACACCTAATCAATCAAAATAACATAAACAAACACACTAGTAAAACACATATAAACAAATGGGTTGCCTACCAAGAAGCGCTTAGTTTTGCATCCTCAGCCCCACCATATCAAATATTTTAATCAGGATGACCCAACATCAAAACCTCCTTAAACATTGGTCTCTCTCCTCCTATGGATTGTTTAAGTCTCTGTCCATTCACTTTAAACACTCTACCACTCTTAGGATCTTTAATATCAATTGCAAAAAAAATGATACACCTTTACAACAATAAATGGTCCTGACGACATGGATTTTAGTTTTCCTAGGAATAATTTCAATCATCTATTATGCAAAAAAACCTCCTATCCAGGTTCAAATTTTTTGCTAAAAATCTTTATGATCATGTCATTTCTTCTTTTTCGCTTTATATATTTTGAAAATTTCAAAAGATTCTTGTATAATCTCATCAAGTTCATTTAACTATAGCAAACGTTTCTCACCAGACTCTTTCATATTATACTTTAACTCCTTAAAAGCCCAATATGTTTTGTGCTCCAATTCTACTAGCAAGTGACAAACTTTGCTAAATATGAGCCTATATAGAGACATCCTTATAGGTGTTTTATTAGTAGTCCAACTGAACAATAAAGCATCTTCCAATCTCAAAGCCTAATCTTTTCTGGCAGGATTAATAGTCTTTTCCAAAATCTTTTTGATCTTCCTATTAGAAACTTCTGCTAATCCACTCCTCTAATGATTATATGTTGTAGATATCTTATGTTTAATTCCATACTTCCCCACTAATGTCTCAATTATTCTATTTCTAAAGTGTCTTCCCCTATCACTAATGATAAGTTTAGGTTATCATATCTGTAAAATATATTCTTCATTAAAAATTTAGATACACTTTGAGCATCAGAATTTGGCAAGACCACTGTCTCTATCCACTTTGAGAGATAGTGAACAACTATCAAAATATTCTAATTTTCTAAAGAAGATCTAAAAGGTCCCATAAAGTTTAAACCTTAAACATTACCACACTCTTCAAAGTAAAATTAGAGGCATTTCATCTCTCTTGAAAATATTACCTACTCTCTGACATCTGTCACAAGTCATTATATATTTATTTGCATCACTAAACAAAGTAGGCCAATAACATTCGAACTGTAATATCTTAGCAACAATTCTATATATCTAAAAATATCACCCAAATTTAGAGTAATAACATTTCCTAATGACATCTAGGGTCTCATTTATGGGTAAACACCTCGTATTCACCTAGTTTTGCCCTTAAGTATAAATAATGGTCAGCCCAAAAATAGTATCTTGCATCATTAAAAAATTTCTTTCGTTGATGGTATGTCAGATCATAGTATCATTGACTATGTAATTCATTATTTCAACATACCACATAATGTTCCAATTAGTAACATCAAGCAGTTGCTCATCCAAAATTTTTTTTAATATCCTCATCAAATACACATGAATTTCCCAGATCTAGTCAAGATAAATGATCTGCTATTTGATTCTCGGTACCTTTCTTTTACATAACTTTGATATTGAAATTTTGCAGCAGTAAGACCCATCTGATCAAACATTGTTTGGCATTGTTTTTCAACATCAAATGGCATTGTTTTTCAACATCAAATATCGAATAGTAAAATGGTCGGTATGGACAGTACTCTTAGTATCAATCAAATATGGTTTGAATTTGTTTAATGCATATGTTATAGCTATCCGCTTCTTTTTAGTAGTATTGTATTTAATATGAGCTTCATTCAAGCTCTTAATAGCATAGTACATAGCCCAAAACATTTTGTTGTGCCTTTGTCCTAAAATTTCCTTTATTGAGTAGTCACTCACATCACACGTTATATTGAATGGGCTTCCCCAATCAGTTGAAATAATGATATTAGTGACTAACTTATCCATTAAAGTGTTGAGGGTAGTTAAGCAATCCTATTCAAAGTTAAATAGAACATCATTTTCCAACATATAGCATAAAAGCTTAGTAAATTTAGAGTCCTTAATAAATCGCTAATAAAAGCCATCACGTCCCAAGAAAATTCTAACTCTCCTCACTGAAGTGGGTGGGTTAAGTTTCTCAAAAACCTAATTTTTGGCTAGATCTACTTGCATAACTCTCTCAGAAATGTTGTGTCCTAAGACAATTCCTTTTGAAACCATGAATTGACACTTTTCCTGATTGAGAACAAGATTAGTTTTTTTCACAACATCTTAGTACCTTAGCCAAATTATCTAAACAAAAATCAAATGAAGATTAAAACACTAATAAATCATTTGCGAATACTTCTATACCCTTCTCAATCAGGTCATTGAAGATCGACATCATGCACCGTTGAAATGTCACGGGTGCATTACATAACCTAAATGACATTCTTCTAACAATAAAAGCCCCATAAAGACTCGTGAATGTGGTCTTATATTGACTTTTAGGAGCAATAGAAATCTGATGGTACCCTAAATACTAGTCCAAAAAATAGAAATAGGGGTGACCAACTAGACTATCTAACATCTAATCTAAGAAGGGTAAAGGAAAATGATCCTTCCTAGTGGTTGAGTTTTATTTCTTGTAATCAATACATATTTGCCACCCAATTACATGTCTAGTGGGATCCAGAACATTTTGTTCATTCATTAGCATAGTCACTCCCCCTTTCTTAGGAACACAATGGATAAGCTAACCTAGGCACTGTCTGAAATGAGATAGACAATTCCTACATCAAGCCACTTTAAAATCTCCTTTTTGACAATATCTTTCATAACATGATTCAATCTCTTCTGAGGATCTGCTTGGTGTTTATGATTGTCCTCTATCAGGATCCTATGTATACATATCAAAGGATTAATCCCCTTTATGTCTTTTAAGGGTCCATCCAAAAGCTTTCTTAAAGTTTCGTAGAACGCTCATCAATTTCCCTTCTTGTGAGCTACTCAGCTTTGAGGATATGATTACCGACAATGTAGATGACTTCCCCAAGTAAGCATACTTTAAATATTTAAAAAGCATCTCTGTCGCTTGTTTAGGGGTTCCTCATTGGAAGGAACAAGAGATTTAAAGTTTTTAATAACATCAGCTATCTCAAACCTCTCCCTAACTTTTCTCAAATTATCATCAACCAGTAAAGCAGATTTGTCCATAGCGCCTATAGAATCATCTTCACTCAAATCTTGCTCCATTGATTTAACTTTACAACTCTTTTGAAAGTGGCTAGTATACAAATAGTCAATCATGTCCATCCTAAAATATGCATCTTCATGAAGCTTCAAAGATTTTTACACATTAAAATTTACCTTTTTGATCATTCCCTCTCATTGTCAGTTCTCCTTTTTGCTTATCAATCATCACTCTACTAGTGGCTAGGAAAGGTCTACCTAGTATAATGGGGATCTCTTTTCTTTCTCCATATCTACTACAATGAAATCAATGGGGAAGATAAATTTATCCACCTTTACTAGAAAATCCTCTTTAGTCACCCTCGGACAAATGATTGAGCGATCAACAAGCTGAAGGTTTATTCTAGTAGGAGACACCTCTCCTAATCCCAACCTCTTGAAAATGGAAAATGGCATACGGTTAATACTAGCACCCAAATTACATAAAGCCTTCCCATAAAGATTCTCCCCAATAACACATTGAATAGTAAAGCTCTTAAGATTCTTAAGCTTTTGAGGTAGCTTCTTTTGAATGATAGCAATGCACTCCTCGCTGAGTGCTACCATTTCATAATCTCTAAACTTCCTCTTCTTATTATAGTTTTCCTTCATGAACTTCACATACATGGGCACCTGTCCCAAAGCCTCAACAAATGAAAAGTTGATCGTCAGTTTCTTGAAAACTTCAAAGAACAATGAAAATTGTTGACCAGTTTTTGGTTCTGAAGTCTCTGAAGAAATGATGGCGGTGGTCTTTCTAAGTTATTCCTAGTGGGAGAGACATGTTTTCTTAAATTTTTGGAGGTCTTTCAGGTTCCACGTCCTCTTTCTCCACGTTAAAATCTTTCTGGACCATTTCATCCAACTCTCTTTCACTCCTCAAATTGACTGCCTTCATGTGTATACTATTCTTTTTCTTTAGGATTTATCTCAGAATTACTAGAAAGATTTCAGTGGGGTCAACTACAGTGTGAGTTCAAAATCTTTCCTAATTAGTTCTCTATGTTGCTAATAACAGCACCTTGTATTTATAGCTGATTATTTATTTACAATACAACTTCCTCCAAAGACAGCTTCTTTTTCTTGAATAGTTGGTTTGCATTAAAATCATAAGGATAAGAAGGTCTCATGTTAGAACTACCCTGATTGTTTCAACTCCCAAAAGGGTAAGGTTGATTACTCCCCCATTGTTATTTTCCTACACCTTGATTGTTGTTTCGAATAAAATTAGAGTGGTTCTTCTAACTAACATTGTAATAGCTGGAATACTAGTTGTTCATCCTGTTATTGATCACATTTTGGATCTTAAGTGATGAAGTGATAACATTAACAAGTTGTCCGAATGAATTTTCCTCAATTACTTGTGATCCTTAAGGTTAGTTCATCCTCAACTGATCTAGCTTCTGATATATAACATCTACATGCGAAGTTTAAATTGAAAGCATGTCTATGTCTTATACACTTGTTTCCTTTCTAGGGTTCACTCTTTCCGAAGGTTATTGAAAATTTTTGGTAGCCATCTCCTCGATTAGATAATAGGCTTCATCAAATGGCTTTGACATTAGTGAGCCACAAGCAGTAGCATCACTGATAGACCTCATAGATCCTACTAAACCATTATAAAAAGTATAAATTATCAATTAATCAGGTAGTGCATGATGGGGGCACTTCTTAATATGTTCCTTAAATTGTTCACAAGCTTCATAAATTGACTCACCTTCATACTAACAAAATGAAGTGATATCAATCCTCAGTTTAGCCATTTTGGAATGAGGAAAACAAATAACAAGGAATTTCTAGGCTAAGTCACTCCATGTCCTTATTGATCCAGGTGTTAATGAGTTTAACCACTTTTTTCCTTTATCCCTTAAGGAGAAAGGGAAAAGCCTTAGCCTAACAATGTCATTGGAAACGCCATTATAGCAAAATGTAAGTTTAGATTTTTAAACGGGGTTACCCCAAACTGATTATTCTGAACCATTTGAACGATAGTAGGCATCAGTTTGAATGTGTTAGCTTCTTCGGTAAGGGGTTGAATACTCAAATGAATTTCATCTGTCATAAGATTAACATAGTCTCTTAAGATTCTATGTGTATTTAGATGTTCATCGGTTGGTTCCTGAATTTCTCAGTCGTTTTTATAATTTTTTGTCATCTCTCCAACAAGTTGTTCAAGTCTCTCTTATTTTTAAAATTTTCTAATACTTCTCTCTACTTGGAATCATAAGATTCAAGTCAAGTAGGTCCCGAACTAAACATATATGAATTAGAGATCCCTAAAATTTCTCACACAATTAAACAAAAATATTTTTAGTTTTTCTGGTTTTATAAAAATAGTGAAAGCAATAAAATACTAACAATTAACACTCATGATTTGAAGTCTTAGACCTCGAAGTTCAACTAAAAATTTCCTCATCAAATCATTATCACTCCTCAGCAAAGGCGCTAAAAACTTAATATTGCTTGCAACTGCAACCGCACACTGGGGGCTCACGCAAGTACACGTTTATTATCAATAATATCATATTTTTTTAGTCTGAATGTCGATTGTATAGAGAAAGAGGTAATTTAAAATAGAAAAGGTTATAGCCTACTGGTTTTAAGTTCTAACATGAAAAGTTAAAAATGTTAAAATCTGAAAGGCTAAACTATTGTTTTACAACTAGCTGTAAATTTAAATCTTACACAAGTAATCTTAATTTTAGCAATCTGGAACAAAATATATCAAATACTTAGGAGGCTCTTCCTTCTAATGAGTTAATCGAATAACATGGACTGTAAATTTGCAAGGAGTAAAATATCTAGTGACAAATAGGAGCAACAATCTTTTTTACCCTCTCCCGAGTGCATAAATAAGTTTAGATAAAAATGAATTTAATACTTTAAATCCCATAATTATCCCTTCAAAGTAAATTTCCCTTACATTTACATCTCAACACAAGGCATATCAACCTATACCTCGTAGTTTAATATGATTAACCTAATTGATTCTAACATAGCTTTCTAGTAGTTCACAATACATTTTAGCAATTCACTTGGCAGAATGAAAGGTACATTAAGTTCTTAAGGTTAATTATAACCATTTGAAAATAAAGAAATTGCATGGCACTTCACATTCCATTCAATGATACGCCTAAAAAATGACTACTTTTTCATATATATTTCATGCTCAATTTTAATGATTTTTAAAGATAGTANGGAGGAAGAAAAATTTCTTTAAAAGAATGAAACTAAATTTTATTTGTCCTCAATTAGCTATATTTTAAAAATTTAATTTAACATCACCTTTGGTATTAGAGGCTAACTTTAGAGAACTATATTTGTGTTTCTAAATATATAGTAGACTTAAGTAAAAGTTTTCAATAATGAAAGTTGATTCTAGAGTTAGATATTTGGTACGAAAGGATAAGACTATGTTTTTCTATTTAAAGTAAAAGAAATTATATTTTTGAAATATTAAGAATCTTAGAGTTTCATGTAAGAAGAAAAGAATGAGGTTTTATGAAAANTGAAAGAATAAGACTATGCTTTTTCTATTTAAAGCAAAGGAAATTATATTTTTGAAATATTAAGAATCTTAGAGTTTCATGTAAGAAGAAAAGAATGAGGTTTTATGAAAAATCTTCAAAGTTAATATGAATTTATAAAGTGAAGGAATGTGAAAAGTTTTTAGCTTTAAGAAGAGGATAGTGAAGTTCAAAATTATTAAAGGCTATCCAGGTATAGTAATCCTCACATGAAAAAGAAAAAAAAAATGAAAGGATTAAAAATGATCCTAAAAAAAAGAGAAAAAAAAGAAAAGTATGTGAGGAGAAGCTTGAGGAGATGCCTAATAAAAAATTGGCTTCACTTGAATCAACTTNTGAAAGGATTAAAAATGATCCTAAAAAAAAGAGAAAAAAAAAGAAAAGTATGTGAGGAGAAGATTGAGGAGATGCCTAATAAAAAATTGGCTTCACTTGAATCAACTTGAGGAAGAAGGTTTTATTACATTTTTTTAAACTTGTATTTGTGTATTAGTATCATTACTAATAAAGTTCTCATGAAGTTCTTTTTCATATGGATATTCTAAGTGACTTTAATAAGACAAATTGCAATTCTTCTTGAAATGAATAGAGAATTAGAAACCTTAAACTTGACTATTATATGTTCTTATACTTTTAGTTTTGACTTAAGTTGTTAAAANCATTCTAAGTGACTTTAATATGACAAATTGCAATTCTTCTTGAAATGAATAGAGAATTAGAAACCTTAAACTTGACTATTATATGTTCTTATACTTTTAGTTTTGACTTAAGTTGTTAAAAAAATTTCTTAAGTTGTGATATTATATTTAGTAGACCAAATTATAGAAATTTAGAAGTTAAACTCTCTACCATTGGTCATAACTTTTATGTAGTAAAAGTGTTACTTGAGGACAAGTAACAGTTAAGTTTGGGGGATTTTGATACGCCTAAAAAATGACTACTTTTTCATATATATTTCATGCTCAATTTTAATGATTTTTAATGATACTATACTTTAAAGGAAGGTATTTTGCATATTTTTGTTTCAGGGACAAGAAATGGAGTTTTGGAGAAAAAGAAGTAAAAACGGTGCAATTTGGAGCAAAAACGAGCAAGAAAGAAAATTCTCTCCTATCACATTTCAATATAGCTTTCTATGCTTAATCTCTTTTACACTTCTCACATATTTTTGAATGAAATTACAATTTAAAGAAATGTTGTTTTTATGCTTATTTTGTAGGTCTATCTGTTAGGAATGCAACACAACTGAAATGAGGCGAAACAAAGCTAAAACGAAGCCAAACGAAGCAAAATGGTGGAGTTGCGCAAGTTGGGCGCCGTTGACGCTAGAGTGAAGAGAGCGATGTGAAAATGGCACCGACGGCGCCGACAACACTGAATACAGTTTGATGTTGGATGAATTTCTAGAAGATTCAATGTACTTGGACGCTTTTTGGAAGGTTTCTTGAGGCATCTCTTAGGAAATTCGTCCCTACACTATAATTGAGTGCTTTCATGTCAGAAAAAGTGGTGTGTGTGAAGAGAAAAAATGTGGAGAATGTTTAGAGATCTTAGAATAGGAGTAGAAATGTAGATTTCTACCTTTTTGGAGGGATTGGTGAGGGGATTTTGAGAGAATCTGTAAAGGAATGTTCTAGTATTGCATGGATCAGCGGGAAACTTTGTGGGAGAGATTTTCATCTTTCTTTCAAGGGAAAAAAACTAAGTATTGTGGTCTTCATTATCTCATGATTTTTTAAACACTTTTCTAGTTGATTTGCTCTGATGAAATGAAGTTTTCTATTGTGTTTTCTTCATGCTTTGTGTTGTGTTTTTCTTACTATTTCTTCTTATTAAGAAATAGTGACATGAGAGAATAATGTCATTGTTTTCCTTTTACTTTTCTTCTGCAATGAGTAGAATTCATGTTTAGGATTTTGGGATGCATGCTACAAAAAGTTTCAATTATAAATGTAATGATTTTTACTTGCACTTCATTTACATTAAAATAAGGGTCCGTTGCAGTGTTAGAATTTGTTGTAATTGCATTATGACCAGAGAGGGCGGTGTAATTCTCAACAAAGTGGAACCACATNTTAAGTTAAAATATTAATTAGTTTACTAGAACAGGAATATTATTATTTAGAGATTGCAATCACAAAGGAGAATATAGATTCTTAGGAGTCTTTGTAGGGTTAAGAGAACTTAATCATAATATGAGACTTTAATGCTTCTTACGTATCAAAAGAGTTTAAAAAGTAATAATCCATTATTGTCAACAAACTAAAAAGAATGAAGTGGTTGAACATAGAATTTTAATAAAATTCAATTCAAATGAGATTTTCTTACATTAGCAACAGNAAAATAAAAATGGTGCAATTTGGAGCAAAAACGAGCAAGAAAGAAAATTTTGTCCTAGCACATTTCAATATTTCTTTCTATGTTTAATCTTCTTTACACTTCTCACACATTTTTGAATGAAATTACACTTTAAAGAAAGGATGTTTTTATGCTTATTTTGTAGGTTTTTCTATTAGAAATGCAACGCAACTAAAAATCTACGAAATGGAGCTAAAACGGAGCTAAACGAAGCAAAATGGTGGAGCTGCGCAATGTGGGCGCCGAGGGTGCCAGAACCGGCACCGACCGCGCCAGAGTGCAGAAAATGATGCCAAAATGGTGTTGAAAACACCCAAAACAGCGCCGACAGTGCCCGAGACAGTTTGGACGCGATCCTGGGTAAATTTTTAGAAGATTCAATGTATTTGGACGCTTTTTGGAAGGGTGCTTGAGGCATCTCTTGGGAAATTCATCCCTACACTATAATAGAGTGTTTTTATGTCAGAAAAAGTGGTGTGTGTGAGTGGAAAAATGAGGAGAATGTTTAGAGATCTTAGAATAGGAGTAGAAATGTAGATTTCTACCTTTTTGGAGAGATTGGTGAGGGGATTTTGAGAGAATATGTAAGGGAATGTTCTAGCATTGCATGGATCAGCGGGAGACTTTGTGGGAGAGATTTTCATCTTTCTTTCAAGGGGAAAAAGTTAAGTATTGTGTTCTTCATTATCTTATAATTTTTTAAACACTTATCTAGTGGATTTGCTTTAATTTAATGAAGTTTTTCATTTTGTTTTCTTCGTGCTTTGTGATGTGTTTCTCTTACTCTTTCTTCTTTTTTAGAAATAGTGGCATGAAAAGATTATGTCGTTATTTTTCTTTTACTTTTCCTTTGCAATGAGTAGTATTCATGTTTAGGATATTGGAATGCATGCTAGAAGTAGTTTTAATTATAAATTGTGAAGGTTTTTCAACTCCTCTCTTAATTTACTTTTCGATCTGGCTAATTGAATTGTTAAAATATATTGTGAAACATATGATCCAGGAAATGGAGTAAGAGTTCTACAACAGAGTGAGAATCACATTTAAGTCCATGAAAGAGTATTTTGTTTATGGGATTAAGTGCAAATAAATAGGGAAATATACTTTGTTGGGTGTAGAATTGGAGATTTCTTGGGTTACAGACTAAAAATCCCCAATTCAATCTTAGTGTTTAAAAACTAAAGTGAGTGTTAGCCTTTAAGGGAAGGGAAGTGAGAGCTCTAGAGTGGGAGTCAGTATCCTCCTAGCCTAGCCACAGATTTATGGACTAAACCTAATATCAGCCAATGATTTTCTATAACATTGAATCAGAGCAAAGAATTAAAATTGCTCCTATTTGGCACATACAATATTTAATGTATCTCATTCCTTTACATTATCCAATTTTATACATAAGAAGAGTAGTTTTTAACATCTTAAAATTCTTCAAACCGACTCATCCAAAAAGGTTTTCTTTAGAATTAATATTTTCATTTAAGACTAGTTATTAGTTGTTTTAAACTTAAGACTAACATTTATGAGTACTTATTAGAAAAATCACTTAAATTGATCTTCCAAACTAAGGGCTAATAGTAGTAGACTGGAATTTATCTAAAGACATCTTTTCTCGCTTAATCAGAAAGTCCTATATTACTTGAAGCGATACGTGCACTTGTGTAAAACCTATAGTGTGTGAACTATTTGCTATATTTCATAATATTTCAATTTTGTATATTAGCTACTAAATATAAATTGGGTCAAGTTTTTTGCTGTCTTTTGAAAGCTAAATTACTGTGTAATTAAGGGTCGGGTCAAGTTTTTGGCACTGTCTCAGGGGAATTGAATTGACATAAAACACACAGAAAAACAAAACATACTAGGGGCGCATCAAGTTTTTGGCATCGTTTCGGGGAAGCTTCGGTAAGAATTTCAGGAGAATTTTAGTTGAAGTAATTAGGCTTGGACTTGGAAAAAATGTAGTGTCTTAAAAACTATTTTTTTGTGAAAAGTGTTTTTTGTATAAAAAGTGTTGTGAAAAAAAACTGTTTGTGTAAAAAATAAGGTGTTTGTGAAATTTTTTTGTTGTGTTGAATATATATTTTGTTTTATTTGTTTAATTTTTAATTTATTATTTGTTGTGTTGCGTATGCGAAATAAAGGATCCGCAAGACTTGTGCCTTATGATCCTGTGTTAGAAAAAAGGAAAAAATCAAAAAAAATAGAAAGAACTTGAAGAACTAGAAATGAAAATGGAATACATTCAAAATAATTTGGAAAATCATCATAAATCTTTGAGGGATTATATAAATCCTACGATAGATGAAATTTATTCAAGTATACAAAATCCTCTCATAGAAACTGACTCATTTGAAACAAATCCAGATATTATCCAACTGGCGCAGAACAACCAGTTTGGGGGAACTTCTTTGGAGGATCTTTATTTACACTTATCAAGTTTTCTAGAACTTTGTGCTACATTTTATTATAATGGCATGTCAGACAATGTTGTTAGATTAAAACTTTTTCCTTTCTCACTAAGGGATAAGGCTAAAATGTGGTTATACTCATTAGCACCTGGCTCAATTAAAATTGGGAGGAGTTAACTCAAAAATTTTTAGCTAAGTATTTTCCACCTTCAACGACTCCTAAACTTATAAATAATATTATCTCATTTTGTCAGTATAAAAGGAGAATCAATATACGAAGCTTGTGAAAGATTTAAGGAACTTCTAAGAAAGTGTCCACACCATGCTCTGCTCGATTGGTTAATCATTCAAACTTTTTACAATGGGTTAGTAGAATCCCTTAAGTTTATAATTGACGCTGCCGATGGTGGAGCATTAATGTCAAAACCATTTAATAAAGCATATGTGTTAATTGAAGAAATGACTACAAATGAATTTCAATAGCCCTCTAAAAGGGTAAATCATAAAAATGTAGCCAGTGTTCACGATACATATGTGATTGCAATTCTTGTATCTCAGGTTGCTAAAATATCAAGGAAGTTGGACCAATTTGAAATGAACCAGCCTTTATTTACTCCAGTAAGTGAGGAAGTTCATTAGATCATATGATTGATTCTAACTTATCATATGAGACATTAAATACCATAAACAACTCATATTCTAACTTTTACAACCCAGGTTGGAAGAACCATCCTAATTTTAATCGGAATCACTCTACTTGGAGTGGAAACCAACAATGGGAAAATAATCATTCAAATACTAATGGAAGTTGGAATAAACAGGAGAACAGAAATTATAGACCTTCATATTCTCTGGACTCTAATAATGATTGACAATTTGTGGATAAGAAGATGTATATAGAAGATATGGTATTACAAATGGGAAACCAATTGTAAAGTTAAATTGCTGCGATTAGAAACATAGATAATCAACTGGGAAATTGCTAATTCACTTAACAATATACCCCAAGGAACACTTTGTACCAACACTGAGATCAACCTTAAAGAGAACAATAACGAACAGATAGAAGCTATCCAATTAAGAAGTGGAAGAGAGATAGAGGATGTCATTAGAAAAGAGAAAGAAATTGTGAGAGAAACAAAGGAAACTAGAAGACCTGAAGAACATGTTTCTAAGGGTCTAGAAAAATTAATATCTCTAACTAAAATCAATTTAGAAAGACCACCACCTCCATTTCCTCAAAGACTTAGACATCAAGAGTTGGATAAACAATTTTCAAAGTTCATGGACGTACTTAAGAAGTTAATGATAAATATTCCTTTAGCAGAAGCTTTAGAACATATGCCAAGTTATGCAAAGTTTATGAATGAGATATTAAACAAGAAAAGAAAATTTAAGAATTACGAGACAGTTGCACTAAGGGAGGAGTGCAGCGCTATATTTCAGAAAAAGCTTCCTAAGAAATTTAAATATCCTTCTAGCTTAACAATTCCTTGTGTATTTAGAGAAAGATTATGTGGAAAAGCTTTATGTGATTTAGGATTAAGCATTATAGTGATGCCTTTATCTATATTTAGAAGGTTAGGTTTAGCCGATATTTCTCCCACTACTGTAACCCTTCAATTAACTAGTTGATCTATCATTTATCGAAAAGGGGTTATAGAAGACGTGCTTGTTAAAGTGGATAAATTTATCATTCCTATGGACTTTATTGTATTAAATATGGAGGAAGATAAGAAAAATCACATTCTTTTGGTAGACCTTTTCTTGTTACTGGACAAGTTATGATAGATATGCAAAAAGCAAAGTTGATTATGAATATTAATGACCATAAAACCACTTTTGATGTGTTAAAGACTATAAAGTAATTAGCTGAGAGAAAAGATAATGATTATTTTTGGACGGATGAAATTGATTATATAAGTAAAGACCATTTTCAAAAAAAAATTTAGAGTAATTTAACAGATGAGATCGAAATGGACTTTCATGATTAGTCTAAAATGTTGTTTAAAGAAGACTGTATGTATGTTCAGGAGAGGTGTAAAATGATGGATGTTACCGAAAATAATAAACTTTTAATTCCATCTGTTGAAAAATTTCGTGAACTTAAAATGAATATACCCCATAAAATTTTAAAGCTTACCTATATAGAGAATTCATCTACACCACCAGTCTTTATATCTTCATATTCGACTTAATCACAAGATGAAACTGAATTGAATGATGAATTCAGTAAAAGATCTCCTATGAAAGAGTTATTCAAAGTCACTGAATGACATATTTCGTGGTATATAAACAAAATGAATGAGATTCTGATGTTGGGGCAGATTATTTTAGTTATCCCCTAGAGATTTTACCTAGTGACTCTGAGATAAATCCTAAGGATATGAATGATGAGCAATTTGAAATTATTGAACTAGTATTTAGAAGAGAATTCGAGGATATGTTTCAAAAGAACTTTGAGTTTAGAGATGAGGATAAAGAGATTGAAAGACCAATGGAAGAAATTTCTGAGGAGTTAGAAAGATATATAGAAAGACCACCTCCACCATTTACTCAGTACCTAGGGAAAGAATTAGAAGATAACTTGAAAGACAAGAGTAACCTAGAAGAATTTGATCTAGAATCTGAATTATCTAGAGAGAATCTAATCCAAAATTTGGGAGATCATGAAGTATCTTATAAAGATCCATTTCTTATTAAATTTAAGGATTATATTAATATGAAAATCGAGAAAATCACTAGAAGAATATTGGATCTAGAAAGAAATTTGAAGAACAAGGATATGAATCAATCTGAAAAGGAAGAGCTGAAAGAAAAATTTAAATTCGAGGACTTTGTAGGAATCCCTGGATCTGGAAAAGATTGGGCAATTGATCAAGAATTACTTAATTAGAATTTTGATCCAGGTGGAATCATTTGTCAGGCTAGCGACGTTAAACCAAGCGCTTTATGGGAGGCATCCCATAGTTATTAGTGAGGTTTGATTTAGTATGCTTAAGAGTTATGATTGCTAGTGCTGTATTGTATTTGCTTTAGTGTTGATTGATCATTTTGATTGATGATTGGTGGATGCTTAGATTTTTGTGCTTTGATTTGATCTTTGCATGTGTCATGAGGGAGATGATTTCTTAACCTCTGAAGAGTCCACTACAACTCGGGTCCAACCCAGACTTGAGTTTTAGAAGAGACATTATGAATTTATTAGTGACAATTCCATCTCAATTTTGTTACTTTCTTTCTTTGACCTTGTTTTCATTTGGTAGGAGTAGCTAACCTATTTGATGAGTAACATGTGGATGAATTTACACTCTTATAACTTCTAGAGGTGCTTAATTATTGGGTTATGGTGATGTCTAGTGTTGGTGCTCGAGAACCAATATATCAGGGATAATCTTATCTTTGGGATTAGAATCTATAAAATCATTTATAAGTACCCAATATATTTGTGTAGTGATTCCATTAGAAATTGGAAGTAAGTTAGTGAGATGTGATGAGTTAAACGAAGAATTGACCTCATTTATTATGTGTGTTTGCATTTGTGTTACAATAATATATAGGACTTGAAGAACATTTTTATATTCTAATGTTGATACATGTTATGCTAGTTAGACTTTTATTTAGTTAATTTCATTCTGGCAAGTTTAGTTTAGATTTACTTTCTACTACATGTTTTATATCTTGATAAATAATTGTAGATGTTTTTTCTAGAGATTTGTGGTAGATAAAATTTATAAACTGTTTTTCTTCCTACTTATATTTTTTGCACTAAATGCTATACATGTTAAAAATCAATTTTGGGGGGAGGAAGAAAAAAAGATTTTAAACCTAAGTATACTTTCTTTTAGTTTAGTATTATTGCATGCATGTTTTAGGCTAGATTTACTTTCTCCAACAGTCATTTTATCCTGATTATGACTGTATATGAATTTGAGAGGGTGTTGTAGTAGTTAGTAGATTCAACTTTTACTTTTTCTTCTTGCTACATTTTATGAAATTGATTGCAAAATATTTAAAAATTTTAATTTGAGGGGAAGAAAATTTTCCTTAAAAGAATAAAACTAAAATTTATTTGTCCTCAATTAGTTATCTTTTAAAAATTTAATTTAACATGACATTTGGTATTAGAAGCTAATTTAGAGAACTATATTTGTGTTTCTAAGTATATAGTAGATGTAGGAAAAAATTCTCAATAATGAAAGTTGATTCTAGAGTTAAGATATTTGGTACGAAGGAATAAGGCTATCATTTTTCTATTTAAAGTAAAGAAAATTATATTTTTAAAGTATTAATAATCTTAGAGTTTCATGTAAGAAGAAAAGAATGAGGCTTTAAGAAAAATCTTCAAATCCAGTATGAATTTATAAAGTGAAGGAATGTGAAAAGTTTTTAACTTTAATAAGAGAATAGTGAAGTTTAAAATTATTAAAGGTTATCCAGATATAGTAATCCTCACATGAAAAAGAAGAAAAAAAAAAAAGAATTAACAAATAATCCTAAAAGAAAAAGAAAAGAAAAATAAAAGAAAAGTATGTGAGGAGAAGCTTGAGGAGATGCAAAATCAAAAATTAGCTTCACTTGAATCAACTCGAGGAAGAAGGCTTTATTACATTTTTTAAACTTGTATTTAAGTATTAATATCCTTACTGATAAAGTTATCATAAAGTTCTTTTTCATATGGATATTCTAAGTAACTCTAATATGATAATTTACAATTCTTCTTAAAATGAATAGAGAAACAGAAATTTTAGACTTAACTACTAGATGTTCTTATACTTTCAGTTTTGACTTAAGTTGTTAAAAAAATTTTCTTAAGTTGTGCTATTATATTTAGTAGACCAAATTATAGAAATTTATAATTTAAACTCTCTATCATTAGTCATAACTTTTATGTAGTAAATGTGTTACTTGAGGACAAGTAACAGTTAAGTTTGGAGGATTTTGAAACGCCTAAAAAATGAGTACTTTTTCATATATATTTCATGCTCAATTTTAATGATTTTTAATAATATTGCATTTTAAAGGAAGGTATTTTGTATATTTTTAGTTTCAGGAATAATAAATGGAGTTTAGGAGAAAAGGAAGAAAAAACGGTGCAATTTGGAGCAAAAACGAGCAAGAAAGAAAATTTTGTCCTGACACATTTCGAAATGTCTTTCTATGTTTAATCTCTTTTACATTTCTGACACTTTTTTAAATGAAATTACACCTTAAAGAAAGATTATTTTTATGCTTATTTTATAGGTCTATCTGTTAGGAACACAATATAACTGAAACGGGGTGAAATAGAGCTAAAACGGAGCCAAACGAAGCAAAATGGTGGAGCTGCGCAGGGTGGGCGCCGACGGCACTAAAACTGTCGCCAACAGCGCCAGAGTGTAGAAAATGACTCCAAAACGGCGTCGACAGCACCCGAGACGGTTTGGACGTGATTCTGGGCAAATTTCTAGAAGATTTAATGTATTTGGACGCTTTTGGAATGTTCCTTGAGGCATCTCTTGGGAAATTCATCCCTACACTATAATAGAGTGTTTTTATGTCAGAAAAGGTTGTGTGTGTGAGTGGAAAAATGTAGATAATGTTTAAAGATCTTAGAATAAGAGTTGAAATGTAGGTTTCTACCTTTTTTGAGAGATTGGTGAGGGGATTTTGAGAAAATCTGTAAGGGAATGTTCTAGCATTGCATGGATTAGCGGTAGACTTTGTGGGAGAGATTTCATCTTTCTTTCAAGGGGGAAAAGCCGAACACGAGCTGTTCACGAACAAAGAGTCATTTTGACAACCCTAATCACGTAACAATAAGATGTTAAGGATTGAGACAAAATTTAAAAATCATTTGAATCTAAATTAATAATTTTTATTCTATTTTCATCATTAATACTATTAATTGATTATAAATTTTTTTANAGAAATTTCACCTACATAAGACCCTAATTAACATATATTCAACTTTTTAGAATTATGTGCAATTATTAGATATAACGATGCCTCAAATGATGCTCTTTGGCTTAGGTTGTTTCCCGTTTCTTAAGAAATAAAGTAAAAAATGTGGCTACACTCTTTACCTCACGGNAACCATGAGCATAAACATGACCGTATGAAACCATTTATATATAGAAGACATGTTAAAAAAGGAAAATTGCAATTAATGGAGTTCATGTTAACATTGATTTCATTAACTTCAACACGGCAAAGTGAGAAAATTAGGAGTTTTGGAGAAGAAACTTGATGAGCATATCAATGAAAGATACATAGAAATAAGAGCATCAAGAAAGAATCATTACAAAATTTTTAGTCCATGAAAACCTCCATAGATGTTCCAAGACGCGTGGATCGCTTCCTTCATATGCCATCAAGTATTTTTATATATCAAGTACAACGAAGAAAAATCTATATTTAGTAAAATCAATAAGAACATGAACATTTATATATAGACAAGAAGTGACCAAGATGATAATTTGAATTGCATCTTGCCTTCTCCTTTTTGCAAATCTAGATGTATTAGTACTAAGGTGTAAATGTTCTGATACTCTCTTATCTTGAAAGTATGCCAAATGCAAATATGCTACAAATATTAATAACAAAGATTAACAAAATATTAGTTTGGATTAACCCAGTCTAAATTGAAAAGGAGTTTGAAGAATCAATGTAATTAATTAATATAGCTATAAATATTTGTATGTTAGGAATACAATAACAGATCCTTTATCAGGCTATAATTGATTGCTGAAATTACTCAAATATTGACTTGTATTGCCNCCACAAAATCATCATAGCTCTCCGTGGTGCCACCAGTCTTCTCAACAACAACCTCCTTTAGCTTCTCATCAATTTTGAAAATAACATATCGATGTATCTTCCTTCTTTGAAGCTCTAAGAATATGTCTTTGCAGTGATCAGCCACACCCATCCCAGATAATGAACAAGACTGAAGCATAATCAGCAAATCGACATAACAAAAAACATCAGTACTAATAATTGTGTGAGAGAATATGACATCACAGCACAAAACAAAGATAATATATGATTGCACAATTGAAATTTGTTTCAGCTTCATATACGAAATTTAGGCCATATAGCCAGTAAACCTTACAAGCAAGTTACATAATCTATTTATGCTAAATTTACTTTTATCTAAGAGGATTTAAAATTCCAGCTAAAGACACAAGAATTTAAGGATTTCTAACAAATGCCTTAGATAAAAAGAAGAAAAGTGTGCATATAGAAAAGGTGGCAAAGAAAAAATTCAAGGCCTACATTTGACAAACAACTGCAACTTTATTTCATAAGTTTTTACTTGCTTTGAGCTTACAGCCTTTCAATGATATAGATTAACAATGCAAAGGACAAACAGGCTTAGACGCCAAGTACATAAATGAACTACAACAAAATGATGATTCTCTGGCTGACAGAAAGTAGATAGCATTTTATCCCTTAAGGTTATAGATGTGCCAAATGAGCAGAATATTTTTAATTAACTACAACAGTAACATTGAATAAAGAGAATACCAGAATAACAAAATAGGTTAAAAACAAACGAGCAAGGAGCTTAAATTGAATAGTGGAACATTATAGCATATCAAAATAACATGAATTCAAACCAAATCATTTTTTCAGCAGAGTCAAAGAAACAAAATAGGATAGATATCCCTCGAAATAAATCCTTCATAGAGATCCATG
Source organism: Phalaenopsis hybrid cultivar (assembly GCA_002079205.1). Lineage (NCBI taxonomy): Eukaryota > Viridiplantae > Streptophyta > Magnoliopsida > Asparagales > Orchidaceae > Phalaenopsis > Phalaenopsis hybrid cultivar. The sequence goes on from JXCR01145644.1 coordinate 59,080, forward strand.
AATAAAAAGCTTGCAAAGAATAAAGTCACAGCAGAAAAATGTGTTACATACTGAGTAAAGTCAACAACAATGTTTTC
>JXCR01145644.1:64629-75716 GCA_002079205.1 Phalaenopsis hybrid cultivar
ATATATATATATAATCAAAAAAGGAGGAGAGCCAAGGTCTCTCCCTCTCAAAAAAAAAAAAAATCAGTTACACCCCCTGTCTCCTCCATTCTCCCGATCGCGAGCCGCTCCGCTCCCCATTGCCGATTCGCGAAAGCCTTCTCCTTCGTCACCGATCCTTCTCCATCTCCTGCTGCTCCTTCTTCTTCTTCTCCTATTTCTTCTTCTTCTTCTCCTATTTCTTCTTCTACTTCTTTTTTCTCCTATTTCTTCTTCTTCTTCTTCTCTTAATTTTTTTTTCTTCTTCTTCTTTTATTTCCTCTTCTTCTTTTTCTTCCATTTCTTCTTTTCTCATAATATTTCTTCTTCTTCTTTTTCTACTATTTCTTCTTCTTCTTGTTCTCTTAATTTGTTTTCTTCTTCTTTTATTTCCTCTTCTTCTTTTTCTTCCATCTCTTCTTCATTCTCCTAATTTTTCTTCTTTTTCTTCTTCTTCTTTTTCTTCTCAGTCAACCCCGCCAACCTTGTCATTTTACCTTCCCGGCGACCGGATACTTCGCCTGAGCACTTCGACGTCGCCGGACAGCGAGTGTTGCCGCTGTTCGAAGAGGCGTGTGCATCTTTTACCTTGTGGGTTCCCCTCCTTCACTGTCGTCAAGCGATCCTCTCTCGCGAAGGTACCTTTTTTTTGTGTCGCATATTTTTATATGATAAATTATTTTTTTTCTGGTACTTCGCATACCTCACTGATCCCTTTCTCTCTTGTCTTTATCGGCACTGTTTTTTACCTGTGCGCATTTTACGAGGCACACTGGAGCATGGATCGGACGTCGGCGAGCTTAGCGCAAGCAAAGAGAACGCGTCTGCAGCCGTCACGGTGGTGAGATTCTCTAACTCCTAGTTAGACTTAGGTTTTAGCGGTGTCTAGGCGTGTGGGTTTGATCGCCCACACGGGGTGCGTGCTGGCATGGGTCGGCGCGACGACGTGCCTGCGTGATGGATCGTCGATTTCCTAAAGCTAACCTTTAGGTTAGGACTTCCTGTGCGTGGCCAATCACCATTCGTAGAGCCGAGATCTCTCATTTGTTATAAGCCTTAGCACAATCCCTGTTGGGTCGGAGTCCCTCACTCCCCTTGCTTTGGGTTCCCCAGCTTTACTTGGAGAAGCTAGGGGGTCAGACTTGGCAAAGCGAGAGAATCTTCATAGCTGTCTCGCTTTGCAAAGTCTGGAGGAGTTCGCGAAATGGTGAAAGCTTTGTTGCTAACACATTTTGCGACACCGTGGAGAGTTTCCCCCTCGGAGATCCGGGGAGAAACTCCCCACATTTCCTCACCAAAACAAGAGGCGGCAATGCCGCATTTCCAAAGGTCTAAACCCTAGGTTTCCTAGGTGAGGTCGTTAGTACGAGTGTGGCTCGCTATCATGTGTGGTTATTTGCACCTCATTGTTTGCATATGTGTGTCTTGCATTGTTACATATTGTGTGTCATATATTCACACTACACTTGCACTTGCACCTTGCACCTTGCACCTTGCACTTGCACGTTGCACTTGCACTTGCATCATTGCACCTTGCACTTGCACCTGCACCGACACCACTTGTGCCTCGATCGGTTATCCCGAACCGGTCACACTTGCACGTTGCACTTGCTCCTTGCACGTTGCACCTTGCACTTGCACTTGTATCTTATATCTTGCACTTGCACGTTGCACCTTGCACGTTGCACTTGCACGTTGCACTTGCACTTGCACTTGCAACTTGCACTGACACCACTTGTGCCTCGATCAGTTATCCCAAACCGGTCACGTCATTTGTGTTTCAGCCGGCTACTCCAATCTGGTTGACACAATACTTTGGTTTGACCAGATGCTCCATCTGGATCGACCTACCACTTGTTCCTTTGCATGTTGTGTATGTGCATGTACATGTTTGTCTGCATGATTTATATCATCTCCTTGAGTTGCATTCCTTCGGGTCACTGCCTTACCAGTATACCCTCTTTTCGGGCCCCTGCCGCTACGGCATGCCTACTTTCATGTCACTGCCTTACCGGCATACCCTCTTTTCGGGCTCCTGCCGCTACGGCATGCCTACTTTCGGGTCACTGCCTTACCGACATACCCTCTTTTCAGGCCGCTGCCGCCACGGCATGCTCATTCATTCGGGTCACTACCGTACTGGTATACCCCCTTTTTTTTTTGGCCCCTGTCGTCACGACATGCCCATCCTTTTTGGGTCACCACCTTACCGGTATACCATCTTCGCAGGACCCTGCCGCTACGACATGCCCATTCCTTCCAGTCACTGTCTTCATGACATACTCTTTATCACTACTGTATGTTTCAATTTGCATGCATTAGCATTTGCATTGACATGTTTGCATGGATAGCGAGTCAAGTTCGTTAGGATAGTGCCCCCGTGTTGGTCGCGATGCCTTAACGAGCATTGCTTGCTGGGTTGATCCTAGTGAGCAATGCGAGTTAAGTCACCGGGATTGACACGAGTATGACTGTGCTAAAGATCTAATAGATCTAACTCGTGTCATCATTCTTCGTGACACCCTTTAGATCCTTTGGATCTTTATGATGGGGCCGGTAAGACGACCCTGTCAAAGTCATACTATACCTATACTTACCCCCTCACTTAGATACTAGGTTAACACAACTTCCGTTAGATGGTGTGCTAGGCTAGGATTTAGGGTGCTAGATAGTCTTTTTGATGTCTGGCTATTGTTCTTTGTTGGATTGGTTACCCTAGCAAGTATCTTTCTTTTGCATTGTGCTTGTGGTGTGCCTACATGTTGCATATGTGTGCTAGTGTGTTAGGGCGTTCTTCTGCAGGGAGCCATGTTTATTTTTATACACACACAGGTACCGCTATTGGGGGNAGAGTTCGCGAAATGGTAAAAGTTTTGTAGATAGCACATTTCAGGACGCTGTGGAGAGTTTTCCCTTCGGAGATCCGGGGAGAAAACTCCCCACATTCCCTCACCAAAACAAAAAGCGACGGTGCCGCATATCCAAGGGTTTAAACCTTAAGTTTCCTAGGTGAGATCGTTAGTACGAGCGTGGCTCGCTATCATATGTGATCATTTGCACATCATTGTTTGCATATGTGTGTCTTGCATTATTACATATTGTGTCATATATCACACTCGCACTTGCACCTTGCATCTTGCACCTGCACCTGCACCGACACCACTTGTGCCTCGATCGGTTATCCCGGTCCGATTGGCACAATACTTTGGTTTGACCGGATGTTCCATCCCGATCAACCTACCACTTGCTCATTTGCATGTTGTGTATGTGCATGTACATGTTCGTTTGCATGATCGATATCATCTACTTGAGTTGTATTCCTTCGGGTCACTGTCTTACCAGCATACCTCTTTTCGGACCCCTCCCGCTACGGCATGCCTACCTCTGGGTCAATGCCTTACCGGTATACCCTCCTTTCGGGCCACTGCCGCCACGGCATGCCCACCTTCGGGTCACTACCTTATCGGCATACCCTCTTTTCGGGCCCCTGCCACTACGGCATGCCCATTTCTACGAGTCACTGTCTTCATGACATACTCTTTGTCACTACTTATATGTTCTGATTTTCTTGCATTAGCATTTGCATTTACATGTTTGCATGGATAGTGAGCCAGGTTCGTTAAGAGAGTGACCCTGTGTTGGTCGTGATGCCTTAACGAGCATTGTTTGATGGGTTGATCCCAGTGAGCAATGCGAGTTAAGTCATCGGAACTGACATGAGTATGACTGTGCTAAGAAATCCAATGAATCTAACTAGTGTCATTCCCTATTGTGATACTCTTTAGATTTTTTTGGATCCTTAGGATGGGGCCAGTAAAGTGACCCCGTTAAAGTCATACCATACCAAAACTTCCTCCTCACTTAGATATTAGGTCGATGCACTTTCTCGGTAGATGATGTGTTAGGCTAGGATTTAGGGTCTTAGATAGTCTTTTTGATGTCTGGCTATTGTTCTCTATTGGATTGGTTGTCCTAGTCATATATCTTTCTTTTGCATTATGCTTGCGATGTGTATGCATGTTGCATATGTGTGGTTGTGTGTTAGGGCGTTCTTCTGCAGGGAGTCATGTCTATTTTCATACACACACACAGGTACCGCTATGGGGGGAGCAAGTAATGATTTCTAACCCCTTTTGTTTGCAGGTGCTATTAGATTCCCCCACTTTTAAGGCATGGCTCATGATACGTTATGTGCATGTGATTTTCCCGCTGACACAGCTATTAGCTTCCCCCACTTTTAACGCATGACTCATGATACGTTATGTGCATGTGAGTTTTCCCGCTGACATTCGTTTTCATGCAGGATTGAGTCTTTTTCTTTTCTTTATGTATTTTTTTTAGAGTCTAGGAGAGTCATGTAGGAGAAATAAGATACGGGCACGGTTCCGAGACGTTAGCACGAGAACCACGTGGAGGGGACCAGGAGCTGAGGCTCGTGCCTCGTATATTAATTCTACATTTTATATTGATGTATAGAATTATGATCGGGCATGTATATGCGGAGTACGCTCGCCCTTTTCTTTTCTGGGATATGTTGCCGACCCAGCGGCACCGGCCTGTTTATTATTTTGGTTTGACTTGTTCTTTGCTTTATTTTTTGCATCATGTTGCATGTCTGCACTTGCATGTGTTTCCTTGTTTTCTTTATGTGTTTTATCTGGGATTTCACGATACAACATAGGCTCATTAAGGACACTAAAATTGTAATTTTCTACAAAATCCTAAATAAAATATTGAAGATAATTAAAATTTATGATTAAAATATTCAGGATTTAAAAATTGCAACATTTACTTTCTTACATATATTAATAGGGTCTCCACTATACTTAGGATCATTCTAGATAACTGCATTCATATTTGCGTGTCCCGAGGAGGAGTCCCCGTACTTTTCCAACCTAACTGGCTCAGCATACCTTCATATAGGTGGTTGTCTAGTGCGCCTAGGGTGTTAGAAGACTCCCTGACCCAGACGGGGTGTAAGTCTTTTTGTTTGGAGGGTTTCCAGCTTTGTAGCTGAACCTCCACTTTCTCTTTCTTTCCCGAGACATCCTTGCTATTTCAGCAAGTATAAGTCACACCTCTTGGAGCTCCAGCTTGTAGTCATAGGATTGAGTTTCTTTCATTTGACTTTAGGGCTACCGAGGTTCCCGTGGATGATGCAATTCATGGATTGCTGATCGGGGATTTCAGGACGTGTTGGGTCGACTACCTTCACGACCAGGTAGACTTAGGGTCCTAGTAGCTGTGTATGGCGGGTTCGTGATATCCCGACCCAGTTACCTCTACCTTTTAGGATCACTCTACCTTCCTTTTTGTTGAGCCCCTTTGAAACCTGTCGATCATTGGCCTCGTTGATATGACCTTGACGGCCCGATGCCGATGAGCTGTCGCTCATTTGAGATACGACGATTTGTCATCTGCCCTTTGCCCCAGATGTGCTTTGACGTATTGGGAGATCCCCGTTAAGATGATTTAGGTTATTTCATGGGCCCCATGTGCTGATAAGTCGCTATCCATTCCAGAATGTGAGAGGCTCATTCTCTGCCCGATTGTTTAGCGTGAGCTTTGAAGCATTGGGACTGTTCCCACACGGAATAATCTTCATTTGGTTGTCTATACCCCAGGTTTATGATAATATGAAGCGAAACTCCTTTTATCGAGAGTATCTTGGGTAATCCCTAACCCTAGGTTTGTGATAATATGAAGTGAAACTCCTTTTATCGAGAGTATTCTTGGGTATCCCCCAAGATGTACGAAGCGAAACTCCTTTTATCGAGAGTATTCTTGGGTATCCCCCAAGATGTAATTAACCAGTATGGAACATGTTCCTCTAGGAGTGCTCTTGACCCCAGAACAGGTACGTATACCTGACTCTTTGGTTATGGGCAGTCTATGTAGATACTTCTTTCGCGGATATTGGTTTAAGGTGTCTCTGCCCGATCTTGTTTGGGCGGACATTCTTGATCTATCCTTGCATGGTTTATCGCACGTAGACTCTTCACGTTTTACTTTTTCTCTTGTTTGTCACTTTGTCGTATGTCCCTTCTTATTCGGTTTCTCTCCTCTTCAAATCATTTATATGGTTTTGGAGAAAAATTTATTCGAATGGGGGAAGTATACGACGATTGACAAGCTGACGACTCCTTTTAAAATAAAAAAAAGAAAAATAAACGGAAACAAAATCTGACGTCTGTTTGAGACACTCGATTTGACTATAAACTTGTCAGATTTGGTGATTTTTTGGCCTTTTAAAGTATATTTCAATGTTTTTTTTTATTCTTTAAGTACATGATCTGGGCTGACTTTGACTTAGATCGAACTGTTTTTATGTCGTTTGGTTCTTTTCACTTAGACACTTCACGTGATAATCAATTGAAGTGTGGGTATTTCTAAATTTATTTTTTGAAACCTTAGATCCAAATGTGCGTCTGGATTCGTGGAGATCAATATGACTTTTAAAGATGCATCATTAATAAAATCAATCAAATCAATCAAATTCAATGAAATCTAATTGAAATTTGTCAATTCTTTTACTCAATATAATTTTAACATATTTTTACGGGGATTATACACTGAAAATTCAAATTCCATGCGACCATAATTTCAGAAAAATTTTAATTCAAAATTCTTGAAACTTTATTAACAAATGTCAACATAATAAAAACTACTAAAGCTTTATTGCAATTATCAAAATAGCTTATGATTCTCCGCATATTAAATCCTCACTTTTTTAGTTTATTGAAATAAATTATTTTAATGTCAATCATATAATCCAGCTTTGTTTTTTTAAAATAGCTTATCGCCTATTTAATATAAAGTTTTTTGCCACCCCATTGCCTGTGAATTGTGAGGAAAAAAACCCTTCTCCTTCGAAGAAAAGAGGAAACGAAGGCTCTTCATTCAATTATGACAGCAATACAGGAAGAGAAAGGTAGCAGAGGATGAAACATAGAAAGGGGAATTTAATTTATTCTTATCATTGTTTGTTTGTTTATTTGGTTCGCCACAAATGAATCTAAACATAAAAGTAATTTAATTTCTCGACTTTCTTGTTTTACTTTTATTAGAAACTATATTTACCAAATGCTTAAATTTGGAAATATGAAGAAACCTTTGGGATTGGATGTGATAAAAATGTTTGATAAATTTAATATTGTGATTCCAGTTTATTGTAAACCAGTGACTAATTTGATTTTAGAGAAGAAAACTGCGAGAGGTAGTTTAAAAATTAATATTGATGGTAGTTGGAACAATTTATATGCTGGTATTTGTGGGGTGTGTCGTAACTTTATAAAAAAATGTTTGTTTTGGTTTTCTGCTCCTGCTGCGGTTGTTACACCTCTTTGTGCTGAAGCAGAAGCTGTATCTATGGCCCTCTTCTTAGCGGTTAAATGCGGTTGGTCTTACATTGAGATTAAAATGGATTCTATGGAGCTTTGGAACTATTGTACTAAAAAGAAAAAGTATCATTGATTTCGTATTATTTCTATAAAAAAAAAAATATTTGTTTTCCTTAAGTTTGTGCAGGTTCATTAGATTTTTATTCATTGAGAAGGGAATCAGTGTGCTAACTGGGCTGCTAAAAGAGGAGGTGACTCAAGAATTCAATTTCTCCGTTAGGATTTCTCTAGAGTTAGCTCGTTCGATTAAGGGTGATTGTTTAGATATTCCTTATATTTGTATTGATAATGATTTTTGAGGTTTTTATTGTACGTGTTCTTTGGTTCTTTATTTTATTTATTTTTTTTTTTAATAAATTTTAGTTGTTTGGGTGGTGGTGTCTTTTTTGGTCGCTACTTCCTATTTTTTTATTTTTGTTGAAAGGATTAGTTAAAAAAAAAAACATAGAAAGGGGAACAAAGGCTCAACAGATAAGACAAAACTCAATTTATTTTATTCTCTCTCTTACATAAATACAGAACATTAAGTCTGTTTAGAGAGCCAATACAATGGCATACACTTCGGACCTTAATATCTTCATCGCTGAAGTTTCAGAAAGCAAGATAAGAATAATAATAATAATAATAAAGAGAACAAAAAACTTCTTTGGCTCAAAAATGAAAAATAAAAATAAAAATTTAAAGCATTTTGTCTAACTTTCTTAGGAAAGAAATTATTTTCTGCAAGGAAATAAGCAAAAGAATATGAAATTTGCATTACTTACTTTTTTTAAAGAATGGCAACGAACAACACAATCCTGTGTTGCCCTCTTCTGGCCTCATCATCAAAGGGAAGCACAACTGCGCGAAATTGTCAGCCGACTTGCCGTTGTAACAGAGTGTTATATATGTAAACAATGAAGTTAGGAGGCTGTGAAATATTTAAATTCCATTGTTTTATGTGCTGCATAAATCCAACCAAAAAAATTACATCAGAAGGGGAGCTCGGTAGAAATAAGGATTTTTGAAATATAAGAAATCTTGTGCCAATCAGAGCCAGCAAGCTTTTGATAGCGCTTCTTAAACGCTGGNCAGAAGGGGAGCTCGGTAGAAATAACGATTTTTGAAATATAAGAAATCTTGTGCCAATCAGAGCCAGCAAGCTTTTGATAGCGCTTCTTAAACGCTGGTTGACAACCGCAGACTGAGAGTTCTTCCAAGGAGGGAGGGAGGTGTTGTAATTCCAAGAGCAGAGGAACGTTATGAATGAAAAGAGTTCGGAGAGAAGGAAGGTTATAAAGGCAAGACGGCAAGCAATCCAGCTTCTCAAGATCATGCAGAGACAGCCTATACAAAGAGGAAGGAAGTTCTGGCAGATTTTGGAGTGGAATCATTCCTAAGTAGAGATGCTTGAGAGAAGAGTGCGACAGAGGCTGTAAGCACTGCAATGATTCTAGGAAGCTAAGATGTAAATTAACAAGAGAGATGGGGATGGTCGGCAATAGCTTCAGCTGAGGAACCTCATGCNACTTCTCAAGATCATGCAGAGACAGCCTATACAAAGAGGAAGGAAGTTCGGGCAGATTTCGGAGTGGAATCATTCCTAAGTAGAGATGCTTGAGAGAAGAGTGCGACAAAGGCTGTAAGCACTGCAATGATTCGAGGAAGCTAAGATGTAAATTANCACAGTCCATATTGATGACTCCATTACAAATCTCCTTGCCAAGAAGATTATTGGAGCAATTTCCCCTCTACTAGGACTGGGTCCTCTTCCTTGAAAGAAGTTCCTTACCTGGATCCTCCAGATGTCCAAGCAAATTTTTTTATTCATCTTGTCCTATAGGCCTTCGTAGTAGGAGACCGAGGTTTGCCTGTCGGTTTGTTACGAGGCCTGGATATTTGCTATCTGTTGTGCAGTCCATGAGCACCGCCGAGGTGTTGCATGGGACCCTTGGTGTGGTACTTAGTGCCACTGTACCAGATGTTGTGTCAGGTATTACTATGATCCTGTTGGAATGACTTTTGCCCACATTTGATGTGCCTACTCTTTCCATGAGCTATAAGAAAAACGTTGTGGCTTCCTCTTCATCGAACTAGATGAATTTGTCCTATGTTGATAAAGAGAGGTCTGGGGTGCACCCTGCCAATTCTCACCTTATTTGAGGACAGAATTTGATTGCTCCATTTCGACGAACACTTAGTGGGTTAGGCAAATTCTTGCCACCATGCCTCTTTATATCCCGACACTGCATGTAGAATGACTTTCTACATTTGATGGTGAGGGGTTTACTTGCCTTTGCTTTGAAGAGTGTTTTATCCTACCTCTTTTCACCTATTATGCAAGGCTAGTATGGATGTTATATACTCCAATTGGGGGGCACCCTAAAGTCTCTTGTTGATGACATCTTGTATCGACTAGACCACTCTTTTAGTCTTGATCGATCCGTGTTTCAGCTAGGATACATATCTCCCAGACTGTTTGAGAGTGCCTCATTCAATTTGTGTTGGTTTGCCTTTTGGCTAGGCTCTTGATAAGAGCATTTTGTTGCTAAAACAACTCTATTTGTCTAGCCTTTGATCTAGTCAGTCTGCCCTGAACCTGACTAGGATATGGTGCCTCACCTTTTTTTTAAGAACCTTGTTGACTTTCTAGTCTGTTCTTGGTGAGAAAGCATCATTGCTTGATTGATCCATCTCCTATATCCAACTTTGTGGATATTTTGTTTGAATTGGTTGATTTTTATCACCTTATTGATAGTCATGTTGAACTGATCAGAGCATTCTATCTCTACAATCAGTCCATGACTCGTCGGGGTACCTCGATATCCGACATTGCCGGTTAGACCTCTCTACTTATCTGACCGACATACCTCTGCATCACTTGATGCTCCGACTCCAATTTTTGGAGGTCATTGAGATGGTTCCAAAAAGGAATCACGCCCCTTAGTTGATCTTGTCTTGGGTTCTCCTTTGATGATTCTTGAGGTTGAATCTAGGATATATTCTGAGGAAAAACTTGGACCAGATCATGTATGCACCTTCTTAGGATTTGTAAATCCTCATGGTTTAGTGGATTCAAATTAAGTCACGATGACTGAATCCCTTCCTTTAATGAACTTTCACCTAATCCTGAGAATACCTCAGAATGACTAGATGGGTGTCATTGAGATGTTAATAGTTTCAGAGACTATTTAGATCTCTTACTTTTCCATTCAGCTAGACCGATGGAAGCTTAACAAGTAATGAATCATGAAATTTTAAGAATCTTATTTGGGAGAATTTTGAGTTAAAACAAACTACTTTATTACAAAAGAAGCTATACCAGATATAGTAATTCTCAAGAAAAATAAAAAAGTGCAAAAAGGCCTTAAAAAGTGAAATTTGGCCAACACTCCTGTGAAGAAGCTTGAGGTGAGCGGGAAATCAAAAGTTTCAATATAAAGAACTTTTTGATTTCAAATTTCTCCTGATAAGTTCCTTAGAATATTGAGGTTCAAAGAATTGTTAAGTGACATTGGGATGACTGATATATCGGTAATGGATTTAAAGACATCTCTAAAATGAAAACGCTTCGTTGACACTCAGATACGAATGACGAGGCCTATTAGGCTAAGGGTGAAAAGAATTAAAGGAAAGGGGCTAGGGAAGAGTACTTAAGGAAAATCCCACCTGGACCTGAATTTTGCAAAC
>JXCR01145644.1:95749-109124 GCA_002079205.1 Phalaenopsis hybrid cultivar
AAATGTAATCCTCACTCTATTATACAACTCATACTCCATCTCCCAGATCATATGTTTCACAACATATTTTAATAATTCATTTGGTCGGATCAAAAAGTAAATTAAGTTCGAAATTGAAAAATCATCACAATTTATTTTAAATTTTAATAATGGCACATCCATGTTATCTCTTCATTTCATCATATCTCAGAGTAGAGAGAAAGATAGAGGGAACTACTCAGATTTCATGAGAAAGAAACAACAAAACACAAATTTCATATATAAAATAAATTTCATACAACACTAATAAACAAATAAAAATTATCTGAAACTCTTTCTCAAAACAAATCCCTTGTAGCCTTTCCGTAGAAATGCAGGAAGAAGATATCACTCACTTTTCTCACTCTGCAACACTCTTACAGAAAGTTTCACACAAAATCTCAGCACACATATTCTAAACTATGAAAGAAAAATCACTAATGGACTCCAATATGGTGGTTGAATGAAGATGAATTATGAAGAATGGCGAAAATGGAGCGTGGTGGAACGTTGTGGAGCAAAAAGGAGTCTTAGAGCGAAAAGGAGTCTCTTTCTTAATGAATTTCATCCCCAAATAAAGCCCAAGGTCAGTTCTCTAAGAGGTGCCTCCAAAAACTTTTCAAAAATTGTTTAAATACATCTAACCTTCTAGAATCAGAGTTGAACCACCTTTAGCGTCGTCGGCACTGCCTCTGGCCGGTGCCGATGCTGAGTAAAGTAACAATCTATTATGTTGTTCTGCACGGTCGACACTGAGTACTTCTTCAAAAACGTCATTTTGACTCCACATTCCATCCTTTTTGCTTCTTTTCTGCTTTAAGTCTTAAAAATCAACAACCTGCAAGAAAATATCAAAATACATTCCATTAAAGTGCAATATCACAAAAAATAAGTATAAAGTATGGGTCTAGAAATGCATATATTTTTGGTGTATCAGTTGACCAATATAGTCAATGTGGTGGTCATTAGGTCATGGATTGACCATTTAGACCAATAGTTAGAGAATGGTGTCTGTAGTTGACTAAAGGGTCCACTTTAATCATTTTGGTGTTCTGAAATGATCAAATGATCCAATTTGATCATTTTTAGGGTTTGAACTGATTCATTAGTCCAAATTAACCAAAGTTGACCAGCTTGGCCAAAATTGACCAGTTTGACCAAAATTGACTATTTGGGTCAAAGTTGACCAATTGGGGTAATTAAGTGTCAATGTTGACTTTATGATCNTATGTATGTATGTATCTATATATATGCATGCATATATATCTCCATTTTTGGAGACAGTCTAATATATCTATATCTATATATATATATTTTAGAGACAATTTAAATATTTATATTTGTATCTATATTTGGAGACAATTGAAATATATATATCTGTCTCTATGCATGCATCCATATATATGTATATATATATATATATATGGAGAATCTATATTACCGTAGAGCCTGTGGGGCAGCGGTGGCCGGCGGCCTTACAGGCCCAGAGAGATCCTCCATGAGCGTCAAAAGTGCCACCAGAGATGGTGAGTCCTTCCACATTCTTGAAAGCGGTACACTCTGGCGCGGTGCAGTAGCCGGAGTTTCTAACAATGTTGCCATTTATGAGCACCTAAATGTTACCGTTGTTACAAGGACCCTTAAATAATGCCCGGCTCACCAAGAAGTCTCCATCCAGCACCACCAAAGTCGCCGGCTTTTTGTCGCCGCAGGCCTGACTCCATGCATCCAAAAAAGCTGGTGCAGAGTCAGTATGACCATCCGGCGCTGCGCCAAAGCTCAGCACGTTGTAAGTTGCCATTGTCGCGGTAAAGAAGAAGTAAAGAATAAAGGCGGAGGTTAGTTGAGGTGCCATTGCGAGAGGACTGAGAGAGTGAGAGATGGTGAGATAGTATAACGTTTTCACGTGAGTTATATAATATAGAGTGGAGAGGATGAAGAGAGTGAGACTGAATTATTGGTTGTGTAATTAAAGAGCAATTATAGCGTTAATTTGAGGCTACTGACAAGATGGCATTCGAAGTGATGCTGAGGTGAGGTTGAAGTAAAAGAAGGAAACATTTTTTTCCCGATAAACGTTCCTTGTAGATGCCATGTGGCATTAAATTAGTATTTGTCATCAATGTAATACTATCTTTGTTATGGCGGTTAAAAAAGATTCGCAGTTTCACAATAATATGTGTTGCTATAACAGTACTTAGAAATTAATCGAAGAGTTTCAAGGCGTTGGATTATTGTGCTCATCCTACTTAAAAATAGAAATTTAACAAAATTAAAAATAAAATAAAAACTGAAGGGCCAATATTTTTTGTTCAACTTGTAAAGAAACTCATGTTAGGCTCTCTTCTTTATTAAGCCAGCTATCATTGCAACTGTTGCTCCACTTGATTAAGCAAGCGAATATTGACCTATTTTTTATGTGTGAAAAATTTAAAGTTTATTTTGGACTACTTACTGACAGTTTAAGGGATCTGACGAATTATTTATTGCTTAAGCCGTAGCAAATAAGTGAACAATGTTTCTCAAGGTTTTGAGATAGTCATCGACGGTCAAAAAGTTATGGCATAGTTCTCTTATTTATTAATAACCAACGACATGTCATGTCATTGTAATCAATACATGATTCCCTCGGTTTTTAATAAATTAGTAACCAACGAACAGCTGACTGTAGGAAAGCCGTCGAAATTTGTGTTTATATGGAACCAACCTTCAAAACCCCTCATTTCACTCTCACCCGCGTGCCTAGCTTCTAGAGCCGACCGAGCGCTCTTAGATCGTATTTTCACTAAGGTTAACAATTTCTCAAGTTCTTATAGTCAAATTGTAAATAATTTCGATTCCAATCTTGCTCAAATTTTATACTTAACTAATTCCGTTTATTTTTTTTTTAACATTTTGAAAATTTCCATTCAGGAGAAATTTAAAGTTTCTATTCGATTTTCTATTGTTTTGGTGATGTAGTTGATTTTTATATGCTTTGTGCTCATCTCGCAGGTCTTTCCCTATATAACACCAAAAATTTATTCTGAAATTTGTGTACATAGTTCACAAATCTTATGTTTTGTCTATCTCGTACCAAAATTTTGATTTTTACATATAGGATACTTTAGTTCTTTAAATCCATGGATGGAAATTTGTCTTTCATTTTATAGAATTTAGATTATTGAAATCGATGTTTTTGACGTGATATTAAAGTACGTAGTGCTAAGTTTGTAGATGTGAAAGTTTAAGTTTGAGATATATAAATTTGTAGTAAATGTATAGCATGCATTTGAATGTCCTTTTTTTAAATGCAAATTGGTATACCTAGAAAATAATTCTTATGTTTTATGTATCACATGCCTAAATTCTTATCTTCACAACATGACACTGGTTTAAATGTATGCATGAAAATATATATTTATTTTTATTAAATGTAATAATAGTTTTATTTCTGATGTGATATTAAAGTTTGGAATATTATGTGGCGACATATCAAAGTTTAGGTTTGAGATATGCAAATTCATAAGAATTTTTTGATATAAATCTAAATTTCATTATATATATATATATATATGACACTTCGGTATTTTAAACCTATATATAAAAAATTTAATTTCATATCTAAAATTTGGAAATATGATGTTTTTGATGTGATACTAATGTTTTGATTCCTATGTGTGTAAATATAAAAATCTAGGTTTGATATCTAAAAATACATAATAATTGTATGCTATGCATGTAAATTGTCCTTTTTAAAGACAAATTCGCATACCTAGCACAAAATTTTTATGTATTCATGCACCCCAATTAACTTTAAAATTTATATACATTCCACTTTGTGTAAATAATTGTATGCTACGCATGTAAATGTGCTTCGAATCTAGTATGAAAATGTATATTTAAACTTTAAGAAGGGATAAATGTAGCATTTCTTATGTCAATTACTAATTATGATAAAAATATTACGTAAATTATTGATATAGTGAGTGAAATGACAGAGCCTTGATATTTTGTGTTAAGGTTTCCAGACTCTTTATTTTTTTATAGGGCAATGTTGTATGTTCATGTCTCGACATCTCTTTTTAGAAGTGTGAGACAAATATTTAGTTGTTTCTTTGTTTTATTAAACAACTTCAGAAAGCTTAATAATATCATCAAATATAACATCTTTCCATTTTATTCTTCTAATCTCTTCCTTTATAATTTCTCTTTCTCTATTGTGTGTTTTACCTAATAGTAATTCCTCAAAGATATATGTTATTTATGGGAATTTGTTGTACAAGATCATGCATGTATAATAGAATTTATCCAGATAAAAAATGATTCACTAAAGAGTTCTTGAACCGTGATAAGGCCTTCATATAAAGAACATCTCAACTACCAACTTTCTTGTATGAGGGTAAGTTTAGGTGTCCATATTTAAAACAAACGAATCAATCATACTTAATGCTTAACGAATTCAAATATAATTTATATCAACAGAGATTTCAACATGATTAGTAGCTTTGGACTTTATATGGCGTGATTGAGCCTACAGTATTTAGCTCTGCTCCTTCAGCGTACGATAATCCTAAACATGAGTTTGCATCTTCAAATAGATTTGCAAAATGGTCTTTCATGGAACAAAACATTAGTATTTGAGTCAAGTGGAGCAAGAGCGACCGAACCAAAAAGCACCAGTGCTTTTGAATTTCTAAATGTTGGCACAACAACTACTGTGGGATGACTATTTTGACACTATTTTTGGATGTTGAGCCTATGAAATAAATTTCCACTCTCATGGAGTACCTCATGGCTCGTGAACGTCCAAAAAATTTTTGTAGAGCACGTCATAAATTCAACCTATTTATTTTGGGCTCGATGCCCCCGCACCAAAGTACCAACATGCACGCGCCTTCGGTAGGCAGAGCACCCATGCTAGCAACCTGGAATGCCTGCTCCTTTAGGCAGTCACTCCCACGCCAGCTCCGTGCTGGGCCCTCACAGGGAAAGAGAGAACCTAGCGCGCCGACAACAATTTTTGGCACACCCGCGCTTGATTTTTGTCTGGCACGCTCACGCCTGACTTCCACTAGGTCCACGCCAGGAACCCGAGTGGATAGCTAGCCCGTCGTGACTCCACGTGTATTTGCACTCTCATGCAGCCCAAGGCACCCATGACAAACTCGCACTGGGTTTGCACTGAGAACTCGAGAATGAGTCACCCTTGTGGCAAAATTGCAGTGCACATGTGCACGATTGCATGCAACCTGCACGCCAACACCGCGACACCAGCGCACCCGCGCTAGGTCCTAATCTGCTCTGGTCTGAGTTGATGACAATAGTTGGGGCAGCTTGAGCAACTCTCCCAAGCTAGCCATTTGGCCAAGCCATCCCTTGCATGCTTAAGGAGCTTGCCAAGTTCACCCTCATTTAAGGCAAGAGTCATTTTTGACCTTTTGGGCCAAATCTAAGAGCTAAAATTTTCATTTTAGCTTTTTCATTTTCTTCTTCTTATGCTGGATTTAGGTTTTGAGAACTTATTATGTAGATTGTTGGCATCAGTTTTTGGATATCACGAGTGTCAATAAATTTTATACGTCGCGCTGCGCACGAAGTTGGCTCAAATTGACCCGATCGTCGGCAAAGTTGTCTAGATGACCTCAGATGATGAAATGGACCCCGCTACGGCTTTGCTACGGAGGATCGATTTCACTTACGGAGGATGTCCACTTCGCTACGGCTTTGCGGGCGGGGTGAAAGTGCACAAATTATCATTTTGAGCACGATCGTCGAAAAAATGGCCCAAACGATCCCGAATGACGAAACGGACTGCGCCAACGCGTCTGGAACGTCGATTTTAGCTAGGGAGGACATTTATTTCAAAATAACGGCGCGTCTGAGCTAAAATGTGTGGGAGACTATTATAAAATTAATAATAATAATTATTATAATAATAATAATATTATTATTATATTATAATATAAACTTACGCACTCTCTCTCTCCCTGGCTTCCGATCGCACGCGACCCTTCCCCCTCTCCCTGTGGATCGCGACCCACGGCAAAACCCGCTCACGTTCGCGCGAAACCGCCGACCTTCTCCTCGCCGGCGAAGCCCGTCGCCGGACCTCCTCCGTCGCCGGCTCCGCTCCTCTATCAGTCGTCTCCTCCTCCTCCTCCTTCTTCTTATTCTTCTTCTTCTTCTTCTTCAACTTCTATGTCTTCTTCTTCTCCTTCTTCTTCTTCTTCTTCTTCTTCTTCTTCTTCAACTTCTATTTCTTCTTCTCCTTCCTCTTCTCCTTCTTCTTCTTCTTCTTTCCCTTCTTCCGATTTTATTCTTATTTTTTTATTTTTTTTTATTTTTTTTATTTTATTTTATTTTATTTCTCTCTTTCTTCTTCTCTTATTTCTTCTTTTTCTTCTTCTTCTTCTTCTCCTTCTTCTTCTCCTTCTTCCGATTTTATTATTATTATTATTTTTTTTTCTCTCTCTCTTCTTCTTCTTTTTCTCGGCTAACTCCTTCACCTTGCCGTCTTACTTTCATGGCGGCCAGATATTTCGCAGGAGCATTTTGACGTCGTCGGACAGCGAGCGTTCCCGCCGTTCGAGGAGACACTATCGTCTTTTACCTCATGAGTTACCCTCCTTTGCCGTCATCGAGCAACCTCTCTCGCAAAGGTATGTTTTGGTTATATTTTTATATGTCAAAATCAGTTATTTTTCTCGTACTTTGTATACCTCACGGCCTTCTATGTCTTTTTGTTGTCCTGTGCACGTTTTATGAGGCACATTGGAGCACGGACTGGACGTCGACAGCTTGGAGCAAATAAAGAGAACGCGCCTGCAACCTTCGCGGTGGTGAGATCCCCTAAACTCCTAGCTAGCCCTAGGTTTAGTGGTGTCTAGGCGTGTGGGTTCGATCGCCCATACGGGGTGCGTGCGCCGGCATGGGTCGGTGCGACGACGTGCCTGCGTGATGGATCGTCGATTTCCTAGAGCTAACCTTTAGATTAGGACTTCCTGTGCGTAACCAAACGCCCTCCGTAGAGCCGAGTGTCTCTCTTTTGTTGTGAGCCTTAGCACAAGTCTTGATGGGTCGGAGTCCCTCACTCCCCTTGTTTTGGGATCCCCAGGTTTACTTGGAGAAGTTGGGAGGTCGGACTTGGTAAAGCGAGAGAAGCTTTATAGCTTTCTCGCTTTGCAAAGTCTGGAGGAGTTCGCGAAATGGGAAAAGCTTTGCAGCTAGCACATTTCGCATTGTCGTGGAGAGTTTCCCCCTCGGAGATCTGGGGAGAAACTCCACACATTTCCTNCTTCCGATTTTATTCTTATTTTTTTATTTTTTTTTATTTTTTTTATTTTATTTTATTTTATTTCTCTCTTTCTTCTTCTCCTATTTCTTCTTTTTCTTCTTCTTCTTCTCCTCCTTCTTCTTCTCCTTCTTCCGATTTTATTATTATTATTATTATTTTTTTTCTCTCTCTCTTCTTCTTCTTTTTCTCGGCTAACTCCTTCACCTTGCCGTCTTACTTTCATGGCGGCCAGATATTTCGCAGGAGCATTTTGACGTCGTCGGACAGCGAGCGTTCCCGCTGTTCGAGGAGACACTATCGTCTTTTACCTCATGAGTTACCCTCCTTTGCCGTCATCGAGCAACCTCTCTCGCAAAGGTATGTTTTGGTTATATTTTTATATGTCAAAATCAGTTATTTTTCTCGTACTTTGTATACCTCACGGCCTTCTATGTCTTTTTGTTGTCCTGTGCACGTTTTATGAGGCACATTGGAGCACGGACTGGACGTCGACAGCTTGGAGCAAATAAAGAGAACGCGCCTGCAACCTTCGCGGTGGTGAGATCCCCTAAACTCCTAGCTAGCCNTGGTTATCCCGAATCGGTCACATCACTTGTGCTTTAGCCGGCTACCCCGGTCTGGTTGACACAATACTTTGGTTTGACCAGANGTGAACGTCCAAAAAATTTTTGTAGAGCACGTCATAAATTCAACCTATTTATTTTGGGCTCGATGCCCCCGCACCAAAGTACCAACATGCACGCGCCTTCGGTAGGCAGAGCACCCATGCTAGCAACCTGGAATGCCTGCTCCTTTAGGCAGTCACTCCCACGCCAGCTCCGTGCTGGGCCCTCACAGGGAAAGAGAGAACCTAGCACGCCGACAACAATTTTTGGCACACCCGCGCTTGATTTTTGTCTGGCACGCTCACGCCTGACTTCCACTAGGTCCACGCCAGGAACCCGAGTGGATAGCTAGCCCGTCGTGACTCCACGTGTATTTGCACTCTCATGCAGCCCAAGGCACCCATGACAAACTCGCACTGGGTTTGCACTGAGAACTCGAGAATGAGTCACCCTTGTGGCAAAATTGCAGTGCACATGTGCACGATTGCATGCAACCTGCACGCCAACACCGCGACACCAGCGCACCCGCGCTAGGTCCTAATCTGCTCTGGTCTGAGTTGATGACAATAGTTGGGGCAGCTTGAGCAACTCTCCCAAGCTAGCCATTTGGCCAAGCCATCCCTTGCATGCTTAAGGAGCTTGCCAAGTTCACCCTCATTTAAGGCAAGAGTCATTTTTGACCTTTTGGGCCAAATCTAAGAGCTAAAATTTTCATTTTAGCTTTTTCATTTTCTTCTTCTTATGCTGGATTTAGGTTTTGAGAACTTATTATGTAGATTGTTGGCATCAGTTTTTGGATATCACGAGTGTCAATAAATTTTATACGTCGCGCTGCGCACGAAGTTGGCTCAAATTGACCCGATCGTCGGCAAAGTTGTCTAGATGACCTCAGATGATGAAATGGACCCCGCTACGGCTTTGCTACGGAGGATCGATTTCACTTACGGAGGATGTCCACTTCGCTACGGCTTTGCGGGCGGGGTGAAAGTGCACAAATTATCATTTTGAGCACGATCGTCGAAAAAATGGCCCAAACGATCCCGAATGACGAAACGGACTGCGCCAACGCGTCTGGAACGTCGATTTTAGCTAGGGAGGACATTTATTTCAAAATAACGGCGCGTCTGAGCTAAAATGTGTGGGAGACTATTATAAAATTAATAATAATAATTATTATAATAATAATAATATTATTATTATATTATAATATAAACCCACGCTCCTCTCTCTCCCTCTCTACTGGTTAAAAAAAATAAAAAGCATCGCAGGGATCGCGATGGATGGCGAAACCATCTCCCTTGTTCGCGAAAACCGCCCTTCTGCCTCCATGGACGATGCTTCTTCTTTATCTTCTTCATCTTCTATTCCTTCTTCTTCTTCTTCTCATTCTTCTTCTTCTATTTCTTCTTCTTCTTCTTCTTCATCTTTTATTTTTTTATTCTTCCATTTTTTTTTTCTTCTTCTTCTTCCCCTTCTTCTGATTTATTATTATTATTATTATTATTATTATTATTATTATTATTTATTTTT
Organism: Phalaenopsis hybrid cultivar; assembly: GCA_002079205.1. Classification (NCBI taxonomy): domain Eukaryota; kingdom Viridiplantae; phylum Streptophyta; class Magnoliopsida; order Asparagales; family Orchidaceae; genus Phalaenopsis; species Phalaenopsis hybrid cultivar. The sequence continues at coordinate 105,179 of JXCR01145644.1, forward strand.
ATTTTTATTTTCTTTTATTTTATTTTTTTTCTTTGTTCTTCTTCTTCTTCTTCTTCTTCTTTTCGGCCTCACTTCCTTCGTTGTTTTCTTCTTCTTTGCCTGCAAGCCATCCGGTGATGCCCCGTCGAAAAATTAAATTTCGTCGGCCTTCATCCCGCCGAGCACCTTCCTCGTGGGATGTTGTGTGTCGGCGCATCCTCTTCCGACTCGAAGCTCTCTTTTCTGGGGATACTCTCACGTAGATGTTCGCCGCGTCTTCCTTGTCGAGGCTCCGACTACGATGTTGAGGCGACCTCACTGCAACGCGAAGGGCGACGTTCGATCCCTTCGCCAAGCTATATTTTGCTTATACTTCTATATGCCAAAATTATTATTTTTGGATATTTTGCACTCACTGCTTCCTATCTCCTATTCTTTTTGTTGCATGATTCATTGTGGGATACACTGGAGCACGGACTGGACGTCAACGGCTTGCAGCAAATAAAGAGAACGCGCCTACAACCTTCGCGGTGGTGAGATACCCTAAACTCCTAGCTAGCCTTAGGTTTAGTGGTGTCTAAGCGTGTGGGTTCGATCGGCCATACGGGGTGCGTGCGCCGGCATGGGTCGGTGGGATGACGTGCCTGCGTGATAGATCGTCGATTTCCTAGAGCTAACCTTTAGGTTAGGACTTCCTGTGCGTGGCCAATCTCCATTCATAGAGCCGAGTATCTCTCATTTGTTATAAGCCTTAACACAATCCCTGTTGGGTCGGAGTCCCTCACTCCCCTTTCTTTGGGTTCCCCAGCTTTACTTGGAGAAGCTAGGGGGTCAGACTTGGCAAAGCGAGAGAATCTTCGTAGCTGTCTCGCTTTGCAAAGTCTGGAGGAGTTCGCAAAATGGTGAAAGCTTTGTAGCTAGCACATTTCGCGACACCGTGGAGAGTTTTCCCTTCGGAGATCCGGGGAGAAACTCCCCACATTTCCTCACCAAAACAAGATGCGGCAATGCTGCATTTCCAAGGGTCTAAACCCTAGGTTTCCTAGGTGAGGTCGTTAGTACGAGTGTGGCTCACTATCATGTGTGGTCATTTGCACCTCATTGTTTGCATATGTGTGTCTTGCATTGTTACATATTGTGTGTCTATATCACACTACACTTGCACTTGCACCTTGCACCTTGCACCTTGCACTTGCACGTTGCACTTGCACTTGCATCATTGCACCTTGCACTTGCACCTGCACCGACACCACTTGTGCCTCGATCGGTTATCCCGAACCGGTCACACTTGCACGTTGCACTTGCTCCTTGCAAGTTGCACCTTGCACTTGCACGTTGCACTTGCACTTGCCCTTGTATCTTATATCTTGCACTTGCACCTTGCACCTTGCACGTTGCAGTTGCACGTTGCACTTGCACTTGCACTTGCACTTGCAACTTTCACCGACACCACTTGTGCCTCGATCGGTTATCCCAAACCGGTCACGTCACTTGTGTTTCAGCCGGCTACTCAGATCCGGTTGACACAATACTTTGGTTTGACCAGATGCTCCATCTGGATCGACCTACCACTTGCTCCTTTGCATGTTGTGTATGTGCATGTACATATTTGTCTGCATGATTGATATCATCTCCTTGAGTTGCATTCCTTCGAGTCACTGCCTTACCGGTATACCCTCTTTTCGGGCCCCTGCCGCTACGACATGCCTACTTTCGGGTCACAGCCTTACCGACATACCCTCTTTTCGGGCCCCTGCCGCTACGGCATGCCTACTTTCAGGTCACTGCCTTACCGGCATACCCTTCCTTCGGGTCACTACCTTACTGGTATACCCCTTTTTTTTTGGCTCCTGTCGTCATGGCATGCCCATCCTCTTTGGGTCACCACCTTACCGGTATACCCTCTTCGCGGGCCCCTGCCGCTACGTCATGCCCATTCCTTCCAGTCACTGTCTTCATGGCATACTCTTTATCACTACTTGTATGTTTCAATTTGCCTGCAATAGCAAGTTTGCATGGATAACGAGTCAGGTTCGTTAGGAGAGTGACCCCGTGTTGGTCGCGATGCCTTAACGAGCATTGCTTGCTGGGTTAATCCCAGTGAGCAATGCGAGTCAAGTCATCGGGATTGACATGAGTATGATTGTGCGATTCTAGTGAGCAATGCGAGTTAAGTCATCGAGATTGACACGAGTATGACTGTGCTAAAGATTTAATAGATCTAACTTGTGTCATCATTCTTCGTGACACCCTTTAGATCCTTTGGATCTTTAGGATGAGGCCGGTATGACGACCCTGTTAAAGTCATACTATACTTATACCTACCCCCTCACTTAGATACTAGGTTAACGCACCTTCCGTTAGATGGTGTGCTAGGCTAGGATTTAGGGTGCTAGATAGTCTTTTTGATGCCTGACTATTTGTTGGATTGGTTGCCCTAGCCAGGTATCTTTCTTTTGCATTGTGCTTATGGTGTGCCTGCATGTTGCATATGTGTGCTAGTGTGTTAGGGCGTTCTTCTGCATGGAGCCATGTTTATTTTTATACACACACAGGTACCGCTATTGGGGGAGCAAGTAATGATTTCTGACCCTTTTGCTTGCAGGTGCTATTAGCTCCTCCACCATTAAGGCATGACTCATGATACGTTATTTGCATGTGAGCTTTCCCACTGACATTTGTTTTCATGCAGGATTGAGTCTTTTATTTTCCTATGTATTTTTTTTAGAGTTTAAGAGAGTCTTATAGCAGAAATAAGATACATGCACGGGTTCCGAGTCGTTAGCACGGGAACCACGTGGAGGGGACCAGGAGCAGATGCTCGTGTCCCGTATCTTAATTCTGTATTTTATATATTGATGTATAGAATTAGGACCGGACATGTATATGAGGAGCCGACCGCCCTTTTCTTTTATGGAATATATTGTCGACCCAGCGGCACCGACCTGTTTATTATTTTGGTTTGACTTGCTTTGCTTTATTTTTGCATCATGTTGCATNCTATAGCAGAAATAAGATACAGGCACGAGTTCTGAGTCGTTAGCACGGGAACCACGTGGAGGGGACCAGGAGCAGATGCTCGTGCCCCGTATCTTAATTCTGTATTTTATATATTGATGTATAGAATTAGGACCGGGCATGTATATGCGGAGCCGACCACCCTTTTCTTTTCTGGAATATATTGCCGACCCAGCAGCACCGACCTGTTTATTATTTTGGTTTGACTTGCTTTGCTTTATTTTTGCATCATGTTGCATGTGTGCACTTGCATGTGTTTTCCTTGTTTCTTTCTGTGATTTATCTGGGATTTCACAATACAACATAGACTCATTAAGGACCCTAAAATTGTAATTTCCTATAGAATCCTAANCTTATCTGGGATTTCACAATACAACATAGACTCATTAAGGACCCTAAAATTGTAATTTCCTATAGAATCCTAAATAAAATATTCAAGATAATTAAAATTTAGGATTAAAATATTCAGGACTTAAAAATTGCAACTTTTACTTTCCTGCATATATTAATAGGGCCTCCACAATATTTAGGTTCATTCTAGATAACTGGATTCATATTTGCATGTCCCGAGGAGGAGTCCCCGTACTTGTCCAACCTGACTGGCTCAGCATACCTTCATATAGGTGGTTGTCTAGTGCGCCTAGGGTGTTAGAAGGCTCCCCGACCCGGGGTGTAAGTCCTTTTGTTTGGAGGGTTTCCAACTTTGTAGCTGAACCTCCACTTTCTCTTTCTTTCCCGAGGCATCCTTGCTATAGAGTGTTTCTAGCTTTGTAGCTGAACCTCCACTTTCTCTTCTTTCCTGAGGCGTCTTTGCTACAGCGTTTCCAGCTTTGTAGTTGAACCTCCACTTTCTTTTCTTTCTTGAGGCATCATTGCCACCTAGCTTGGTAGCTGAACCTCCACTTTCTCTTCTTTCCTGAGGCGTCCTTGCTACTTTGGCAGGTATAAG
>JXCR01145644.1:109366-152897 GCA_002079205.1 Phalaenopsis hybrid cultivar
GACTCCCTCTCTCTTCGATTGCTTAGCGTGAGCTTTAAAGCATTGGGATTGTTCCCGCATGGAATAACCTTCATTTGATTTCCTATACCCCAGGTCTATGATAATATGAAGCGAAACTCCTTCGAAGCGAAACTCCTTTTATCGAGAGTATTCTTGGGTATCCCCCAAGATGTAATTAACCAGTATGGAACACGGTTCCTGTGAGAGTGCTCTTGACCCCAAAACCGGTACACACACCTGACTCTCTGGTTATGAGTAATCTATGTAGATACTTCTTTCGCAGATATTGGTTTAAGTTGCCTCTGCCCGATCTTGTTTGGACAGACATTCTTAATCTATCCTTGCGAGGTTTATCGCACGTAGACTCTCCACGTTTTACTTTTTCTCTTGTTTGTCACTTTGTCGTATGTCCCTTTTTATTCGATTCCTCTCCTCTTCGAATCATTTATATGAGTTCGGGAGGGAGATTTATTCGAATGGGGGAAGTATACGACGATCGACAAGCTGGCGACTCCTTTTAAAATAAAAAAAGAGAAAAATGAACGGAAACCGTCATTGCCAATATTTTGACTTATTTGCTAAAATTATACACAGACATTTCCCTTAAAATGACATATTTCCTTGGTGACATCCATCAATGAGTAGCAAGCGAACACCATAAAAAACCTGATAACATATATACTTAAGTCTTATACCTTAATGCAACCAAAGCCATTAGTATGATTGGCTGCAGTTTTTTACTTGCTTTCCATGTAATGCTAGAGTTTTGTAACTTGATATATGAATACACAGAAATAAAGCATATGTATATACATCTTTCTAAAAAAAAACTCTCCAATTGGATCTCAAAGAGTAATATTAAATTTTGCAAATTTTGTATCTATGCAATCCTCGTCTCAAGTCATGTGTAAAAATTGATGTTGCTTTACCCTTCAAAGAAAATTCATTAGTAACCAGAGCTAATAATCTGTTTGACTATAATTTACAATCTTCTTTTATGAAATGTAAAATTCACACTAACCATATTCACCCAATCCATACATGAAGCTCTTCTCATAAACACAACATAAACCCGAACACTATAAGGTTCTCGACAGTCATAAACTTATAAGTACACGAAACTCTCAATATAACCCCGAAGCACAATAGGCATTCATTGTAAACTCAAACAACAAAAGACACTTTGCATGAACATCAAGTGCATAACCTTCTCAGCATAAGCTTGAAGAACACAAGCTCTGGTAGATAAAATGATACCAAACACAAAGAAGACTAACTTATCATCAGGTGCCCAAAGATCAACAAACTTAACAGAAGGTACTCAACGACCAAAAGAGAACAAATCACTCAACGTAAACTTGCAAAACATAAGCTTCATAGCCTACACTGAACAAAAATAAGACACTTAGGAAAAGCACCATAAAATCAAATAAAAGAAGAGGAGGAGGCGAGGTAGGAACCAAGCCTTAAGCATTTGAACCTGAATGAGAACGAGAACAAGAATAGAAAAATCTTATAAGTTTATTTTCTTATACATTAAAAAAGAGACACAACAGAAAGGAGAACAACAATCAAAGCAATGAAGTGAGAGTTCTAAAATGTGGGAAGGTTAACGCGGGGAGAGTCGAGAAGAATATGTCAAAATGCATGTAAGAAAGACAGACCTCACATAAAGATCTTTATCCCAAAAACACTTATTTTTGTGTTGGTGGTTCTATGAACAACATCACAAAGNTTTATACATTAAAAAAGAGACGCAACAGAAAGGAGAACAACAATCAAAGTAATGAAGTGAGAGTTCTAAAATGTGGGAAGGTTAACGCGGGGAGAGTCGAGAAGAATATGCCAAAATGCATGTAAGAAAGACAAACCTCACATAAAGATCTTTATCCCAAAAACACTTATTTTTGTGTTGGTGGTTCTATGAACAACATCACAAAGCTGCCACAAACAACATAAACTCTTAGAAAAAAAAACTTAACACTGCCAAAATGCTGCCCCAAATGCACCCTTACCTTTCAATCAAGAGCTCTTAATATCGAGGCATTATATATGGGTNCATCACAAAGCTGCCACAAACAACATAAACTCTTAGAAAAAAAAACTTAACATTGCCAAAATGCTGCCCCAAATGCACCCTTACCTTTCAATCAAGAGCTATATGGGTTGTGTGTACATATATATGGGTTGTGTGTGAGTGTGTGTTTTTTTGCTTGTGTTCATTAGCACAATAAATTATTTACATACATTGTTCACTAATAATTTTTACAAGCATTGGTCTTGAACTGTTGTTGATCAAAAGTTAGGTGCCAAGCTTGGTTTTCCTAGATAGTTAACTAATATGGCCAAGAGGTTTTCTAATGGAGACTTTCATTTATGAAAAGATGTATTTTTACATATAGATGTTGTTGATTCAAGCATCAACTCCACTCCTTTTAACTTTTCATCCCCGTCACACTGAAAGTCTGAAACACCGACATATTAGACATTTGCTAAATTTTTTCTTACATTTCAACATATTTCTACAATTATGTGTGTGAGCGCGTGTTTTCCTGCTTGTGTTCATTAGCACAATAAATTATTTACATACATTGTTCACTAATAATTTTTACAAGCATTGGTCTTGAACTGTTGTTGATCAAAAGTTAGGCAGCAAGCTTGGATTGCCTAGATAGTTAACTAATATGGCCAAGAGATTCTCAGATGGAAACTTCCATTGATGAAAAAGATGTATTTTTACAAGTATATACAACTCAATTACTATATATCTACATATCAAACACATAAACTTCAGCTTTTACATTTGTCACCTTTCCTATAAATGAAAAGAGGCATTTTGCTTTTTCAATGTTAAAAGAGTTGTATTTTTGCTGTGATACGAAAGATTTGAGTAGTATAAATGTAAAATGTAAATTCTACAAGTCGACCAATTTCGTTTTTGCTAAGTGAATGTTTCTTTATGACGAACTCATGATTTTTGGGTCAAGGATGTTACTTCGACATTTACATGCAACCAACCCAAGTCGAATGTATTTACATATGTAACAACTAAACTTTAATTTTACATCCATACTGCTCAAATCTTTCATATCACATCAGAATGAGATGAGTTTTAAAATATTCATAAGCTCCTGAGGACTGATTTGTTTCAGAAGAAGTAATTTTTTCAATTATGTGGCAGTTGGTTGCATTTAGAGCAGGGAATATGAGAGATTTCGCTTTTTTTGATTTAGAGCAGGAAATACAAATTATTATGTATTGATTTAGCTTAGTTTACTTTGAAGAAATTAGAGGGGGGAAGTCAAATTTTGAATTATTAATGTTTTTGTAACTAGTTTGATGAACATGAAGGTTTATGAGTACATATTAGGAGACGAGAGCTAATTGGAATCACACATGTTATTATTCGTAATGGTATATTTTATGTGACATGAAAGATTTGGATGTTAGATATGTAAATACATAGGAATTTTAGTGGTATGTATGTAAATGTCCATTTTCTTTTTCATGTTTTATTGATGCGTGGAAATTATCTGATATGTATTTTTAATTTCATAAATGACAGGTAATAGAACGCTTAAGCGTAAACAAACATGTTGTTTCTTGAGGTTTGCCAAGTAGGGCGAAAGTGGTAGATCAATTTCACATTTCACAACAACACATTTTGATTCAATGGAAGAAGATGATCAGAGTGATGCTCTGGAACTCTCTCAACCATCATATCACAGTTCAAGCGCCAACATGCTCATTGCACATCTTGCTTATGAGTATGTGAGCTAATTTTAAAATTAATTTTTATTATTTACAAAGAGACTGGTTATTATCGATGAACTACTTTCAATTGGACTAAGCCTTGTAATTTTTTCCCCATTCTAGAATTTTTCACGTAAAAATTGAGTTGTCTTCCCCTGCTCATTTCTTTTTTTTTTTTCCTGTGTGTGCTAAGTTTTTGTACGTCACTAATAATTCATTAATTCATCGCCGTGAACATTTCTACACACATCAAAACTAGAATGAGTTAGGTTTTTTGATTCTTCATGTAACTTCAAACTAAAAGTAATAATTTATGATATTGAGAATATAAGAATAACACCTACACTATAGGAATCAACAACAACAACAACAACAAAGCATTAATCCCACTGCGTGAGGTCGGCTACACGAATCCTTTTTCTCCATCGCGTCCTATTTAGTGTCATATTTTCATTCAGTTCTAATAAATTAAGATCAATTTTTATAAGAATCAATGCTTTAAATTACTTGTAGTGATATTTTCATTAAGAATAATACCTACACTATAAGAAATCAATGCTTTAAATTACTTGTAGTTCAATGATTGGTCATGTATGATCTCATGAAAAAGTTTGTACTCAATAAACTTAGAAGATAACTTTTTATGAGTAAGGACTAGTTGAAAAGATAACAAATTAAGCATCATATACATTGATATTTACAAATTAAACTCATTGGCGGTTTTTTTAACTATGTTGCATTTACACATGCCACAATAAAGTTATTAGGAATAGGGTTGTCGAAACGACTCGTTATTCGCGAACAGCTCGTGTTCGGCTCGTTAATTTCGTTCGATAAGTTAACGAGCCGAACACAAATTAAGATGTGTTCGTCCGTGTTCTCATTAATATCGTTCGATAAGTTAACGAGCCGAGCACGAACTAAGATGTGTTCGCCCGTGTTCGGCTCGTTTTGGCTCGAAATACTACTCATCAAGTTTATATATATATATATATATATATATGTATNCTAAGAAGATATTAAATTTAAGAAGAAGATAGTGAAGTTCAAAATTGTTAATGGCTATCCAGATATAATAATGCTCAGATGAAAAAGCAAAGAAAAGAAGGAGTTGAAAATGATCCTAAAAGAAAAGGAAAAGAAAAAAAAAAGAAAAGAAAAGGAAAGGAAAAGAAAAATATGTGAGGAGAAGCTTGAGAAGATGCCTAATCAAAAATTGGCTTCATTTGTATCAAAAGCTTTATTACATTTTCTAAACTAGTTTTTAAGTATTAGCATCCTTAAAAATAAAGTTCTCATAAAATTATTTTTCATATGGACATTCTAAGTATCTTCGACATGACAAATTATAGTTCTTCTTGAAATGAATAAAGAATAAAAAATCTTTGACTTAACTACTAGGTTACACTATTATATTTATTAAGCCAATTTATAGAATTTTATAAGTTAAACCCTCTACCATAAGTCATATTTTTATATAGTAAAGAGTTACTTGATGGAAAGTAATGTTTAAGTTTTTTGATACACCAAAAAAATGTATAATTTTATGCATACATTTTATGCTTAAATTTAGTGATATTTCATTTTAAAGAAGGGTAATTTCATGTTTTGTTTCAGGTATACTGATATTAGGCATTTGAAGCAAAAGGGAAAAAAAGGAAGAAATTTGAAGGCAAAATGTAGTTTTTAACATACCGGCGCCAAATGAGCCATTTTACAGAGAAGAAGCGCCAAAGGCGCTAGAAGATCCAGAATCCAGAGAGGAGCATGAAACTCTAGTAAATAGGTGTCAGAGATGTTAGAACAGGTGGCAATGGTGCCAGAGATGGATTTAGAAGAATTGTTGGCAGTTATTGATTATTTTTTAGAGGTTCTAGAAGGCTCCAAGTAATTCAAACACACCAAGGAGTGGTTCAATGCATCTAGACACTTTGGAAAGGCTATTGAATGAAAAGATATTTCTTTTGGATGAAGGGATTTGTCTCTTGGTGTAAAGAGGTGTGTCTTTTGGAAAGAAGGAGAGATTTTTTGTAGAGGGGTTGGCGCCACTCTTAAGAGGTCTGGTGAGGTCTTTGTAGAGGTGTGTGGCTTGTAGAGTCTTTAGAGGAGAGTTAGGTTTTGGAGAGGATTTTCTTCTGTAGTTGTAAGAGGAGAGGGAAGATGAGAGACTTCTTCGTCATTACATTTCTAAGAGAGAATTGAGTGTGATTTTAAAGAGAGAAAGTGCTTAAAGGGAACTTCAAGGGATTTGCTTGATGAGGAGTGTGAGATAAGTTGTGTTTCTTTATTTTGCAAAATTATTTTTATATATAAAATCCATGTTTTTTCGTATCCTTATCATGAATTATTAGTAGTCTTCTTTATCCTTCTCCCTACAATGAGATATGTTTTTGTGAAGAATTAATATTATTGTGCAAAATTTTAAATGTCAATAAATTGTGATGATTCAAACTCTGATCTTCATTTGCTTTTTGATATGGCTAATTGAAATGATGTTAAAATTTGTTTAGAAGCATAAGATCCAAAAGGGCTATGCTTTCTACAACAAGGTATGAGTCACATTCAATTTCATGGATGAGAATGTAGCTAATAGAGTTGAGTGCAAATAAATAGGGAAATATATTTTAACGGCCATAAAATTGGAGATTTTATGGTGACAGACTAAATTCCCCAATTTGGTTCAGTTGCTTGGAAACTAAAGTGAGATTTTTAGCCCTCAGGGGAGGGAGAAGTGGGAGCCAGTATCCTCTTAGCCTACCATGGATTTAGGCACCAAACACTGGATTAGCTAATTTTCTTTATGTACTCAAGAGATGGTAAAGAATAAAATTGCTCCTCATTAGCACAATATAACTTTATATATAATTTTAAATGATTTTAATTAATCACTAACCATAAACTCATTCTGAAGGGGAAGAATGCTTTCTTAAATTTTAACTCATCATTACAAAACTTTGCTTAGTCTTAGTAAATTTAATTGTTCAGTTTAGAAAATAGCTTAGTTAAATTAGTTCTTTCAGCTGCATTTCCATTAGCACACATTAATCTTTCTTTCGATCTGTTTTTCTTACTTAAGTTTTTATATTTTGAATATTGTGTTTTACATTATAACCATAAGAATTTCCACCTCTCATGGGATAACTAAAACATCAAGGTTCATTGAGCATAGGACAAATTAATTACCACTGAATCTAAATTTAACTTCAGATGATTAATTGAACAACATAATAAGTTCAAATGAACTCAAAATGATTTAAAGAGTTTTGAAAGTTGTTTAAGGTTATGCCCCGAACACTTTTATGATTTTTTGGATATTTTGATGGACAACTAAACTTATTATGCTTTATTCAAAAAAATCATCATTTAAATTTTTAGGGACCCACCATGTTATGCTTTGAGAGCTGATATATCACACAAATCAATAAAAATGCTCTGCACTACTTATCCTTCATTAATTGACCCAATGCTCAAAGATTTGAGATATCTCTAAGGTACTTAAATTCATGTGGGCAACTAGAGATTTTTGTTTTTACCACATATGAATCTTCATATTTGTGTAAGTTTAAGGCTTAGGTGGCTAGGGTGATGAATTTAATGCTAATGTGTACTGAACAAGGGATACAACGTGTGATTTAGAATAGTATCTCCTACCTCAAGGACCTTTAATGAAGGAAAGAGGATAAAGATCAATGATAATATTCACCAACTCATGATAAGGACCTAAAAATTACCTATTTTTAAAGTACATTTCATGCTCATTTTATGCACATTTTTAATGATATTATACTTTAAATTAAGGTATTTTGCATATTTTTTATCTTCAGGTACAAGAAATGGACTTTTGGTGATTATAAAGCAAAAATGATGCAATTTCGAGTAAAAACGAGCAAGAAAGAAAATTATGATTTGACACATTTCAATATGTCTTTTTATGATTAATCTTTTTTACATTTCTCACAAGTTTTTGAATGAAATTACACCTTAAACAAAAGTTGTTTTCATGCTTATCTTATATGAATATCTGTTAGGCGTGAAATACAACTGAAATAAGGCAAAACAGAGCTGAAACAGAACCAAACAGGGCAAGACGATGGAGTTGCTTTGTGGTGGTGCCAGAACTAGCACCAGAGGCACTAGAATCCTGAGAATATGTGCTAGAGGTTTTTGACTATTTTGAGATGTTCTAGAAGGCTCTAAGTGAATCTAACGCCACATGGAGTGGTTAAATGAATCTAGACATTTGGGAAAGGCTCTTGAATAGAGAGATATGTCTCTTGGATGAAGAGATTTATCTCTTAGAATGAAAAGGTGTCTTTGGGAAAAATAAGGAATTTTGTGTCTCTTTAAAATAAGAGGGGCTAGCGTCTCTCATGGTGTGTGTGTGTGTGTGTGTGTGTGTGTTAGGAAAAAATGAGAGGAATGCTTAAATAACTTAGAATAGGAGTAGAAATGTAGACTTATACCTTTTTGAAGAGACTGAAGAGGGGATTTTGAGAGAATTTGTAAGAAATTGAACTAGCGTTACATGGATCAACGGGACACTTTTTGGGAGAGATCTTCATCTTTCTTTCAAAGGGAAAAGCTAAGTATTGTGCTCTTCATTATCTTATGATTTTGTAAACACTTATATAGTGGATTTGCTTTGATGCAATGAAGTTATTCTTTGTGTTTTCTTTATGCTTTATGAGTAGTTTTTCTTACTCTTTCTTCTTGTTTGAAAATAGTGGCATGAGAAAATTATGTCATTTGTTTTCATGTTACTTTTCTATTGCAATGAGTAGGATTTATGTGTAGAATTTTGGGATTCATGTTAGTATGCGTTTTAATTATAATTGTGATGGTTTTTTACTTAAACTTCATTTACGTTGCAATTTAGGCCTGTTGTAATGTTAAAATTTATTGAGAAACATAAGATCCAAAATAGAAATGATGTCTACAAGAAAGTAAGAAACACATTCAATTTCATAGAAGAGAATGTAGTCCATGGGGATGAGTGCAAATAAATAAGGAAATATATTTTGATGGGCGTAAAATTAGAGATTTTAGGGTGACAGACTAAAATCCATAATTTGGTCTAGTTGCTTGTAAACTAAAATGAGATTGTTAGCTCTTATTAAGGGAAAAGTGGGAGCTCTAGAGTGGGATCCAATATCCTCTCTACTTAACCATGAATTTAGGGAACAAACTCTAGATTAGTCAATGTTATTTATGCACTGTGAGAGGATAAAGAATATGATTGCTTTTATTTAGCACATACAATATTTAATGTATCTCATTTTTATACATTATGTAATTCACTACATAAGAATAGTACTTTTCAACATCTCAAATTCTACAAACCAATTCATTTAGAAAGGGTTATCTTTAAAATTAACATTTTCATTTAACAGTAGTTGTTTGTTGTTTCAAACTTAAGACTTACATTTATGAGTGCTTGTTCAAAAAACCACTGAAATAAACCTTCCAAACTAAGGACTGATAGTAGTATACTAGAATTAGACTAAGGGACTTTTTATCTCACTTCTCTGTGGGATCGATACTGAGGTTTATAAGAAAGCCCTATATTACTTGAAGTGATACATGTATTGACCTCATTTTTGTTTGAGGTCTAGTTTTTTTCCCTCTTTAGTAGCCTAAGTCTAGCCATAGGACTTTCCTGTTGACTATTCCTAGAGGACTATAAAAGGAGCCCTCACCATTAGAAATTCAACACTCTTCTCTACTCAACTTAAGATTCCACATATTGGTTCTACCCTCTAGCACTTAGTAGGTATGAAGGAGCTCAAGGGGAGTTTCCCATAGGATGGTCAAATCTTAGGACTAAGCCCGGGTGGTCTGGCCTTGGTTAGGCTAGCTTACACACACTAAACATTCTTACACACCCCAAACCTTAAGACCACTTGCACTTGATTTGGTCTCCTGACTCCTTTTAGAAAGCTCATATGGATGGACCCAAACCCCTAGTACTTGGCTAAGAGGGTTAGGACTAGCATATTGAACATCCAAAGTGAGTCCACATATGGCTCCTATTGGTTTGACATGGCTTCATGGCTTACTTGACCATTCTAGAACAAAATCACCAATTTACCAAAATATTCCTACAACCATAATTTTTGCCAAAAATCCCAAAATTATCCAAAATACCCAAACTTGTCCAAATGTCATCTCAAATCACTCACCACTACCTAAATTGATGTCACCAAATTTCCAAAATACCCCCAACATTACCAAAAATTACAAAAAAGCCCCTCATAACCAAAAAATTCCAAAAATTTCAAAATTATCCCAAATATTCCCAATTTCAAATTTTAATCATCAATTTGACCCAATTTGACCAATTTAACCTAATTTGACCAAAAGCCATAAATTGCCCTTAAAGGCCTAATTTCCCCAAATTAGCCCCAATCTTGCCTGATATCAATTTCAAAAAAAAATTCAGTACCCCCAATCCTAATCTAAACAAAATTAAAGCCCAATTTGACCCAATTACGAGCCTAATTTTACCCAAGTCAAAAAACCCCAATTTTGACCATATGACTAAATCCACCAAATTGACCATACAATTCAATTCAAAATCACTAGAAATCCTTTCCAAAATCTTCATGAAATTTCCCTAAACCAAATCCAACATTCAATTGATCCAAATTTTAGCCCAAATTTAATCTTTAAAAAAGCCCAAGCTCACCATGTTTAATTCCAAAAAGCCTAAATTCAATTAAAAGCCCACATGACAATTTGCTCCCTCATCATCCATCTCATTAAAATCATTTTCTAAGTCTTAAGTCCATGATCAAATCATTCCAAATCAAACCTCAGGACAAACACCACCAAAATATATGATAAAATTTAAAATCCTTTCTCATGCAAAAGAGCCAAGCGAAAGGGAAGCCATGAAATTATTCCCAACCAATAGGTAAGTCATATGAGCCTTGCCACCTCATCAAGATATTCATGACAAGAGGCCAAGGAACTTTCAAGCCTCCTTAAAAAGGTTTTAAAACTTTTAATGACACACTCTAACCCATGTTTAGCCAAATCTCTTTGGATGGTGACTTATCCCCAATGATTAAGTTGAGCCAAATGATCTCCTCTTAGCCCAAACCAGCTTTGGTGGTTGAGTCCAGCCTAAATGCATTTTTTGATCCAATTTGATCCAAAATGATATTTCCTCCATTCCTCTTTAATCAAATACCTTTACACATGAACAACCCCAATTGATTGCACCAAACCCAAGGCATGAGCCCCCTGACCAAATGGTAACTTGACCCTGGTTGGCCAGCCACCTTGGCTGCCAGAAAACATGATGGCCACGGGGGAGCAAGGAGCAAAAGCTCAAAATTGAACCCACTTGATGTGTACAAGTCAACTTGGCCATTGGAGCCTTTCTTCCCTCCACTTAAGCATCATTTTTCACCCACTGGTTAGCCATGGTGGCCTCTCCTTCCCCCTCTATGTAAACTCACCCTCCACGGCCAAGGGGAGAGAGCTTGAAATTCCTTGGGGAGACTTTGTCAAATTGATCTCAGAGCTTCTTCAAGACTCACCAAGTTCAATCCAATCATCCTTAAGCCCTAAAATCCACTGCTTGAGCTCAATTTTGGAGCTTAAAATCAAGCCCAAAATAAGACGGCCCTCTAGACCACCAAATCCATATTAATTGCACCCACACCATCCCTTGAGTGAGAGAAGATGATCACGCACAAAAGCCCCATCCCTAGACCACCCTAGCATTGAATTTGATCGAACCACTAAATCAACCTTGGTTGATTTTATACCTAGGCATTTCACCATAGCTCGAGGCTTCATCTAGGAGCTCTTTGGACTCATGGCAAGCTTTTGGAAGGACCCATTTGAGCCCACACCTCTTGGGCAAATGTATTGAACTCTCCCTTTAAACCAATCTTCATTTAATTCTCCATGCTCATAGACTCAATTTAAGGCTTGATTAACTGTATGGATATGTTCTCCTAGTCGAGGCGAGTCTATAGGAACAAACCACACTTAATTTGTTAAGTTTTGAGAGAGATAATAAGGCTTGAAGTTGGACGGTTCTCGGGCTAGGGATTTGGAGTCGATGAACGGATATCGTCCGTTTCCGCGTGCATTGGATGGACGGTCGTGATGGAGCCGTACGAAGGAGTGAAACATGAATTGTGGGCCAAGTCAACGCTGAGCTGTCTGATGATGCTAAACCAAAAGACGTCACGTGGAAAGCTCAGAGACGCCGAGGTTGAGGTGGTGCCGCGTCACTTAAGTTGAAAAATAGGGATTTCTCTTATTTATTTAAATGTCAGAACTTCGAAAATCCATATCTTGGTGTAGACAATTCACAAAAAGAAAACAAAAATACCCTGTTACTCAGTGAACAGAGGAAAACATTGTGGAAATAGTTTCATATGTTTTTGATGCATGTATGATTTTTAATTAATTAAATGGTGTTTTCCTTATTTGAATTCTTTATTTGTATAAACATTTCACCATGACATATTTTTTGAAGCTTTGATTCTCTCTGTCATGAGGGATCTTCCCTGATTTTTCCAAGGTTAGGGGGGATCTCTAGACAGAGATCTCTATTTTTCAAGTATATCATGCATATTTTGGTAAAATATTTATAAAAATTAAAATACTCATTAGAAACATACAAAATTTGTTTTTATAAGTAGGACCCTAGGAAAAATATAAACTTGGTTTAACTTATTAAAAATAATCCTAATTATCACCAACCCTAAAAAATGGAAAAAAATACAAAATTTAATTTTAGAGGACCCTAGGAAAAATATAAACTTGGTTTAACTTATTAAAAATAATCCTAATTATAACCAACCTTAATAAATGAAATAAAATTAATTTGGAGTAATTATAAATATAAATGACATAAAAATTATTCTTCACTTTAATTAAATAATAGAGGAGCTCCTCATAAAAATTTCAAGTCAATTAGAGTTAATTTGACTACTTAAATGAATTAGTTAAGTTAAATGACATTTTTTTGCATTAAAATAATTATAATAATTAAAATATAACTAAAAAAATTACCAAATTGGTTTTGGGAGCTCCTTATGATGAGATTAACCTAAGGAAAACAAAATTAGAACTAAAATAAATATTTTATTTTTGAGCATTTAAATAACTAAAAATTAATTACAAATCATAAAAATTGCAAAATTGTAATAACACATTAAAATGTCACATTTGGCTTCACTTGAAACTAATTAAAATAATTTCACCAATTTTCTAAGTCAAGATATTAATTTTTAAAGGCTTAAAATGAATTTTCTTTAATTTTCCACTAAAATAATTATAATAATTAAAATATAAATAAAAAAAATTGAAAATTATTTATTTTCATTCCCTAGACTCAGAGAGATTTAAAAAATAAATAAAACTTAATTTTCTACCTAAGTGATACTTCATATTTAATTATTGATTAAAACAAACAAATAATTCTAATAATTAAATTAAATTTCCAAAAATCATGAAAATTGGTCCAAGTGGTCCGCTAACATAGGTGAACCTCCAATAATTTTCTTAAGGATAGAGGTTTTGTTTTTGTTGAGTTATTAAATTTTCATTGAAAATCTCTATTTTTGCATTAAAAATAATTACAAAATTAAAAAAAATTCAGAAAAATCACATTATCTTCTCTGATGTTTTAATTGACCCATGAGTGGGGTAATATAGAATTTTCANCTTCATTGAGGTGGTTGATGACATTTTCAAGAATTTAATCAAACAATCAAATATGCATTTTAAGTATATATAATGAGGCTACAAATCTCATATATTTCACAATAAGTCACATTTTTTAAGTTTTATTATATATTCAAATAATTTATGTAATATAATTTGTAGCCTAAATTATATTGTTAGACCTCGATCCAAATTTATAAGCAATGGATAAAGCTAGAATTTATTGCACAATATTTTTTTTTAATTTTTTTGATAGTGAATAAAGCCAATTCACTCTAAATGGATGTACCCATTTGAAAGGTAAAGCATATTTAATTGTTAATTAATTAATTAATGTATTCTAAAAATGATTTTAATAAGAATAATGTACATGTTCTTCTTTATACTAAAGGTTCACATTGATAATAAAACACAACTAGAAGGATCAATTGCAAAGTGTTATATTGCTGAGGAAAAAAAATAATATTATGTTCTCAATATGTTGAAGGAACTGAATTTTTACACAATCTAATGACTTTAAATTTTTTATCAAATAGCTAAAGAGATCATTATAAATTTGTAGATGTAGGATTTTCTATAGGCAAGATGTCATCATATATGTTAGTTGAGAAGTCTTCACTATAAGCTCATAGATATATGTTTTGTCATTGTGATAATATGTTACAAAGATATTTTCGTTACTAGTGAGAAGAGAAAGAGACAATGTCATACACCTCTCATATCCATAGACATAGAGAATATCATGAATGAATGCTTCCATGAATGATTTAAGCAAAGGGTAAAAATGAAATTTACCTATTTAAATATTAAGGTGCATGCTGACATATTATTAATTTACATAATAAATGCAAACAATGAATAATGATGTTCCACTAGTATCAGATGCAGTTAAAACAATTGTTAAGGGGCTTAATAAATTCGTCTGAAGGCGGGAATGATTCAATATTAATGGATAAAGCTTTCACACTAAGAAACTTGACAAAAATAAGAAAAGTCAAAATTATGGTATTGTTAATCCCACATAAATTGGAGATTTCAACTTTTATAGCCTACTTACTGATATAAATGACATTAGTTATTCAAAATACTTTAGACTTGTATTGTTCAAGAGTGACTGGTCTAACACTAAAAATAGTGGCATGAGAATAGATTAATTTGGTCATACTTTGTTAATTTTTTCATGTCCAAATCACTTTGGAGACAAATTAGAAGATGATCCATTTACTTGTTTCTTCACAAATGGAGCCAGTTTTCTAAATCAATAATCCTAACACATTAAATTTGAAATTTCGTTATAAAAATTAAACACATAGATGTCGTTGATTCAAGCATCAACTCCACTCCTTTTAACTTTTCATCCCCGTCACACTGAAAGTCTGAAACACCGACATATAACTTTTTTCTTACATTTCAACATATTTCTACATTTATGTGTGTGAGTGTGTGTTTTTTTGCTTGTGTTCATTAGCACAATAAATTATTTACATACATTGTTCACTAATAATTTTTACAAGTATTGGTCTTGAATTGTTGTTGATCAACAGTTAGGTGCCAAGCTTGGTTTTCATAGATAGTTAACTAATATGGCCAAGAGATTTTCAGATGGAAACTTCCATTTATGAAAAGATGTATTTTTACAAGTATATACAACTCAATTACTATATATCTACATATCAAACACATAAAGTTCAGTTTTTACATTTGTCACCTTTGTTATAAATGAAAGGAGGCATTTTGCTTTTTCAATGTTAAAAAGTTGTATTTTTGTTGTGATACGAAAGATTTGAGCAGTATAAATATAAAATATAAAATATACAAGTCGACCAATTTCGTTTTTGCTAAGTGAATGTTTCTTTATGACAAACTCATGATTTTTGGGTCAAGGATGTTACTTGGACATTTACATGCAACCCACCCAATTCGAATGTATTTACATATGTAACAACTAAACTTTAATTTTACATCCATATTGCTTAAATCTTTCATTTCACATCGAAATGAGATGATTTTAAAAGTATTCATAAGCTTCTGAGAACTGATTTGTTTCGGCAGAAGTAATTTTTTCAATTATGTGGCAGTTGGATGCATTTAGAATGGATAATATGAGAGATTTCGCTTGTTTTGATCTAGAGCAGGAAATATAAATTATTATGTATTGATTTAGCTTAGTTTACTTCGAAGAAATTAGAGGAGGGAAGTCAATTTTTGAATTATTAATGTTTTTGTAACTAGTTTGATGAACATGAAGGTTTATGAGCATATATTAGGAGACGAGAGCTAATTGGAATCACATATGTTATTGTTCGTAACAGTATATTTTATGCGATATGAAAGATTTGGATGTTAGATGTGTAAATACATAGGAATTTAGTGGTATGTATGTAAATGTCCATTTTCTTTTTCATCTAATATGTATTTTTAATTTCATAAATGACAAGTAATAGAACGCTTAAGCGTAAACAAACATGTTGTTTCTTGAGGTTTGTCAAGTAGGGGGAAAATGGTAGATCAATTTCACATTTCACAGCAACACATTCTGATTCAATGGATGAAGAAGATCAGAGTGATGCTCTGGAACTCTCTCAACCATCATATCACAGTTCAGGCCAACATGCTCATCGCACATCTTGCTTATGAGCAAGTGAGCTAATTTTAAAATTAATTTTTATTATTTACAAAGAGACTGATTATTATCGATGAACTACTGTTGTACACTTATAATAATCAACTTTGTAACTCCATCTTTTCTATTTCAGGAGAATAGTGACTTTTGTACTCACCATTCATAGTGAATTATTTCAATTAGACCAAGCCTCGTAATTTTTCCCCCTTCTAGAATTTTTCACGTAAAAATTGATGTATCTTCCACTGCTTACTTCTTTTTTTTATTTTCTGTGTGTACTAAGTTTTTGTACGTCATTAATTATTCATTAATTCATCGCCGTGAACATTTCTACACACATCAAAACTAAAATGAGTTAGATTTTTTGATTCTTCATGTAACTTCAAACTAAAAGTAATAATTTATGATATTGAGAATATAAGAATAACACCTACACTATAAGAATCAACAACAGCAGCAACAACAACAAAGCATTAATCCCACAACGTGAGGTCGGCTACACGAATCCTTTTTCTCCATCACGACCTATTTATTGTCATACTTTCATTCAGTTCTATTAAATTAAGATCAATTTTTATAAGAATCAATGCTTTAAATTACTTGTAGTGATATTTTCATTAAGAATACCACCTACACTATAAGAAATCAATGCTTTAAATTACTTGTAGTTCAATGATTGGTCATGTATAATCTCATGTAAAAGTTTGTACTCAATAAGCATCATAAACATTGATATTTACAAATTAAACTCAATGGTGGCTTTTTTAACTATGTTGCATTTACACATGCCACAATAAAATTATTAGGAATAGGGCTGTCAAAACGGCTCGTTGTTCGCGAACAGCTCGTTGTTCGTGAACAGCTCGTGTTCGGCTCGTTAATTTCGTTCGATAAGTTAACGAGCCGAACACGAACNATCCCTCCATCAAAGGTGATATCTTTTCTACTAGGTTGGACACCTTGGGGAAGCCTACCAAGAATGGGTTCATCAGCCGATCGTCTGCAAGGAAGGCCCCCGGTTATTCGAAAATCATATAATGGAGGTAACTTTGTTCTTAATCAACAAAACCGGGAAATATAAAGCATACTTAATTTCTTGAAACAATTTTTTTTAATAAATTATTTTTATTTAAATCATTAGTTACTGACACGCACGAAATGGTGGGTCATTCCGGTTGTATGGCTTCCTGTTGTGAGCTGGTATTTGTTAAAGGCTANTATAAAGCATACTTAATTTGTTGAAACAATTCTTTTTTACTAAATTATTTTTATTTAAATCATTAGTTATTGACACGCACGAAATGGTGGGTCATTCCGGTTGTATGGCTTCCTGTTGTGAGCTGGTATTTGTTAAAGGCTATTAGGATGGGAATATCAATTCATGAAGCTGCTCCACTGGTTATGGTAGGAGTGCTAGCATGGAGCTTGCTCGAGTATTCCTTGCATAGATTTCTTTTCCACATGAATACAAAGAGTTATTGGTAGGTTACTTTCCTTTGATTATTATCAAATATTTTAGCTTGGATTTTTAATTTTAGGAAAATTTACATATTTACCACTCAATTCCTATGTATTTACATATCGATAAACTAAACTCTGATGTTTATATAGATGCCATGTTCCCTACGCATTAAAAGGTGTATTCCAATTTTTAAAAGTTAAAATGGAGGTATTTTTTATTTGATAGGAAAGAATTATCTGGTATAAATGTAAAAAAAAAATGTTGAGAAAGAAGGGCAAAGAATCAAAAGAATCAAGAGAAGTAAACCAGGAATTTAACGAGGTTNGATTGTTTAATCATGAAGTAGTTTTTAAGTTTATTAAGAAATAATCCAAGGGAATAATAAAAAAAAATTATGGGGAATTTACATACAAAACATTCTATTCCTATGTATTTACATATCTAACCGCTAAACTTTTTTTTTTTCGTTAGGTATGGCTCATATAACATATAAGGAATGGATGTTGTAACGGAGTAGAGCGAGAGAGTAGATCGAAATTTCATTAAACCCCGCGGTACGGTAAAGGGTAATTTTCTAATTGCAACAAGGGTTATATATATATATATATATANAACTAAACTCCGATGTTTATATAGATGCCATGTTCCCTACGCATTAAAAGGTGTATTCCAATTTTTAAAAGTTAAAATGGAGGTATTTTTGATTTGATAGGAAAGATTTG
Source organism: Phalaenopsis hybrid cultivar (assembly GCA_002079205.1). Classification (NCBI taxonomy): domain Eukaryota; kingdom Viridiplantae; phylum Streptophyta; class Magnoliopsida; order Asparagales; family Orchidaceae; genus Phalaenopsis; species Phalaenopsis hybrid cultivar. Next base: position 127,617 of record JXCR01145644.1, read on the forward strand.
TCTGGTATAAATGTAAAAAAATGTTGAGAAAGAAGGGCAAAGAATCAAAAGAATCAAGAGAAGTAAACCAGGAATTTAACGAGGTTCGGCAATATGCCTACGTCCTCGGGAGCGATGAGTGGCAGTTTCTATTTCTTGAAGCAATTCAATCCCTATAGGGTTACAAATAATATATATATATATATACCCTTGTTGCAATTAGAAAATTACACTTTACCGTACCGTGGGGTTTAATGAGGTTTCGATCTACTCGCCCGCTCTACTCCGTTACAACATCTATCCCTTATATGTTATATGAGCCATACCTAACCAAAAAAAAAAAAAGGTTTAGCGGTTAGATATGTAAATACATAGGAATAGAATGTTTTGTATGTAAATTCCCCATAAATTTTTTTTTATCATTCCCTTGGATTATTTCTTAATAAACTTAAAAACTACTTCATGATTAAACAATGTGCAGGNATCATTCCCTTGGATTATTTCTTAATAAACTTAAAAACTACTTCATGATTAAACAATGTGCAGGACAAACACAGTGCATTATATGCTTCATGGATGTCATCATAAGCACCCAATGGATGGTCTGCGCCTTGTTTTCCCCCCTGCCGCAACTGCTATTCTATGCGTTCCAGTTAAGTGGTCTATTGCACCTACCAATAATGTGAAATATAACAGGAATATATAGGCTCCGACTAACTTATTTTTCTACTTGTTGATATTAATACAATTTGTGAACTAAATTGACATTTTTATAGAATCTGTGACTAAAATAACCCATCTGCAAAAAGTCAGGGGCCATTTTGACATTTTTCTTAAATAATTTTGTTGCAGTTTTGGGGTTTAATTAGGCTTATGTCAACCCCTGCTGCCACTCCTGCTATATTCTCCGGTAGCTTACTCGGATATGTGATTTATGATTGCACCCATTACTATCTCCACCATGGATCACCTTCCAACCTACCAGTTAAAAATCTCAAGGTATGAACTGCAAACAACTCTCCTTCTGGTTCCAGTCATGAACAAATTTCCATTTTTTTTAGATTTATTTATTTATTTATTTTCTTCTCCTTCTCCTTCTCCTTTAAAACAGCGTTATCATCTTAATCATCACTTCAGAATTCAGACCAAAGGGTTTGGGATCACATCTTCATTGTGGGATGTTGTGCTGGGGACATTGCCACCACCACTGAAAATTCAGAAGAGTGGCTGATTCTCTTTACTTGAAGGTTGGGATAATTGTTCTTGATTGAACCTGATTCATCTAATTTATTTACTTTTGATTTAATATTTTTTTTTGAAGATATGTTATGATCGATTTATACAATATGTTTGTCTTGATTCTAATGTGTTGAAGTGAAGATTACATGTGCTAATTTCTTTGTTGGATCATGCATTGCAGCTTGGCTCTACATCTTTGAGTTTGATTTTGGTCAATGTCCATACTAGCACTAGAAGGATTTTCATTTTTGGGATGCAAGTCAGTGTGCCAAAATGGACTATAAAAAATTGACACTGGTTGCCACGTGGCACCAATAAAAGAGCATTGACAAACATATCATAGAATTCTTATGCACACTACTTGAATATTTCATCATCATCATCATGTTTTTTAATAGTAAAGTATATATTTTCACGTGTAAATTTATGATATCAAAATATTATAAATGTTAATATTAAACTTTGGGGCATAGAGATGCGAATATATANCAATGTGAAATATAACCGGAATATATAGGCTCCGATTAACTTATTTTTCTACTTGTTGATATTAATAAAATTTATGAACTAAATTGACATTTTTATAGAATCTGTGACTAAAATAACCCATCTGCAAAAAGTCAGGGGCCATTTTGACATTTTTCTCTATTAATTAAATATATTGCAATTTTATGAAATTCATAATAACAATTATGTTGTTTGATCCATGTTATAAATGCAATCAATTCATATGATTTTTTTTTTCTTAAATAATTTTGTTGCAGTTTTGGGGTTTAATTAGGCTTATATCAACCCCTGCTGCCACTCCTGCTATATTCTCCGGTAGCTTACTCGGGTATGTGATTTATGATTGCACCCATTACTATCTCCACCATGGATCACCTTCCAACCTACCAGTTAAAAATCTCAAGGTATGAACTGCAAACAACTCTCCTTCTGGTTCCAGTCATGAACAAATTTCTATTTTTTTTTTAAATTTATTTATTTATTTATTTTCTTCTCCTTCTCCTTCTCCTTCTCCTTCGACTTTCTATCAGCGTTATCATCTTAATCATCACTTCAGAGTTCAGACCAAAGGGTTTGGGATCACATCTTCATTGTGGGATGTTGTGCTTGGGACATTGCCACCACCACCGAAAATTCAGAAGAGTGGTTGATTCTTTTACTTAAAGGTTCGGATTATTGTTCTTGACTGAACCTGATTCATCTAATTTATTTACTTTTGATTTAATATTTTTTTTTTGACGAATATATTATGATTGATTTATAAAGTATGTTTGTCTTGATTCAAATGTGTTGAGGTGAAGATTACTTGTGTTAATTTCTTTGTTGGATCATGCATTGCAGATTATAAGTATACCCTTCAAATTGAATTTCATGCTAATAATTTCCATCTTATAAGAAAATTGGGTGCTTGTTATTTTAGTAAGATGATCTATATTGAATGTGAAACAAAAAAAAAAATTAAATTTTTAATATGCTAGCTGTATTTTTTATAAATTAATTTCTGTTTGGAATTAATTTTTTTTTTATTTTGTATTTTTTAAAAATTTATTTGTGTGTTTTTTATTTATATATATTTTTTATTTTTTTTAATGAATAAACTTATTAAAAATTGCTCTGATTATTATTTAAAAGAAGCTAATTTGTTTTCAATATTACAAATATATTTCAATCCAAAACACATCAATAAAACAAAAGCAAAAAAAAATAAAAGTTTATCCCAAATGCACTTATATTTCTGTGTTAAAACCCTTACTTTGGCTTAAGAGCAAATACTTTTTGCGTGGGGTCTCCATGGAAAAATTATTCCATACGGATTGTGCGTGCGGTGTCCGATCCTGACCGTGAATCAGTCAGGATGTATTTTTGTGGGCCCCACCTAATTTTTTTTTCTTTAAAAAAAAAAACTGAAATAATCCTAACTGTAGATCGCTGTGATCTATGATTAGGATCGGACACCGCATGCAGAGATGCATGTATGCGAGTACCCCGCATGCAATAATTTCTCGGTCTCCATGGGGATAAAATAGTCTCTAAACTTGCACTAAAAGATTTTCATTTCTGGGATGCAAATCAGTCTGCCAAAATAGACTAAAAAAAATGGCACTGGCTGCCACGTGGCACCAATAAACGAGCATTGACAAACATATCATAGAATTCTTATGCATTACATTTGTAATATCTAAACATTCATATTTAAATGCACTACTTGAATATTTAACATCACATCAAAAATTTTATCATCATTATATTTTTAATAGTAAAGTATATATTATCATGTGTAAATTCATGATATCAAAATATTATAAATGTCAATATTAAACTTTGGGTCATAGATATGTGAATATATAAGAATCGTGTGGTATGTATGTAATGCTTTCTTTATTTTATAAGGAAATAATTACTAATGGCTAGTCTAGAAGTTACCATTGGGGCTGATTCGACCTTAACCCAACCTCAACACGCTCTTAACTATTAAGATAATAAATAATAATAATAAATTCACAATTTTCATTCTAAGGATTTGTTTGGAGCGGTTGCAGCTTTTCCAGCTTATCCTGATAATCTACTGATCAGCAGCTTATGCAGATAAGCTGACTAGCTGTTTAGTTCGTGCATTTCAAAAACAATTGATTTTAGATAAATTACCATTCTGCTCTTGTTCTGGATAAATTATTTAGTTGTTTTGTTTATGTGTTCGAAAAAAAACTGATTTGCAGTCTTTTTGTGGATAAAAGTCCATTCTGACAGACGCAATGTTGTTGTTTACACTAGAATTTTAACAGCTACACATTTGATAGTTCGGAACAAAAAAATATCATTTTATTATAGTAAAAAATTATGATAATTTCAGTAATTTTATTTAATTATAAAAAATAAGTCAACTTTGTTCTTAAAAAAATCTAGAGGAATTGAGGCATACAAAAATGTCTTGGGACACTTACATACATACCAAACAAATCTTACTTCCTTATATATCTAACGGCTACACATTTAACAGTTCAGAGAATATTTCATCAACATAGAAGAATGTTTTTTAGCACCCTCACATGGATCTTTTCTAGCCAATTTAAGTCCATACGCTAAGTTAATTTGTGGTCCAATGTCTTGAAGATAGAANTCCCCCGGTTATTCGAAAATCATATAATGGAGGTAACTTTGTTCTTAATCAATAAAACCAGGAAATATAAAGCATACTTAATTTCTTGAAACAATTTTTTTTTTACTAAATTATTTTTATTTAAATCATTAGTTATTGACTCGCACGAAATGGTGGGTCATTCCGGTTGTATGGCTTCCTGTTGTGAGCTGGTATTTGTTAACGGCTATTAGGATGGGAATATCAATTCATGAAGCTGCTCCACTGGTTATGGTAGGAGTGCTAGCATGGAGCTTGCTCGAGTATTCCTTGCATAGATTTCTTTTCCACATGAATACAAAGAGTTATTGGTAGGTTACTTTCCTTTGATTATTATCAAATATTTTGGTTTGGATTTTTAATTTTAGGAAAATTTACATATGTACAACTCAATTCCTATGTACATACATATCGAAAAACTAAACTCCAATTTTTATATAGATGCCATGTTCCCTACGCATTAAAAGGTGTATTCCAATTTTTAAAAGTTAAAATGGAGGTATTTTTGATTTGATAGGAAAGATTTGTCTGGTATAAATGTAAAAAAATGTTGAGAACGAAGGGCAAAGAATCAAAAGAATCAAGAGAAGGAAACCAGGAATTTAACGAGCTTCAGCAATATGCCTACGTCCTCGGGAGCGATAAGTGGCGGTTTCTATTTCTTGAAGCAATTCAATCCCTATAAGGTTACAAATAATATATATATATATATACCCTTGNTGCTCCATGATTAGGGTTGTTCAAAAGACTCTTTGTTCATGACCAGCTCGTGTTTGGCTCGTTAAGCAAACGGGCCGAACACGAACACACTTTTTGAGCTCGAAATGTAAACGAGCCGAACACCACTCCTAATTAGGAATTTGATAAAAATGAAAAATATGTAGTGATATTTTATCGAGAATTATGACTTTAAGTGAGCATTTGAAAAATGGATAAACCTATCTCTAATTGCTCCTCAAAAAAGGGGAAAATTACATACATATCACCTTAAACTTTTTATTTTACATATCAACCACCCTCTTTTATCCATTTTTCAAATTCACTCAAATATCAAATTTCATGACCCATATTTTCCATTCTAATCAAATTCTCAATACTTTGGCATGAAAAATTATTGCATCAGAACACCTGAATACAAAATTGCATCAGGTGTCCAATGACAGAGAACCACGTGACAACTCGAATCCGAACCCGAACTGTGTATGTCAGTAGACCCAAATTTCCACATGACTCCCTGTTGTTGGACTCCTGATGCAATAATTTCTACTTTCACAGCGCCACACATAAATAGATCGATAGTTAAAAAAAATCATACAAATGTTTAATTTATAAATATCAATGTTTCGCGTGGCCTGCATGTAATTATCCTTAAAAAAGAGCCTCCACATTTTTGATTAGTTAAATAAACGCGGCAATAACAGCACCCTGACGCCGTTAGCCTCCGTCACGAAGTATAGCGCAAGGCTGAACTGGCTGTTACGGCGGAGAGTCCCCGCTTTCTATATCTGAAGCGAGCCAGAAAGAAATTGACGAATTATAGAAGCTAGAATTGTCAATAATTTTAACAAGAAGTTATATAGAAAATAATTGCCTCTCTCCTTTTCTCTCTCTACCTTTCCTCGTCTTCTGGCTTCTTCGATCTCCGCCTCTCATTCCTCTTCTTCTTCGCTTGTTGGGAAGAAGGGGAAGAGCTGAAGTCCGATCGCCAGATCTCGTAGCTCTCTTCTTAAGGTGAGCGGACAAGCATCTCTCCTTCACTAGGTTCTCAATCATGCTTGGACATTTCGAAGATTTTTTTTTTATTTCACTGATTTGGGAGATTGGAATTTGGTTTCGGGAGCTCGCATTTTGATTTTTAGGCTGGATNTTTGTTTAGAAGAAGGGGAAGAGCTGAAGCCCGATCCCCAGATCTCGCAGCTCTCTTCTTAAGGTGAGCGCACAAGCATCTCTCCTTCACTAGGTTCTCAATCATGCTTGGACATTTCGAAGATTTTCTTATTTCACTGATTTGGGAGATTGGAATTTGGTTTCCGGAGCTCGCATTTTGATTTTTAGGCTGCATTGGTGTTAGGGATTGAGAAGGGTGGTTCAATTCTTTCAGTATTAGAATTTAGTAGGAGGAGGAGGAGGAGNCTTGTCGGGAAGAAGGGGAAGAGCTGAAGCCCGATCCCCAGATCTCGCAGCTCTCTTCTTAAGGTGAGCGCACAAGCATCTCTCCTTCGCTAGGTTCTCAATCATGCTTGGACATTTCGAAGATTTTTTTATTTCACTGATTTGGGAGATTGGAATTTGGTTTCGGGAGCTCGCATTTTGATTTTTAGGCTGGATTGGTGTAGGGATTGAGAAGGGTGGTTCAATTCTTTCAGTATTAGAATTTAGTAGGAGGAGGAGGAGGAGGAGGAGGAGGATTTCATGGGTTTTGATTTTGAATTTTTGGATTTCTCTTTTGTATCTTGATTTTTTGTGTTTAGGGTTTAGGGTGTTCGTCACTTTCTCTTTTGGTTGGTTTCTGTTTTGATGAAGCTTTTGAGAAATGTGTCTTCCTTGGCCTTTCTTCCTTGCTTCTGNACTTTTGGTTGGTTTCTGTTTTGATGAAGCTTTTGAGAAATGTGTCTTCCTTGGCCTTTCTTCCTTGCTTTTGGCCTTAATTGTTGTGGGAGCTGTCATGTTTATGAAATTCAGTAATATTTGCGCAGAGAGAAGAATTGCTTCTCTTTCTCTTTATTTGATTGTTTTTTTTGAATTATTATAGATATTTTTATTATAATACTCACATATATATATATATANAGCTATCATGTTTATGAAATTCAGTAATATTTGCGCAGAGAGAAGAATTGCTTCTCTTTCTCCTTATTTGATTGTTTTTTTGAATTATTATAGATATTTTTATTATAACATTCATATATATAGTTCTTGTAGAAATTTCATGGGTATTAGACTTCTAGCTGAAACAGGCTTATGTTGTCAAGTTCCATGGTGTTGAATGAGATTTAGCATTTTTAAGGGGTGATTTACATACAGATCACTCAATTGATATGCATTTTTAAATCTAACTTTTTAATTTTTATATTTATTTAAAATAGAACTCTAATTTTTAAACCACATCAAAAATACCAATCACAATCATCTCTCTTAATCATTCATATTCTATAATCTAAATATGCTTTAGATAAAAATGNAAATCTAACTTTTTATTTTTTATATTTATTTAAAATAGAACTCTAATTTTTAAACCACATAAAAAATACCAATCACAATCATCTCTCTTAATCATTCATATTCTATAATCTAAATATGTTTTAGATAAAAATATTTTATAAGTAAAAATTAATTTTTTAAATGTTAGATATAATAAACATATAGAAATTAATTGGTGTCAATGTAAATCCCCCATCTTTTTATTTTCATATTTACACACATAGCATATATATATCTCTATGTATGTATGCATGTCATTATGAGAGTTTGGATGTGATATATGTAAATACATAAGAATTGTGTCTACGCATGTAAATGTCCCATTTTTTTAATATATAATGATTGGTTGGTTAAATGTGTTCAGTCCAGCAGAAGAGGTATCACCATGGTTGCACAGGAGTTCAGTGTGGACTTGAGCAAGCCTCTTGTTTTTCAGGTAGTCTCCAGTTTAGATTTTTCGCCATTTTTTTTGCTCTAATTGGCAAAGAAGACAATAATTCTAATATGAGAAATTGCAACAAGTTTATAATGATTTGATGGTCTTAGTTGAAATGATTGGAGCTTAGAAAACAAAATGGAAAATACAATTACTATGTTTATTATCCAGTCAGGCTTGCATTCCACATTTATTCCATCTATAATTTCGTATCAGCAGAATAAAACACAANTGTCTTATGATTACATGACTAAAAGGACTCTTTGTTCGTGAACAGCTCGTGTTCAGCTCATTAAGCAAACGAGTCAAACACGAACACACTTTTTGTGGTCGAAATATAAACGAACCGAACATGAGCTAGGCATGACTAGCTCGTGTTCGGCTCGTTTACACCGCTATTCGAGATAGGCCTCTTTACGCCCTATTCTCATCTTTGGATTCAGGATAGACCTCTTTATAGCCTATTCCCATCTTTACATTTGGAGTAGACCTCTTCAAGCCCTATTCCTATTTTTAGATTCAAGGTGGGTCTCTTCAAGCCCTATTCCCATCTTTACACTTGTGCCTCCTCATGAGTTAGATGCGAGTCCTTGCTCTTTCCACTCAATCTAGCTTCCTCGTGCATGATTCTATTTCCTTGAGATTCTTAAATTGAAATCAAAATTTGAAGTGAATTTTGAAATATTGAACTCAAATCAACTCTTTATTGGGACTGTCAGTTAGCTCGATGCTTGTTCCCACAATATCATTTCTTTTCCCCAACAAAAGTATCTGTTACTCCATAGTAGAAAGAACTGTCACTCAATTCTACATTTTGTTCTAAGTCTGTTGACTTAGAAATCGGTGTTGGTTTTGTTGATCTTTTCGGTCAACGCCAATATGTGTGGTGTGCTTTCATGGCACATCACTTGTGGTGTGCTTTCCCGACACCCCACACTTATTAGGGGTCCATTTGTTAACCTCACTTTTGGTCGAGGTTTAGTTTTTTCTCTTTTGTAGCCTAGGGTCTAGCCATAGGACTTTCCTATTGACTATTCCTAGAGGACTAGAAAAAGGAACTCTCCCCATAAAAAATTCGAAACTCTTCTTTTCTCAACTTGAAGTTCCATCTATTGGTCCTAACCTCTAGCAGTTAGTAGGTGGGTCAATATGGGACAACTCAAGGTGAGTCCCCATAGCACTTCTTGGCCTTAAGGCCAACCCTGGGTGTTGTTCTGGAGCTGGTTCGTTCACTTGCACTCGCTTTCACTCACCTTCACTCATAACCCTAAACCCAAACTTTGTTGACTTTGATCCCTTAAGCCTTTGGGAGAANTCATCATGCATGGCTCGCTCGTGTCCGGCTCGTTTAGACCCCTATTTTTGATTTGTTAAATAAAAGCGGCAATAACAGCACGCTGACGCCGTTAGCCTCCGTCACAAAGNTCGAACATGCATGGCTCGCTCGTGTCCGGCTCGTTTACACCCCTATTTTTGATTTGTTAAATAAAAGCGGCAATAACAGCACGCTGACGCCGTTAGCCTCCGTCACAAAGTATAGCGCAAGGCTGAACTGGCTGTTACGGCGGAGAGTCCCAACCGCTTTCTATAGCCAGAAAGAAATTGGACGAACAATAGAAGTTAAGAATTGTCAATAATTTTAACAAAAAAATAAATAGAAAATAATCGCCTCTCTCATTTTCTCTCTCTACCTTTCTTCGCCTTCTGGCATCTTCGATCTCCGCCTCTCATTCCTCTTCTTCTTCGCTTGTCGGGANGTGTTCGGCTTGTTTACACCCCTACACATGGTAAAGTATATATTTCACAGTACTGTGTACATATAAAATGAAGGAGAATACAACTTACATATGTCACCACTTATACATGAAAATGTGTATTTCATTCTATAAAAGTTAACATAGTGATATCTTAATGTGAAATGAAGATTTTGGGTGATATAAATATAAAAAAATAAAGTTTAGGTGCTAAATATATAATTATTTAAAAATTGGGTGGTTTGTAAGTAAATGCCCCAGAAAAAGATGGAAAGTAATGAGAGGATGTAACATTGGAGAGCTCCCAAGTGAAATCCAAATCACGGTTGATATTCATTTGAGGCTTCTCTCCTCTGGTTTTGAATTTGTAGGAATAACATCTGGTCAGCTCCCAAAAAAAAAAATAAATAAATAAAAAATAAAAAAAGAGTTTCTCCAGAGTTTTCAGCTGTTTTCGAAAGAAGCTTCGTGTCACGGATAAAAAGTCTCACATCGGCTAGGTGTAGGACCGAAAAACAATATTTAAGTCCTGGGCTGCCCATCATCCCCGAAGAGCTCGTTTGGGAGGTGACAAGTGGTATCAAAGCAGATTACTGTCTGCCAAGTGCGTGCTCTCTCCATGGTCTAGTGAGACCCTCAGTAGAGCCGATCCGCGTCACATGATTGTGTGGAGGAGAATGTCACGGACAAAAAGTCCCACATCGGCTAGGTGTAGGGCCAAAAAACAGTATTTAAGACCTGGGCTGCCCACCACCCCGAAGAGCTCTTTTGGGAGGTGACATTCGGCTGGCCTTTTTGATTGCACACATGAAATATTCTTAGTTATTTGACCTATTCAAAACATTACTTCTATAAAATATTTTTACTAATAGAGATAATCCATTATAGTTGGTATAAATCACACATTAATATTTAGGAAAATCATCCCCCACAATATTAAAAGTCTTGATTATTTCTTTTTAGTACAAATAAAATATTTGAATGTAGATAAAACATGTGATGAATAAGTACTGCGGTTAGCCCAAAAAGAAAAGTGTCACCTTTGGTGGACACCAAATTTTTCAAATTTTTACTAGTATGTGAGCTTCAAACATAGAACCTTTCCGCATGGGGGCGAAATGCCAAACCATCGGACCATCATCTTATCTACCATATCTTTCATTGCTGAAGCATCATTGTGCACGAGCAATTATTAGAGGTGTGCTAAGAAAAAAAGTGAAATTAAATCAATGAAAATAATAGCTTTCTTAAAGGATCGAGCAACACTAGAGAACAAGAAGAAGAAGAAGACGAACATGAAAGATAACTATTTTCTTATTACATTCAATTTTATTACAAACGTTGGTTTATATAAATAGAACAAGCGACAAACTTATAAATAAGAAGGAGGGGGTAAAACATACATAACACAAAATACATGATAACAATAAATACATGTTTATGACTATTGTCTAACTCTAATATCATTGAACAGAGCAGACTACGAAGTGGAGCGAAGGTGGATGATCCCATTGAAGATGCAACCAACAATAGAGGCTGAGAATTCGATAGAAGCGACATGTATATCGTTTTAATTTCATTTCATTTGATTCATGAATGTCATTTTGTGAAAATTGAATAATTTGGTTTAATTTGTATGTTAAGTTTAATAAAATTAAAATAAAGTAAATTTAATTAAGCATATTATATATATAGATATATAGATTTATAGCTTGTCAAGTAGGGGGGTTTTCAAATAGTTTTAGGACATATGTATTAAAAAATACATTGAAATATCTTGATATAAAATACAAAATGATTGGCTCTCTTCATAAATTTTAATTTCGAATAAAAAAAAAATATTTCATCATTATTGTATATATCACATGTGAAAATAGCTATGTTTCCTCTTACATTATTATGTAAAAAATCTATGGGTTCTTCTAATCTATAATTTATATGATCTTATTATCCTTTTGCAATTGTGATTAATTTTATTATAATTTGATTGCCATGAATCATATATTTTCTTTTTCTAATTCTTACTTCATTAAAAAATACCTAGAACAATTGAAATTGTAAACAAAAATCTTAAATATCTTTAATAAAATAACTCTAGATATGAATAATTTTTGGGGATCTCGTAAATGTCTATGTATAAAAAAAGTATTCCATAGGGACAACATATGCAGAGATGCATACGCTGTCTGATCTCAACCGTCGATCAGATTTTTTTTTTAAATTAAAAATTAAAATTGGGCCCCACCGAAATACACATTTGCCCTGATCGACGGTCGAGATCGGACAGCGTATGCATCTATGTATGGAATAATTAATCCTATGTATAACCTCTTTGTTTGTAATTGAAGAAAAATGGAAGATTTACATACAGACCCCTCAATTTCTATGTATTTACATATTTAACACCTAAATTTTAATGTTCACATCTACGGCACCTTATTCATTGGGGCATATCTCCTCTCCTTTTCTTTTAAATTTTTTTGGATAAGAGATGTCGGTTCTAATCTGATGCGTGCCTCATGGGACTGCGAGCTCATTCGCTCCTCTGATTTTGAATATATAATCTAATATGGTACATGACTCATATATCACATAAGGGAAAGATGCTGGAGCGGAACGGAGCGAGCCAGCGGAGCGAGCGAATTTTGTTATGTGGGTGTTGCTCCCGCGGTACTGTTGCTCCCGCGGTACTGTAGAAGGGTAATTTTATAATTATATATTGTATGCCAGAATTATATACATATGATGTATTTTAACCTTAACGAGAATTTATACTCTTTTTCTGAATTTGAAGAAAGCCACAACTCTGTACCTAACGAGAATTTATACTCTTTTTCTGAATTTGAAGAAAGCCACTGCTCTACACCCAAGTATATAGGCAAATTGCCGAACCTCGTTAAATGTTTTCTTCTTGATTTATGTTGAGTCATGCGTTTTTTTGGCACTAAAATTTTCTCTCTCTCTCTCTCTCTCTATATATATATATCATACATGTGGCATTAATTTTCATACATATACATAATTTTTATGTATTTGAATATCTAATACCTAAACATTCATATTTATATACAGATCACTCAATTCTTTATCATTACATAAAAAATATCATCATATATTTTTAAAATTAAAATATATATTACCATACATAAATTTGCGAGAATAAGATGCTATAAATCTAAATATCAAATATTAGATGTCAGATACATCGAACGGTTAAAAATCTAAAAAAATTATTCTCAAGTTCTTGAAATCAAACACCTCCAACTATGGCTGTCAAAACGGCTTGTTGTTCATGAACAGCTCGTGTTCGGCTTGTTAAGAAGTTCGTGTTCGGCTCATTCGCTAAGTTAACGAGCCGAACACGAACAACACGNTGGAAAAATCATAAAAATAAAAAAATAACCTCTTGCTCAGTGAACAGAAGAGAATAACGTGGACTAAAAATAAAAAAATCATTATGATTAAATACTAATCACCATGGTTTGAAATTTTTAAGGTTGACTCCTCATGATAGAGGGCGTCTCCTCTGAATTTTCTAGGGTCAAAGAGCACCTCTGTACTTCTAACCTTAATTTTCAAGCTTAAGTAGCTATTTTGGCTTCATTAAATCATATAAATTAAAATATTGCTCAATAAATTATGGGATCAATTTTGTTAGGTTTCCTGTGGTCAAAAGAGCTTAGGAAAAATATTGTGATGGTTTGAATGATTTTGTGTATTTCTGTTATTGATTAAATACTTTTACCATGTAATAATTTATTAAAATTAAATATAAAGAAAAAAATTTGTCAAAACCAATTCCTCAATGTTCATAAAAATCATTTTAATTCACTATAAAAATTTTAAATTTATTTAAGTTGATTTGGTCATAAAAATGGATTTTGTAAGTAAAAATAAAATTTTTGCACAAAATAAATTATATAAATTAAATAAGCTTGGAAAAATTATGAAAAGTAATTTTTCGAGTTCCTTGTGATAAGGGGCATTTATTAAAAATAAAATTTATTTTTGTGAAAATATTTTTTTTTAAAGTATATTTTGAATTAAAAATAATTAAAATAATCAAAATTTTGAAAAATACAAAGAATAGTTCAAAATATGTGCAATTGTTCCTTAATCACTTGGGACCCCTCAAAATATTTTCTCTGATTTTTCTAAATTAAAAATAAATTTCTAAAAGTCTAAAATGTATTTTTGTTATTTTCCATTAAAATAATTACAATAAATTCAAAATAAATCATAAAAATATGAAAATTTGTTCCTTTGAGTTTGTTCGACTTATGAGGGTTTAATAAAAAGTTTAAAAGTAATTTTTGAAGATTAATATTTATTTTTGTATTTAAATAATAATTAAAAATGGCCTTTAAATAATTATAATAATTACAATATTATTAAAAGAAAATCATAAAATTTTGCTTAAGTATATTTCTGACCTATGCAAACCTTCAATAATTTTCCAATAAATTAAAACTTCATTTTGATTAATTAAATGCAATAACATTGAAAAATCCTATTTTTGGGTTAAAATAATTATTTTAAATTAAAATTTTAAAAAATCATACTTTCCTCCCTTATATTTTAATTAATCCATGGATGGGATACTGAAACAATTTTAGGGTCATTTGGATTTTGCTTGAAGAATTATAAGATGAGGAGCTCCAAAGGCAGGATAGTAATTTTAGATTTTTGTGCCTTAATCAAAATTTAGGATTAACTATTAAGGAAAAATGGGTATTTTTGATCTTAATAAATCTAGCAAATGATTGAAATACAATGGGATTAAAAGGTAGAAACTCACTTGCCACCTCTTCATAATATAAAAAAATCACAATTTCCCTAATCTTCATGACATGGAAGTCAATTAAGATCAAATGATTCATAAGTGGTGGGCTTAAACTATGAAGATGATAATTCACTTACCTTAAGCCTAAAATTAAGGATGATGTGATATTCCAATAAGAATATATGTCACNTATGATATTCCCCTAGAATATTTTCAACCATCAATTTAGACTTAACTCAACTCTAGGCCAACCTAAGCCCAAGTCTAACCCAACACCCTCAAAATTGACCAAATGTTGAAATCCTCAAAATTGAACCTCCAAGTCAATTCAAAATCACACCAAAATCTTTTCCAAACTCTTCATGACAATCATCTATACCAAATCAATCAATCAATTGGGCTAAATGTCATGGATAGCCTAACCCAAACCCAACTGCTAGCCATTTTGTCCCAAATTGAACCCCTTCAACAAACTTGACTTAGCTAAGCTAAAGTCACCAAATTAATGTCACCACAGCCACAATTTGGACCCTATTGACCAGCCTAAACCAACCTAAACTACCTAGGTGAGCTATGGACCAATGGTCCCTTAATTTAAGGTATCTTAACCATATTTGGACCTTTTTTTGAAAATACTTTGTCATCATCACTTGCCATTGGGAATAAATCATAATTAACTCTCCCCTGAGCTCATTGAGCCAAAAAGTGACTAAACCCTAGCCAGCCACCTCCTCAACCGCTAGAAACGGCCACCCAAAGGAGCCCCCATTGGCCAAAACTCAAAATTAAACTCACCTGAGCTGGACAAGTCTGATTGGTAACTAGAGCTCTTCATACCTACACTTAAGTATCATTTTTCACACACCAATTGACCGTGGTGACCAGTCCAAGCCTTTCCATTGAATCAGCCCCCTCCATGGCCAAAGAGGAGCTAACCAAATCCTAGAGGAAACTCTATCACAATCTCACCAGCGACTCTCTAAGCATTCCTAAGCTCAAGCCAACCATCTTCCCCCTTCTTGTTTCCTCTGTCAAAGTTCAATTTTGAGCTCAAAATCAGGACATTCTTCTCCACACCTCCAGAGTTCACCAAATTTCAATTAACTGTGCACACATCATTGCCACAGTGAGAGAAGTTGATTCCACATAAAAGCCCCCTCTCAAACAGCCTCTAGCATAGCTCTAGACCAACACTTGAAATTGAGTTTGATTGAAAACATAGCTAGAAAATTCACCAGAGCCTGAGACTTCATCTGGAGGTTTGTTAGTTCCAATCGAAGCTACCACAACCATCTGATTGAGGCCTCCCCTCTAAGACAAAGGTATTGAGCTCTAACCCTAATCTGAGCTTGTTTTGATTCTCTATGTGCAATGGATTGATTTCATGCTTGACCAACCGTATGGATAAACATGCCTTGAGTAGATGAAGGTTTAAAAATAAACCCCATGTGATTTGGTGAGTCTAGATGAAGATCTTAAGGTTTTAGTGTGAACGACTTAAGGGTTAGGTCACTTCGGGACGATGACTGAGAGCCTTTTGATCATGCATTTATCGGATGGATGGAGGAGATCAAGCTGGATGAAGTCTTGGTACATTAACCGCAGGCCATGTGGCAGCTAAGGTGTCTGACAACATCAAATGGAGAAGCACCGCTTGTAAAGCACGGAGCGGACGAGGTTGAGGTGGCGCCAAGTGGATAAGAAGATAAATAGAGGGATTTTTTATTTATTTTAATGCCTGATCTTTGAAAAATCATAACTTTGTGGGGAAAAATCATAAAAATAAAAAAATAACCTCTTGCTCAGTGAACATAAGAGAATAACGTGGACTAAAAATAAAAAAATATTTGCCAAATATATGATTTTTAATTAATTAAATACTCTTTGTGGTATTTTATATCATTATGATTAAATACTAATCACCATGGTTTGAAATTTTTAAGGTTGACTCCTCATGATAGAGGGCGTCTCCTCTGAATTTTCTAGGGTCAACGAGCACCTCTGTACTTCTAACCCTAATTTTCAAGCTTAAGTAGCTATTTTGGCTTCATTAAATCATGTAAATTAAAATATTCCTCAATAAATTATGTGATCAATTTTGTTAGGTTTCCTGTGGCCAAAAGAGCTTAGGAAAAATATTGTGATGGTTTGAATGATTTAGTGTATTTCTGTTATTGATTAAATACTTTTACCCTATAATAATTTATTAAAATTAAATATAAAGAAAAAAATTATCAAAACGAATTCCACAATGTTCATAAAAATCATTTTAATTCACTATAAAAATTTCAAATTTATTTAAGTTGATTTGGTCATAAAAATGGATTTTGTAAGTAAAAATAAAATTTTTGCACAAAATAAATTATATAAATTAAATAAGCTTGGAAAAATTATGAAAAGTAATTTTTCGAGTTCCTTGTGATAAGGGGCATTTATTAAAAATAAAATTTATTTTTGTGAAAATATTTTATTTTTGAAGTATATTTTGAATTAAAAATAATTAAAATAATCAAAATTTTGAAAATACAAAGAATAGTTCAAAATATGTGCAATTGTTCCTTGATCACTTGGGACCCCTCAAAATATTTTCCCTAATTTTTCTAAATTAAAAATAAATTTCTAAAAGTTTAAAATGTATTTTTATTATTTTCCATTAAAATAATTACAATAAATTCAAAATAAATCATAAAAATATTAAAATTTGTTCCTCTCAGTTTGTTGGACTTATGAGGGTTTAATTAAAAATTTTTATTTTTGTATTTAAATAATAATTAAAAATGACCTTTAAATAATTATAATAATTACAATATTATTAAAAAAATCATAAAATTTTGCTTAAGTATATTTCTGACCTATGCAAACCTTCAATAATTTTCCAATAAATTAAAACTTCATTTTGATTAATTAAATGAAATAACTTTGAAAAATCCTATTTTTGGGTTAAAATAATTATTTTAAATTAAAATTTTAAGAAATCATACTTTCCTCCCTTATATTTTAATTAATCCATGGATGGGATACTCAAACAATTTTAGGGTCATTTGGATTTTGCTTGAAGAATTATAAGATGACGAGCCCCAAAGGCAGGATAGTAATTTTAGATTTTGGTGCCTTAATCAAAATTTAGGATTAACTATTAAGGAAAAATGGGTATTTTTTATCTTAATAAATCTAGCAATTGATTGAAATACAATGGGATTAAAAGGTAGAAACTCACTTGCCACCTCTTCATAATATCAAAAAAATCACAATTTCCCTAATCTTCATGACTTGGAAGTCAATTAAGATCAAATGATTCATAAGTGGTGGGCTTAAACTAGGAAGATGATAATTCACTTACCTTAAGCCTAAAATTAAGGATGATGTGATATTCCAATAAGAATATATGTCACTTAAACCAAGATTTTGGCTACCACCATTTTCCTCCATTATGATTTTTAAGGGCCTGATAGTGACCTAAGCTTAATATTTAAGCCTATTCATTAGAGTTTAGAAGTGATGATATGATTAAAGATTAGCATCTTTTAAGCACTCCAAGCCCATTTGTGATGGGCACAAAATATTTAATGATTTAAGCTTGACTTAGGGAAATTCAACCACATAATCTTTAAAGTAAAGTATCAAATTGATTAAGTATCCTATCCTTGGGATAATTGAATTGTCAAGTTTCACAGGGCAATGAGGTAGTCACACTCTAAACTCGGATGATTAATGGAATAATATGATATGTTCAGAAATGAAGGACAAGTTGAAGTTACCATATTTTGTTCTAGAATCATTACCAAGAACGTTGAAGGCTCAATAGAATCATACTTTGGGGTTGGATAACTATACCTTAATCTACTCCTGCAATTTAAATTCTTTGTAAAATTATATACATGTCTTGCAAGTACTAACCTTTCAGGTGGAGGAACGAGAAGAATCGACAGGTACGCCTTTTAAATTATTATGTTTACCTTTCTTTACTTCTTGCTTCAAACTTGCATGTTAAATAATGATATCACCCTGGATGAAAACCAAAACTGCTAGGATAGCCACAAAACCAAAACAAAAATTTAAAAATCAAACAAGATACAATTTACTGCCCCAACATTCAAAATATAAAATAACTCAAAATGTAACCACAAACATTACATAACAAAAACTGTAACTAAATTAAGATGTCTCTATCGGATGACAGAGAATTTCCCGGAGGAGATAACCTACAGTTGCTGACGACGTTTCCCACAGTCTAAATGAAAGTATGGAACTCATTAGGCTACATTTAGTTAATTCATTTGAAATAAGTGAATCCGAAAGAAAATAGTGGTACAAGAATGAGGGAACCATAAGATCCTAATCGGTGTCACTCTAATTAACTTTAACA
This sequence comes from Phalaenopsis hybrid cultivar, assembly GCA_002079205.1. Classification (NCBI taxonomy): domain Eukaryota; kingdom Viridiplantae; phylum Streptophyta; class Magnoliopsida; order Asparagales; family Orchidaceae; genus Phalaenopsis; species Phalaenopsis hybrid cultivar. The sequence goes on from JXCR01145644.1 coordinate 146,517, forward strand.
TGCACCATAATATTTAAATAACTATAATTAATAAGAAAATCTTGATTTGACATCATGAATTGACACATTAGAATACTTTAACTTGTCACGACGAGGAGCTTAGAGCTAGCATTATGGGCAGCACGAACATCTTCAACAGCAAAACATGTCTACACCAGCTAAACCACACCTTAGAATTAAACAACAAGCCATAGGATTTTGAGGTTGTCCGCCTAGTGCAACATAAATCCTCAATCTTATCTTTAGGCATTTGTATAGCTCTGCTATATAATATAAGCTTTAACTCCTCTTAGGATTCAGAGATTTTCATTCATCATGACCTAAATCCTCACATCTCTTAGACTATTTGTGTGATCGTTTCATAAGAATGTAAGTCCTAAATAAATAAAAATTAACAGGATGAAACATTTAAATATTTCACCTCTAAACTGAAGCCAAACCACAGGGTAGCTAGAGAAGTCACTGAGGTTCTCCTCAGGATCTATGACATCCTCTGGTTCTTTCTCCTTTATATTCTAAAATAAATTGTTCCAAATTTAAGTCATTCCCCTTTCACACCTCTTTTTCCAATTTCTTTGAAAAGTCCTATTCCTTTGACCTCTTTGAAGAAAATATCCCCTTATTTTTATCAAAAGTTTTATTAGGTGACTAAGGTCATCTAAGATGTAATTAACTATAAGAGCTTGCCTTTATAAAAAACTTTTCAGAACCCAGCTTAATATAGACCCTATTTAATTTTTCATATAAAATAGGGAAACTTGTCGGCTTATAAATAAAATTATTTTCGCAGACCAAACGGATGTAATATATTTCTTAGTTTATTTGGTCGATTCTTTCCCTCAAGTCTTCTGTTTATCTATCGGGATAGATACGTGGCTTGAGGTGTAGCGCTCTTTCTTTTAAACAATGAAAGATATAGAATCAGATTGATTTCATAATTTTCTAAAACTTTTTATATATATATATATATATTAAATGTCCCTCCGAAGTGGGCAATGAGATTTAAATTCTGGCGACCGACAGTTTCCACAGGATGACCCCTTAAAAATAGTGCCAACAAACTCAAGCCTACCATTTTCCCTCTCTGGTTCCCACAGTGAGAGCCCAATTTTGAGCTCAAAATTTCAGTTCAAACCAGGACAAATTTCTCCACACCTCTACAGTGGACCAAACTCCAATTAACTATGCCCACACCATCACCAAAGCAAGAGGAGTTGATCCCCCACAAAAGCCCCCTCTTAAACAACCTCTAACATAGCTCTAAACCAACACCCAAAATCCACTTTGATTGAGTTCATACCTAGACAATTCACCAGAGCCTAGGAATTCATCTGGAGTTTTGTTGGACCCAATCAAAGCTGACACAACCATTTGATTGAGGCGTCCCCTCTCAGATAAAGGTATTGAACTTCAACACTAAACTGAGCTTCATTTGATTCTCCATGCGTATTTACTGTATTTCATATCACATAAGTAGTATATATATACTTGTCTTGAGTAGTTGAAGGTATATGAACAAACCCCATGAGATTTGGTTGAGTCTAGATAAAGATCTTAAGGTTTTAGTGTGAACGGTTCTCAGGTTGGCTCATGTTCGGACGATGAAGGAATGTCGTTCAATCACACATGTATTGGATGGATGGAGGAGATCAAGCCGGCCCTTGGAGCGAAAAGGCAGGCCACTTGGCAGTTGAGGTGGATGGCAGAGACAAATGGCGGAGTGCCGCATGTGAGTTTGGAGTCGCCGTAGGATGAGTGGGCACCATGTGTTTAAGTAGAAAACTATGGGTGATTTGAATTAAATTAAATGCCTGAACTTCAAAAATCCATATATTTCTTTAAAAAAATCAGAAAAATAAAAGAAAAATATCCTCTTGCTAAAGAAACAGAGAAAAATAATGTGGAATAAAATTAAAACTTATTTGATGACTCTCCAATTTTTAATAAATTAAATACACTATGGAGTATTTTAATTCATTATGATCAAGAAATGCTCACAATGACTTGAAATCTTTTGGGTTCATTTCTTATGATAGAGGCTATGTCCTCAAATTTTTCCAAGGTCATAGGACATCTCGGTGTCTCTAACCCTAATTTTCAAGCTAAGATGACTATTTTGGCTTGTTTTAATTATATAAATTAAAATATCATTTAGAAAATTATGAGAATAATTTTAATAGGTTTCTTATGCTTAGGGAAGCTTAGAAAAAAAATATCATGATGGCTTGAATAATTTTTTTAAATTTCTTATTTTTTTAAGTTTATATATATTATAGTAATTTATGTAAATTAAATTTGAATAAAAAATTAACAAAATCAATTTCACACTGTGTATAAAAATAATGTTTACCCACTGAAAAAAATTTTAAAATTATTTGATTAAGTTTGAGCACTAAAGTTGATTTTCTAAGAAGCCTTGTATTTTTGTACAAAAATAATTATATTAAATTAAATACATTTAGGAAAATTATGAAAAGTGATTTTCTGAGTTCCTTGTGATCAGGAGCGCTTAGGATAAATAAAAGTTATTTTTGATAAAATACTTGATTTTTGAGCTATTTTTAAAATTAAAAATAATTAAAAATAGTTAAAAAATCCCAAAAATACTAAAATATTTTAAAATGTACCTAATTATTCTCTGATCACTTAGAACTCATTAGGATATTTTTCCTAATTTTTTTATGTTAAAAATAAATTTTTAAAAGCTTAAAATGAATTTTTCTTATTTTACCATTAAAATTATTATAATAGATAAATAAAAAATTATAAAAATGAAAAATATGATTCTCTGAGTTCTTTAGGATTAGAGAGATTTAATAAAAATATAAATTTCCATTCAAACTAAATCATAAAAATCAATAATAATCACAAAATTTAATTAAATATTTAATTTAAAAAATTATGAAATTTTTTTAAATGTTTCTTTAACCTAAGGGGACCTCTAATGATTTTCTCATGAATAAAAATCTTATTTTTGAATAGTTAAGTAAAATCAACTTTGAAAATACTACTTTCTAAATTTAAGTAATTATTTAAATTAAACTAAATTTTAAAAACCCACATTTCCTCCTTTGATGTTTTAATTAACCCATGGATAGGACACTCTAAAAATTCTCAAAGTCATTTGAGTTTTGATTAATGAGTTATGAAGTGAAGAGCCCCAAGGGTAGATGGGTAAATTTAGATTTTGGTGCCTTAATCAAAATTTAGGATTTACTAGATTACCCACGCTTGCTAACGAGATTACCCACGGTCAAAATGAAAGTATGGAACTCATTAAGTTGAGTTTTGTAAGTTCTTTTGGAGAAAGTGAATCCAAAAGAAAATAGTTGTGCCCGAATGAGGGAACCATAGGATCCTAATCGGTGCCACTCTAATCAACTTTAATATTCCCAATAACATTTAAAAAAATATAACCTTATAAAACATTTGATTTGACATCATGACTTGACACATTAGAAAACATAAACTCGCCATGACGAGCAATTTGGAGCTAGCATGGTAGGCAACACGACCATCTTCAAAATCAAAACATATCTACACCAGCTAAACCATTTCTTAGAGTTAAATAAACAAGCCATAGGATTTCGACGATGTCCGCCTAGTGCGACATAAATCCTCAACTTATCTTTAGGCCTTTATATAGCTCTGCTATATCATATAAGCCTACCCTTTTTAGGGTTCCAAGGATGTCGTTCGTTACGATTGACCACTTTGAAGACAATATCCATTGATTTTTATCGAGAGTTTTCTTAGGTGACTTCGGTTGTCTAAGATAAAATTAACTATAAGGGCTTGCCTCTATAGGAAAATTTCCTGAACCCAGCTTAATATAAACCCTATTAAATTTCTCATATAAAATAGGGAAACTTGTCGGCTTATAAAAAAATGGTTTCACTCACCAAACGGATGTCGTATATTTCTTTGTTTATTTGATCGAGCCTCGTCGTCAAGTTTTGTGTTTATTTTTCGGGATAGATGCATAGCTTGAGGTTTAATACTATTTCATCTAAAATTTGAAAGAAATGGGGTCAGTTTGATTTCATATTTTTTTAAAAAACTATATATATATATATATATATATATATGTGTATATATATNCCCAAAAAATCTATAAATTTTGATAAACAAACAAATTTGCTTTATTTATAACATGCTAATTTACTTATTAAGCAATTTGGTTATTTCCATAGAGGATAATTTATTTGCTATATACTTTGTTATTATTTTTAAAGTTCATGATATTAATAATTTCTCAAAAATTCTTATAAGTCAAACACCACACTAAAATCTGACATATTCTACTAAGGATGAAAAGTTAAGCCTCATAATTTGACCACTTTCATTTATCATTAAGAGTCACATTGAGAGTGAGAAGAGTTATTTATATTAGAATCTTTTGAGATACTTAACCTCAAGAAGATGGAATCTCCAATAGAAGCTGAGATTTTATTCAAGATGAAAGTAAATCCAAAGATACATTAAAGAAAAAGGTTGAATAGCACTTCATAAATTTTGCTTAAAATCAATTTTAAAATTTATTTATTTATCATTATTGAAAAGTTGTTATAGTTATTTGTTTTATTCCGTGGAAAATTGATTTTATAAATATGCATATCAATTCGAAATTTTATTCAATATTATATGTACATATACATTTATTTTTAATTTATTAAAATTACAAATTATTAAATTAAAATTTTCACTTATACTTGGGCTTTAATTCACTTATATTTGAATTTTATAGGATTAAAAAATATATATTTATTCTTTTTGTTTTGAATAATTTTAAAAATATTTTCATGAAAAAATATTATAAAATAAACGATATTTATATTAGCAAGCTCCTATTATTTATTGTTTCTTAATCTTCAATATAATTTTTATTAGGGGAATTTACATATATAGCATCCAATTCTTATGCATTTACCAGCTAGAGTTTTAGTGTGAGACATGTAAATGCAAAAGAATTTGAGGCTACGTATGCAACTTTCTATTTTTTTAAAAGAGTTAAGCTTGCATTTTAAATTAAATCTATCGTAATTTTAAATGGGTTGAAATTGAAATAAAAATATTGGTAAATAGACTCAAAATGGTTCTAGGTATAGGAAAAAAATTATGAAAGGAATCCAACGCACCCTCTGCCCACTCAACTAAGAAAGTAGTCAACTCAACCTAACAAGAAATTTTCATCATGAATAGGAATTATTATATGAAGAAACAATAAGTTATACTTTTCCAAATTATGGAAAGATATTATATGATAAAGGAAATGAAATTTTTTTACAAGGAAAATTAAAATACTTTTCTATAAGTTATAATTTTAACAAAATTGAGACTAATATTGAATATTCCTAAGCATAATAGATCATTACTAAAGTGTGTTTACAATTATGTTGTCAAGTTAAGTGTCAAGTGGAGTGGGATATTCTTAAGTGAAACTTTAGATTATAAGATCATGCCATGAATTTGAATCTTTTAGGCACTTAATGATTTATGATTTACCATTCTAAAATAGCATAGGTTACCAAGCCACTAACTATAGTTTCACATAAACACAAGAGGAGTGATTCTCACTTATCATAAAATTATTATTCTAGCAAGGGACCAATTATTTATACTATTTAAAATATTTAAATTAATTTTTTTAGGAGTTACATTAATGAAGAGCCTAGTAAGATACGTGGATTCCAAGGGAAGAAAAAGTGCAACTAATTATTATAAAAAATATATACAAATTTTAGGTAAGCTAAAAGCGGAGGAAAGTGAATATGTAGTTGATTTCTAGTATACCTCATTGAAGGAGAAAATATAAGCAATTGGGGTTTATATATATATATATATATATATANTATGTATATGTATAGATATATATGTCTATATATGTATATGTATAGATATATATGTCTATATATATATATGTATATGTATATATATATATGTCTATATATATATATATATGTATATATATATATGTCTATATATATATATGTATATAGATATACATATATGTATATATGTATATATGTATATAGATATACATATATGTATATATATGTATATATATGTACATATATGTATATATGTATATATGTATATAGATATACATATATGTATATATATGTATAGATATACATATACATTATATACATGTATATATGTATAGATATACATATACATTATATACATGTATATATGTATAGATATACATATACATTATATACATGTATATATATGTATATATATACATATACATTATATATATATGTATTCATATACATATACATTATATACATGTATATATATACATATATTATATATATATATATATATATATATATATATATATATATATATATATATATATATATACATATATAT
>JXCR01145644.1:155532-178288 GCA_002079205.1 Phalaenopsis hybrid cultivar
ATATATATATATATATATATATATATATATATGAAGATGGTGGTGACTGGAGAAGGAGCTCTGCTAGGTTTTCAGCAGGGATGAGGTCTCACTGGTGCGGCTGAGCGTGGTGGCTGGTGACAAGAAGAGCTTATGTTCCTTCCTTGGCGGTTTTCCTGGTGATAGCAGCGGTGGGGCTGCTTCAAAAAGTTTTCCAAGGCTGATTAGTTTCAAAACAGAATCTTTGTTACTGTTCCATTGCTTGGTTCCTTGGCACCAACTGGATTTCTTCCTTGATCCATGGTTGATCCTTTGATATTAAATCCAAATCTTAATGCACAATAGACTAAAGCCACTTATGTTGGAGTTGGGGGAAAGGGGAAGGATGCTGCTATTGATGATGTGTGGTTTTCCCTCAAGTATTCCATGATGTTGCCTTCGGTACAGAACCTTGCTCTCTCATCAACTCCTTAGGGGTTAAAGAAGGAAAACCAGGCATTTTATACAAGATTGAGGAGCTACAAACATTGAAGGTAGACTGCAAATTCATCCTGCTTGCCAAATTCTAGCTGGTTACCTCAAAATGGAAACAGTCAGGAGATAATTTGAAAACTTCACTTTCACAAGGGCTTGGAAGGTGGGATTGGTGGATGGCCACCATATTTCAATTATGTTTGAGTTGGAGGAAGGTTATGTACGATTCTTTGCCAAATAGTCAATTAATTTAGAGGGAAGCTCAATGAAGATATTGAAATGGACACCAGATTTTGATCCTAGCGAAGAACNCAAAGCTCTTAGATCTTGGGGTTGGCAGACCTTTGGGGATGTTCACCTTGTTGTGGCAGCTGCAAAAACAGAGGTGAAGAAACTTGAGGTGTCTGTTCTAGAAAATGAGGAGNAGAACCCTAAATTTGCCCAAAATTCTTAAAATCCCCAAATTCATCCAAAATATCCAAATTTGTTCAAAAATCATTTCAAAATTTTTTTTAATACCTAATTTACCCAAGACCACAAAAATACCAAATTTACCAAAGTACCCCCCAAAATTGCAAAAAATACAAAAATACCCTTAGCACCCCAAACTTTCCCAAAACCTCCAAAATCACTCCAAATGCTCCCAAAACCCATTTGGACCCCTCAATTGGATTCAATTTGACCAATTTGACCAAAACCCCCAAATTGCCTTTAAAGGCCCAATTTCCCCAAATTNATAAGGATTTGTTTGGGGCGGTTGTAGCTTATTCAGCTTATCCTGATAATCTATTGATCAGCAGCTTATCCGGGTAAGCTGATTAGCTGTTTGGTTTGTGCATTTTGAAAACAGTTGATTCTAGATAAATTATCATTCTGTCCCTGTTCTGAATAATCTGTTTAGTTGTTTTGTTTATGTATTTGAAAAACAACTGATTTGTAATTTTTTGTGGATAAAAGATCATTCTGACAGACGCAGTATAGCTGTTACACTAAAATTTTAACGGCTACATATTTAATAGTTCGGAACAAAAAGTATCATTTTATAATTATGATAATTTCAGTAATCTTATTTAATTATAAAAAATAAGTCAACTTTGCTCTTAAAAAAATCGAGGAGGCATACAAAAATGTCTTGGGGCATTTACATACATACCAGACAAATCTTACTTATTTACATATCCAACGGCTACACATTTAACCATTCAGAGAATATTTCATCGACATGGAAGAATCTTTTTTAGCACCCTAACATGGATCTTTTCTAGCCAATTTAAGTCCATACGCTAAGTTAATTTGTGGTCCAATGTCTTGAAGATAGAANTATATAGATGTATATATATGTATATATAGATGTATATAGATATACATATATGTATATATAGATGTATATAGATATACATATATACATATATATATGTATATAGATATACATATATACATATATATATGTATATNCCTCTCAAATCCACCAAAGCAATCCAATTTTGAGCTGGAATTCTTGCTCGAAACCAGGACAAATTCCAATCCCAACCTAAACAGCACCAAACTCCCAATAGATTAGCCCTACACCTTCACAACAGTGAAAGAAGCCAAACCCCCATCAATTCNGCAAGGGAATAATCGCAGGAGAACGAGGGTAGTATTGCGATCGAGAGAGAATCGCGGGACGCGGGGTCGTATCCACGCTCGACATTTAATACAATTTAAAAATGTTGTTTCCTGAAACTCACGCAAAACACTCGAAACAAACACCTCCACGACGTTTTGAAAACTCACAAGCGACAAATAAACTGCCCCAAATGAACCGTAAATCACCTTCTTCGCTCTTTATCAAATTCTTCCAAAGCCCACCCCTAAGCTCATTTGCTTAATTTCACCAAAGTACTTTAGCTGCATTCCTTGTCGTTTATTGTGTTAACCGTGATTGGGAGATAAGTAAATTTCTTTCATTATGGCTTCTCAGCATTTAATGATAAACTGTACATCAAAAATATGTATGTACTAATTTTAGAGAGATCTAATGGTCCAGAAAAGAAGAATACGATGTAGGCAGATCCCTTGTAGAGAGATCGTGAGGCCCACCAAGACAAGCCAAGTCAACTAGGTCACAACCAACTGAGTTAAAAAGCGAACAAGAAAATGACTAAGCGATCAAATTATAAGCCATTCGACTAGAAACATGACAAGGCTGTCAACAGTAAGAAAGCCAACTCAATTCAATAGCCTATCTCGTAGGAGAGCCAATTTAATGGAAGAACGAGTTCCACAAAGCATATTCAACAATCTAAAGGAGACCCAAAGACTCCTTACGAGAGATTAAAGGCTTGATCTGCCGTTCTAACCCTACCAACTAAGCAAAGCGGATTGAGTTCGCTTAGTCAAACAAAGTTAGCTAAGCTTAACTGTCCGAGCCAAAAGGTAACCGAGTGATAGTCAATTGTAAAACATGAAATACCTCAATACAAATCTTCTCCAAATGGGAGTTAAAAAAAAAGAAATCACTATTGTACTACATCCTCTATAAATAGGGGAAGCATTTAATGAAGGAATAACACTATTTTCTACTGTTCAACTCTCTCTTCTCATTTACACTCAATTCTTTTGGCGCGACATCTTAAAAGACACAATAAACATTGATCATGCCACCAACAATAAGAGGATCGATGCAAAGAGAATGATCTCACAACAGGGAGATAGACAATAACATGGAATGCATGGGGAGTTTGTGGTTCAGTAGATCCAATACCAGAAAAATCAAATATTAGAGATGATTAGAGGCATGCTAAATCATGAGCAGGACTAACAACTCTAATGTGATATTCTGACACCGAATGATAGAAGGGTCCCCATGATCTTTGAAAGAGAGAGGATGACACCCACTATCTTGACAGTGTTGGGTGACACCGTTCGATCGTCATCGGGTCAGGCATACTGAAGCACTGTGTCTGCTAGAAAATGCATTCTCCTAACCGATTTCTAATGTCTAGCCACTAGAACGGTTCAAGATCCCAACACTTGAATTTTAAAAAGGAAGGACAGATCCAACCGACCACATCGTTTATTTCGACCCGACTGTATGCCTTTTCAAGATCAACAATAGGCTAAAGTGCCTACGCTTTTTCATCACACCGAGGGACTCGGCCCCAGGTGGTCAAACAAGATCTTCTTTCTCGTTGCGGTGAAGAGGAAAGTCCTTCTCGCCCTGCGTAATAGACAAACAACGAGATCTTCTTTTTCGTTGTTACTGCACATTTCAATGGAGATGATGAAATACTAGAGTTTTCCCGCCACGCTTTGAGGGGGAGAATCACATGCTTCTGTAGCAGCGATATCTCTTGTAGCCTTTGTACCAGTACTTGTTGGTCTTTATAGCCTTTTTAATCATCTGATATGACATTTAAATATAATAATGTTTTTCTTTGTATGTCTTTGACGTTGCTTCTGAGGCTGCTGTGGCTTCTCAATCATACGAAATTCATAATTAAAGTTAACACACATTTTATAAAAAGAAGAATCGCTTACCTTTTGTGACTCAAGCCTTCCGAGGTTGTGCCCTCTCGAGCTTATGCTTTATAGGGTTTTGAAATGAATTGATACCTTTCAAGGCTCGTAGCCTTTTGAGGTCTTTGATGTACCTGTGTTTTCTTAGGCTTGTAGCCTTCTGAGGTCTTTGAATGGAGACCCTGTCAACCACTTGCTAACTTGGAGTCTTTCTAGTGAGGACTCTGTCTACTACTAGCTTTCTATGGAAACATGCCTCTCAGGCTCGACTTCCAGGAGCATGGTTGAAAAAAGAATCAGTAAGGAACAAGACCAGTTTTGAATTGTATAACCAGAGATACTCGACGGTATTAACCTGTAGCAGATAAAATTATATGAAATATACTGAGGAAGGTTGACCAATCCAAGGTTGTTGATGAAAGCTTTTGCTTGACAACCGTAACATATTATGGAAGAGGTCGAAGGAAATCCACAAAGGATTTTTGACATATCAGATGTTGCATGTCGAAGCTTTTGCTTGACAACAGTAGTCTGCAATGTAAGAGGCTGAATCGAGTCATTTTGGGATCGATTAAGCCTAGAATGAGGTGTCAGGGATGTTCAACATTTGTCGAGACTAGGGCTTAGATCGCAATGAACCATATTGTTTTTTAGAAATATGTTTGCAGTCGTACTCAAGAATAATGTTTAACTCATTAGTTGATGGTTTTGAATATTTTGCCCCCCAGCGGGGGTGTTTTCCATGCAAGCTTGTAAAATAANAAACGGAGGCCGGAGAAGACGAAGTCTTGAATGGTGACGGTGGATGGTTTCTTGCAGGAGTAACCGGCGGGAGTGGTGGGAAGGGAGGGATTGGCGACGCAGAAGTCTTTGGCGGAGGAGGGGGATTGGAGGGAGAGGAGGACGGCGAGGAGAAGGGTTGGGATCATGATTCGTTGGTTTCTGTGGTTAGAGATGAGTTGGTGCTTGGGAGAAGATGGAGCATATATATATATATATTGGCACATGAAAGTAAGCTTGTTATGACGTTGGGATGTGGGGTTGGTTCCTCGAATGTGATGGGCTGATTTTTTTGGTAATGAGCTGTGGCTAATAATCCTTTCAGTTTGAGTCTTACAGAGCTCTTTTCTTGCCAATTTGGTTGGTTTGTCGCCTCAATCATATCTCTCGATCTTGCAAGATTTTAAGCAAATCTTGTTACAACCTACGCGAGGTAGCAGACGAGACTCGATGTCAGAGTGATTCATATCTCATTTTTGGTGGGTCTTACCACTACCAAGCGGGAAACTATTTTCGGAGCTTCAAGCTATCCCAAGTTTAGACATGCAACTGCATGCTTGGCCTTGGATCTTCTATTGATTGCACACCGATCATTTGTTCTTTATGATATTCGTACTGATATTTTTGATATATATATGAAGTGAGCCTAACTAGAGTAAAATGCAAACATGATATATATATGTGTGTGTGTGTGTGCGCGCCCATATCGAGCAGGGTTCGAATCCTCAACCAGAAGATATTCAAATTAGCACATGGGATTGGTCGGGGGCCAGCCCTTCCCCCAATTCTTTGAAATAAATATATACATATATAAAGCTATTAGAAATAGATAGATTAAATTGCAGTAGTTTTAACGGTTGTAATTTTGCGAAGGAATTACATATATNTCATGTCGGGGTATTAGACGAGACTTAATGTCGGAATGATTCATGCCTCATTTTTTGTGGATCTTACCGCTACCGAGCGGGAAATTATTTTCGGAGCTTGAATCTATCTCAGGTTTGGACATGCAGCTTCATGCTCGGCCTTGGATCATTTATTGATTGCACACTGATCGTTTGTTCTTTATGATATTCGTACTGATATTTTTGGTATGTATAAGAAGTGAGCCTAACTGGAGTAAAATGCAAATATGATATATGTGTGTGTGTGTGTGCGCGCGCGCGTGTGTGCGCCCGTGTCGACCGGGGTTCGAATCCTCAACCAGAAGAGATTCGAATTAGTACATGGGATTGGTNCGTTCCAGTCATGAACAAATTTCCATTTTTTTTAAAAATTTATTTATTTATTTATTTTCTTCTCCTTCTCCTTCTCCTTCTCCTTTAAAACAGCGTTATCATCTTAATCATCACTTCAGAATTCAGACCAAAGGGTTTGGGATCACATCTTCATTGTGGGATGTTGTGCTGGGGACATTGCCACCACCACTGAAAATTCAGAAGAGTGGCTGATTCTCTTTACTTGAAGGTTGGGATAATTGTTCTTGATTGAACCTGATTCATCTAATTTATTTACTTTTGATTTAATATTTTTTTTTGACGATATGTTATGATCGATTTATACAATATGTTTGTCTTGATTCGAATGTGTTGAGGTGAAGATTACATGTGTTAATTTCTTTGTCGGATCATGCATTGCAGCTTGGCTCTACATCTTTGAGTTTGATTTTGGTCAATGTCCATACTTGCACTAGAAGGATTTTCATTTTTGGGATGCAAGTCAGTGTGCCAAAATGGACTATAAAAAATTGACACTGGCTGCCACGTGGCACCAATAAAAGAGCATTGACAAACATATCGTAGAATTCTTATGCATACTACTTGAATATTTAACATCACATAAAAAATTTCATCATCATCATATTTTTAATAGAAAGAATATATTTTCATGTGTAAATTTATGATATCAAAATATTATAAATGTTAATATTAAACTTTGGGGCATAGAGATGCGAACATATAAGAATCGTGTGGTATGTATGTAATACTTTCTTTATTTTATAAGGAAATAATTACTAATGGCTAGTCTAGAAGTTACCATTGGGGCTGATTCGACCTTAACCCAACCTCAACACGCCCTTAACTATTAAGGTAATAAATAATAATAATAAATTCACAATTTTCATTTAAGGATTTGTTTGGGGCGGTTGTAGCTTATTCAGCTTATCCTGATAATATATTGATCAGCAACTTATCCGGATAAGCTGATTAGCTGTTTGGTTTGTGCATTTCGAAAACAGTTAATTCTAGATAAATTATCATTCTGTCCCTATTTTGAATAATCTGTTTAGTTGTTTTGTTATGTATTTGAAAAACTGATTTGTAATTTTTTGTGGATAAAAGACCATTCTGACAGACGCAGTATAGCTGTTACACTAAAATTTTAACGGCTACATATTTAATAGTTCGGAACAAAAAGTATCATTTTATAATTATGATAATTTCAGTAATCTTATTTAATTATAAAAAATAAGTCAACTTTGTTCTTAAAAAAATCCAGAGGAAAGGAGGCATACAAAAATGTCTTGGGGCATTTACATACATACCAGACAAATCTTAGTTATTTACATATCTAACGGCTACACATTTAACCGTTCAGAGAATATTTCATCAACATAGAAGAATCTTTTTTTAGCACCCTAACATGGATCTTTTCTAGCCAATTTAAGTCCATATGCTAAGTTAATTTGTGGTCCAATGTCTTGAAGATAGAAAAACAATTACCATCATTAATTCATTTCAAAACAACATAAAACCCTTATGTACATAAAACATGTTTCAGTTTGGCGCCATGAATAAATTCTAGCTGAGAATTCTCAAAGAAAGTTTCATTCATCTTAATTTAACTTTAACATTCACTCAAGCAATTAACAAAATCTCAAAAAAAAAAAAAAAAAAAAAATCGAGGGGTCTTTGAGCACGGAAATCGATCCAGGCGAGGCGAATCGCAAGGGAAGAATCACAGGGGAAGAATCGATCCAGTGGAACGGTAGAGAGGAGTAGGCGAGCACAAAATCGATCTAAGCGAGGCAAATCACAAGGGAATAATCGCAGGAGAACGAGGGTAGTATTGCGATCGAGACAGAATCGCGGGACGCGGGGTCGTATCCACGCTCGACGTTTAATACAATTTAAAAACGCCGTTTCCTGAAACTCACGCAAAAAACTCGAAACAAACACCTCCACGACGTTTTGAAAACTCACAAGCGACAAATAAACTGCCCCAAATGAACCATAAATCACCTTCTTCGCTCTTTAACAAATTCTTCCTAAGCCCACCCGTAAGCTCATTTGCTTAATTTCACCAAAGTACTTAGTCCATTTTGTTAGCTGCATTCCTTGTCGTTTATTGTGTTAACCATGATTGGAAGATAAGTAAATATTTTTCATTATGGCTTCTCAGCATTTAATGATAAACTGTACATCAAAAATATGTATGTACTAATTTTACAGAGATCTAATGGTCCAATAAAGAAGAATACGATGGAGGCAGATCCCTTGCAGAGAGATCGTGAGGCCCACCAAGACAAGCCAAGTCAACTAGGTCACAACCAACCACGTCAAAAAACGAACAAGAAAATGACTAAGCGATCAAATTATAAGCCATTCGACTAGAAACATGACAAGGCTGTCGACAGTAAGAAAGCCAACTCAATTCAATAGTTTATCTCGTAGGAGAGCCAATTTAATGGAAGAACGAGTTCCACAAAACATATTCAACAATCTAAAGGAGACCCAAAGACTCCTTACGAGAGATTAAAGGCTTGATCTGTCGTTCTAACCCTACCAACTAAGCAAAGCGGATTGAGTTCGCTTAGTCGAACAAAGTCAGCTAAGCTTAACTGTTCGAGTCAAAAGGTAACCGAGTGATAGTCAATTGTAAAACATGAAATACCTCAATACAAATCTTCTCCAAATGGGAGTAAAAAAAAATGAAATCACCTCTATAAATAGGGGAAGCATTTAATGAAGGAATAACACTATTTTCTACTATTCATCTCTCTCTTCTCATTTACACTCAATTCTTTTGGTGCGACATCTTAAAAGACACAATAAACATTGATCACGCTACCAACAATAAGAGGATCAATGCAAAGAGAATGATCTCACAACAGGGAGATAGACAATAACATGGAATGCATGGGGAGTTTGTGGTTCAATAGATCCAATACCAGAAAAATCAAATATTAGAGATGATCAGATGCATGCTAAATCATGAGCAGGATTAGCAACTCTAATGTGATATTCTGGCACCGAATGATAGAAGGGTCCCCATGATCTTTGAAAGAGAGAGGATGACACCCACTATCTTGATAGTGTTGGGTGACACCGTTCGATCGTCATCGGGTCTGGCATACTGAAGCACTGTGTCTGCTAGAAAATGCATTCTCCTAGCTGATTTCTAATGTCTAGCCACTAGAACGGTTCAAGATCCCAACACTTGAATCTTACAAAAGAAGGACAAATCAAACCGACCACATCGTTTATTTCGACCCGACTGTATGCCTTTTCAAGATCAACAATAGGCTAAAGTGCCTATGCTTTTTCATCACACCGAGGGACTCGGCCCCAGGCGGTCAAACAAGATTTTCTTTCTCGTTACAGTGAAGAGGAAAGTCCTTTTCGCCCTGCGTAATAGACAAGCAACGAGATATTCTTTTTCGTTGTTACTGCACATTTCAATGGAGATGATGAAATGCTAGAGTTTTCCCGCCACGCTTTGAGGGGGAGAATCACATGCTTCTGTAGCAGCGATATCTCTTGTAGCATTTGTACCAGTACTTGTTGGTCTTTATAGCCTTTTTAATCATCTAATATGACATTTAAATATAATAATATTTTTCTTTGTATGTCTTTGACGTTGCTTCTGAGGCTGCTGTGGCTTCTCAATCATATGAAATTCGTAATTAAAGTTAACACACATTTTATAAAAAGAAGAATCACTTACCTTTTGTGACTCAAGCCTTCCGAGGTTGTGCCCTCTTGAGCTTATGCTTTATAGGGTTTTGAAATGAATTGATACCTTTCGAGGCTCGTAGTCTTCTGAGGTCTTTGATGTACCTGTGTCTTCTTAGGCTTGTAGCCTTCTGAGGTCTTTGAATGGAGACCCTGTCAACCATTTGCTAACTTGGAGTCTTTCTAGTGAGGACTCTGTCTACTACTAGCTTCCTATAGAAACATGCCTCTCAGGCTCGACTTCCAAGAGCATGGTTGAAAAAAGAATCCATTAAGGAACAAGACCAGTTTTGAATTGTATAACCAGAGATACTCGACGGTATTAACCTGTAGCAGATAAAATTATATGAAATATACTGAGGAAGGTTGACCAATCCAAGGTTGTTGATGAAAGCTTTTGCTTGACAACCGTAACATATTATGGAAGAGGTCGAAGGAAATCCACAAAGGATTTTTGACATATCAGATGTTGCATGTCGAAGCTTTTGCTTGACGACAGTAGTCTGCAATGTAAGAGGTTGAATCGAGTCATTTTGGGATCGATTAAGCCTAAAATGAGGTGTCAGGGATGTTCAACATTTGTCGAGACTAGGGCTTAGATCGCAATGAACCATGTTGTTTTTTAGAAATATGTTTGCAGTCGTACTCAAGAATAATGTTTAACAACTCATTAGTTGATGGTTTTGAATATTTTGCCCCCCAGCGGGGGTGTTTTCCATGCAAGCTTGTAAAATAACACATGTATCAGGCCTTGAAGAAACCAGCTTCTTGATTTAACTGAAGAACTCCAGTAATATGGGGGCGCCGAGGAAGCATGAAGATTGCCCCCGAGTCTAGGAGCAATTCACTTGACTAGTAATCTGAATGAAATGTGGGATGACTTCCCCACCACAGTTGTGACTCACGAAGTTAACATGAATGACCTTTCAAGACTGCGGTGAAGTTTGCCCCCCCAGCCTGAATGAAGTTGTGAAATACTTTGTGTCTGAATAAGATGCAATAAGGCAAACCCACTACAATCGTAACCAGGACGTTGAAAAGAAAGACCTTTTGAGACTGCGGTGGAGGTTGCCCCCCACATCAAAGAATACTCCTAGAATGATCTTCAAGATACAAAGAAGGTTCCTTCACCAGTTGAATGATATACATCATTAGGAAATGAATTAGGGGATCAACGTCTCAGAGTTGAGAACAATCTTGAACGGTGTTTCGTTTCCCACAGATAGAACCAAACTGATGCATCCTAGAAAACTCACGGTAGAGAATTCAACACACTCAAGTGAAAGAAAAATAACCAATAATGACACCATAAGTTTTTATGTGGAAAACCCATTAAGGAAAAAAATCATGAGACTTGATCCAGTTGTAAAAATCCACCATTAGTTGATGATTGCAAATATCAATTATTCTACAGACAAGAAATGATAACTATATTTTCCAAGTTACAATATCGAGTGACAGAATATGGTTGGTGGTGGTCGACACTGATTGTTGGTGATCGATGACAGTCAGCGGTGGTCAGCGGTGGTCAGCGATGGTCGGCGATGATCGGTGGTGGTTAACGATGACAATAATGTTTGATGGCAATTAGTGGTTGTTGGCGGTGGTCGACAGTGGTCGTTGGTGATCGACGAGTGTCAACGACGATCGACGGTGGTCAACGACGATCGACGNTGAATATGGTTGGTGGTGGTCGACAATGATTGTTGGTGATCGATGATAGTCAGCGGTGGTCAGCGATGGTCGGCGATGATCGGTGGTGGTTAACGATGACAATAATGTTCGATGGCAATTAGTGGTTGTTGACGGTGGTCGACAGTGGTCGTTGGTGATCGACGAGTGTCAACGACGATCGACGGTGGTCAACGACGATCGACGGTGGTCAACGAAGGCCAGCGATGGTCAACGATGGTCGGCTGTGTCAAAGGAAGTCGACGATGGTCGATGGCTATTGACAGTGGTCGACAACGGTAAGCGGTGATTGACGAAGGTCAACAATGGTCGATGGCGATCGGTGGTGGTCGACAGCAGCCGTTGGCAATCGATGATGACAGGGATGATGTTGAACATCAGCTTCTTCTCAAAGATTCAAGTTCTTTTTTCAAGGCTTGAGCCTCTCCTCATAAGTGAGGTGTGACTCTATTTATAGTGTTTTGGGTGCAATTAATGCCATAATATAAACCACTTTGAATAGACGATCCGGAGAGCTTCCTTCGATCAGACGACATTTTATGAACATTGGAGTGCTTTAACGATGTTGGAATTGAGCAGTTTTGGGCTCGTTAGATTTGCCTTGTTGAGATGCTCGATTTGNTCATAATATAAACCACTTTGAATAGACGATCCGGAGAACTTCCTTCGATCAGACGACGTTTTATGGACATTTGAGTGCTTTAACGATGTTGGAATTGAGCAGTTTTGGGCTCGTTAGATTTGCCTTGTTGAGATGCTCGATTTGACTATGAACTTGCTAGATTCAACATTAGTTTGACCTTCCAAATGTGTCTGTAAATCTCTAGGAGTGGATTAATGACATGATTTGGGCTTGATTTGACTCAGATTGGACTAGTTTTTATATCATTGGGTCCATCTCAATCGAGTCGATCAGTTTGATTATAAGTTTACTAAAATTGGAGCTCTAAATAACTCTTAATTGAAGTTTGAAGGCTTCTATGGCAGTCACTTTTAAGAAGTAAGAATTGAGAAACTAAAATATAAAGGTGACTACACTTTTACAGAGATTTAACGCTCTAGAAGAGAAGAATATGATGAAGGCTGATCCCCTACAAAGAGATCATGAGGCCCACTAAGCCGTACGAGCCAAGCCGGACAAGCCAAATTAGTTAGGACATAGCCGACTAGGTAAAAAAATAAATAGGAAAATGACTAAGTGGTCCGACTATAAGCCATTCAACCGAAAACAAGACAGAAGAGTGTCCAAGCAATCAACCATAGGAAAGCCAACTCGATGCAAAAACTTATCCCACAATAGAGTCAATCAAATGGAAGAGCCAGTTCCACATCAAACGCAGGAAAACTAACTTGATGCATTAACCTATCCCCACATAGAGTCAATCTATGGAAGAGTCAGTTCCGCAAAGCATCTTGGACCATCCAACAAAGGCCCAAATACTCCTTACCAGAGATTGAAGGCTAGATCAATTGATCGAACCTTACCAACTGGCCTCAAAGCCAAATCAACTAAACTTGGCCAGTCCAACCATAACTTGCAAAATACCATAAATGCCCCCTACCCAAGATCCAACAAGTTTTTTTTTTAAATTTTTTTTTATCCTCACCAACATATAAAAATCATAAATTTACCTTTATGCTGCATTTGAATCAAAACCATCAGTCCTCATTTACACTATTATTTTCATTTACATTATATTTCTTAGATTTGATTCAAAGACAATCTCAGATTCAACATGTTTTTTTTTTTTTTNACCTCACCAACATATAAAAATCATAAATTTAACTCTATGCTGCATTTGAATCAAAACCATCAGTCCTCATTTACACTATTCTTTTCATTTACATTATATTTCTTAGATTTGATTCAAAGACAATCTCAGATTCAACATGTTTTTTTTTTTTTTTTGGCTCACCAACATATAAAAATAATAATTTTACTTTTATGTTGCATTTGAATCAAAACCATCATAGTTGATCAATTTCGTTCAAAACAACTCAAACAAATCTAAAACAACCGAGCATTTCCATAGATTTACCTGGAAGAAGCTTTACCAAATCAAATGCCAAAAAGAATTTCTGAATTTGAAAACCAGGTGCCAGAACAGAATTGAAGGTATTAAAGACAAATCTAAAACAACCGAGCA
This sequence comes from Phalaenopsis hybrid cultivar, assembly GCA_002079205.1. NCBI lineage: Eukaryota > Viridiplantae > Streptophyta > Magnoliopsida > Asparagales > Orchidaceae > Phalaenopsis > Phalaenopsis hybrid cultivar. The sequence continues at coordinate 169,061 of JXCR01145644.1, forward strand.
TTTCCATATATTTACCTGGAAGAAGCTTTACCAAATCAAATGCCAAAAAGAATTTCTGAATTTGAAAACCAGGTACCAGAANACAAAATTACAACCGTTAAAACTACTGCAATTTAATCTATCTATTTCTAATAGCTATATATATATATATATATATATATTCATGGCACTCAGTTCACTAACATGACGTCAAATATATCACTTGACTTTAAAGGGTTTATTTTAAGTTATAAAATAACGAGTAATTGTAAGGGGGTTTATATAAATCTAAATATTAATGTGCTTATTTAAAATTTTTTCTTAAATGATAAAAACTTAAGATAATTAATGTGTCCATAAAATTCCAACTCTTAGGGCGAAAGTAAGACTGTCAGCTTAACTGAACAACATGTGCAATCCCAAAATAAGCACCCGTGACCATCAAAAATAATAAAAAAATTACATTCATACCCCAGCTCCTATAAATTTTCATGCCTAACACTTAAGCTTTAGTTTTTATATTTATACCACTTTATCTAAGCTTGAATATTAAGTGGGTCGAGAAGTCCGACGCAACACGGCTCATCTTAAACCTGCCAACACGAACCCGAGTTATATTATAACCAGTTTAATATAAAGCATTGTAACTCTTAGGGTTAAAATTGGACCAATTTCTGGTCCATTTTAGTCAAATTAAGGTTGACTAAAAGTTTATTGAGATTAATCCAAATCATGGGAGTAAAAATTCATAGACGAGCCAACTGGTCCACTTGCAAATTCCTCCGACGCGTACGGGCCGCTCATCAGAGAAGCCGTTGCTTAGCGGCTCCGGCTGGCGACAATAGCTGACAGGTCTTCTGTTAACCTGGCGGTGATGACATCTGCACGCTAAATGTTAACCTTGGGCTTTTGGCCTTTTTGCATGAATCCAAGGTGGAGAAGGGAGGAAGCCTACAAGGCTAAGCCACAGGATGGGGCGATGGCGCCTATTCTTAATTTCTTAACAGCTGTTCATATAAACAAGAGTAAATAATCTTAGTAGTTAGTACTAAGCCTGCGGAGAAATTTAGGATTTTTTTTTTTAATTAGAAGATTCAAATTTGAAGTTTTTCTTAAACATTAATTTTTAATTTAGTTTATAATAACACACAACCTTGTTTGGCGCGACTTTTTGTGCGGTGCAAGGGAAGACCGTAGAAAAGACTTGTTTGATGCGACATTTTATTTATGACCGCCACAAATCTGAGCTAACTACGAGCTGCGGGATCGATCCCACGGCCCCGCTTCGCTCCTTGGGTGCCCTCTTCCGCCTTTCATTCGACTGCGATCCCGATTCTTGCGATCCTGTTGTCCAACTCCCATTAACCATACACGTTGTAGTAGGATTTTTAGTTCTCGTGCATATGATTCTATGGCGGGGGGATCCTCTTCTACCGACTGAGCGCATAAGCTTCGATCTGTAATTTCTTAAAAAACCGTAGGTTTATAGACCTAAACCCTCACTTCTTTGACGTACAATCACTACCGTTACAACTTTGTTCATGGTTGGCAGAAAAGACCTTTGTTTCTGGTTCTCTAAGTTCAAGGAAGAGCATCCATAATGTGAACACTGAGGTTTCTCTTCACAGTGCAGGTAAAACGTGCATGTTCTTTTGATTCAATCACATATTTGCTTTTGGAATGGTTATCATGAGTTATTCTTTGGTTTGATATTTTGGATTGGTGGCAGTTTCTGTTGTGAGATTGTTGAGAATCAAACAGGACGGAGCATTTGCTGACCTACTGAGTGATAAAGATCGGAAAGCTCTGAAGAAGGAGATGGATTACGTTGAGAGGACACTTGGTTTTCGCACCTGGGATTTGGAGGATAGAGATATTAGATTAGTACTTGATCTTTTGTTTTTTTTTTCTTCTAGCTTCTTTTTTTCCTAGCTCTTCTTATGAAAATTGCAAGGGTGGTTTATTAATTAGCTGATTATGATATCCTAATTAGAGTTTTCCATGTCTTTTTAATGTGTTGCCTTGTTACATTCTCCATGTGTAAAAAAGAATACAACTTGTTTAAAGTATGTGAGAAAAGCAATTTCCCTTCCGTTGTCAAGTTGTTGCTGCCATACTTTTGCCTTCATACTGTCACTAAAGAAATTAATAACATTCTTGTTGTTTCCTTCGAAAATAACTCTGCTAGTCTTATATAAACTCCACTTCTCACACCCAAAAAAAAAAGGAAAAAGAACTTTTCAAATTTCTTATATATTGCATCTCGTATAAGGCAGCTTTGCGACTGGAAGGTAATTCCTGTTCTTTAACCATGAATCAACTTTTTACATCCCCTGCATTAAGCTCAAATAAATAAATCTTATTTAGGTTTGTTTTATTCTCTTGTTTGTAGTGTAATAATTTAAAGTGAAGTAATATTGATGTTACATTACATCAAATAATTTACATTGTAGTTTGAAGGCGACAAGGTAATACATTTAATTAGAACTATTTTGTTGATTGTCTTGCGTAATAAAAAATACTATTTATTTAAAACTAATGAACTACGACCGTTAAGTTTGTACTGAATTACTGGTGAATGATAAATCACAATATGTTATTAGTTGATTGTTGATTTATGAAGAGTCCATGAGTTAATAACATGTACACCAACTGTTTGGGTTAAAATTGTGTAGTTTATAATGTCATTTCATTATTGTTGGTCAGTTGGTTGGCTGTAATTATAAATAATGTCTGAGAAAATGGTTGATTTTAGTAGATTATGTGATTTGGTTGGATGTTGTTATAAATTAATATTGATTCTAAACACGAACTCCTTAGCCATTATGATTTTATTTTTACACATAATGTGTGAATAAGAATGAAATAATCAATTTTTAAAAGCATGTTCTATATCTTTGAGAAAAAAAGACTCATGTAGCCAACCCCACTTAGTGGGACAAAGGCTTGTTATTGTTGTTTTATATCTTTGATTTGTCCTCATAGGTATCAAATATTGTCGGAGGTGCTGTAGGCAGAGACGATATCTAGATCATCTCATCATGTCTCTTTGTAAGGAGGCGAAGACATTTAGAAACATGGAACCACTCTTGTTACAGGAGAAGCTCAACATCTGATTTAGCCTGAAAATGGGAAACTCTAAAATACAAACCATTTCTCTACATTTACATTTTAATTGGCCATATAATCACTTTTTATTGAGTGAGGGGTTTCATATAATGCTGTTGTGTCTCCTCTTCTATTCCAAAGCAACTTACCACTCTTGTTACAGGTGAAGCTCAACATCTGATTCATCTGTATATTTGATTGATCATATATTTTCAGATATGTAATAATTACATGAAGATCATTTAATTTTCCTTTATCTGTATATGTGAAGATCATATGTTTTCAGCGAAGTTGACATTTGTTTTGGTTTCTTTTCTTCTACAAAGCTGTTGAAATATCTTTTTATTGATTGCAAAAAATTAATGAGGCATGAACTCCATGCTCTGTTTAAATGAGTAATGTTTTATCCACATAAGAGAACTTGCTAGTTGATGGTTCATTTTAGAGTATCGTTTCACCCTCAAAATAAAACTTATTAGTGTAATGCCCACACCAGGGTGAGTTCACTATTTATTCTCCTCATTGCTTTTATCATATTGGAGATTTTTTCTCTTCAGTCGCAGTCAGGAAAATATGAGCTCAAGGATTTCCGGGACATCCCGACGTTTGCTATGTTACCGTGGCCTCCAAACTTCACTGCTGACGTCACAACGATCGTACAACTACGGGAGATAGTTCTATAGCTACCCACGGAGCATCACAGATCAGTGTCGCTTCTTCCGTTGGACATACAGTTCGGCGGATTCCCTTGACGACGACGATCAGGAGTGGATAACATCACTCGAGGAAAGTTTAGCATGGGAGCTACACAGTCAGAATGTTAAAAATAATATAATCATCTTATTAATTGTCTTATAATTGTTTTATACTTTTTTTTGCTCTCTTGATACTAACTGTGACGTGAGATGAATATCTGTAATCCTGGACTGTTTTTATTTGAACTTTGTCCTTAAAAGTATCAAATTTATGGCTTTTGGGATTGACTAAAAATTATAGAAGTCTATTTTTTATATGTTTAGCTTGTAAAGTTAATTTATGCTTCTCATGTATCATATATAAGACAGTCATTGTGGCCATTTTTCCAGAAACAGCTGCCCCAAAGCTGTTTTCACATAGCTGCACCAAACAAACATCCAGCTTTCCCGCAGCAGTTTCCTAGGACATCGCAGCTGCGCCAAACAGAGCCTTACATTTAAAAGAAATAAATTAACCAAGATTTATTTTTTTAATCAAGATTTATCCATGCAGCGGATGATATGGATTCGATAATGCCACTATGCACCTAATGGTGTGGTCAAATTCACGCCATCGTCGTCATCACATATGGGTGTTTGGACATAATATTTTCTCTCAACTCGAGTCATGCACAATAACTATTTATAGTTATATAACCAAACAAACAATTACGAAAAATCAAATACATACAACATGGGTCATATATAGAAGCAATAAAAAATTACCAAAGAGATCTTAAGTCAAGTTGGTGTCTTCACAAATTTGACTTGTCAATACGTCAAATTAAATTCACGAGTCATTCATCGAGCCAAACTAGAGCAAGCTAATGAATTGGCTTAGCTCAGTTATACACTTATGCTTGACCTTCTACAAGCCCGAACAGTTAAGTGCTTATAATGGTTTGAGTAATGAACATGTTTAACATATAAAACTTCTTGTTACATCTCTTATACTAAGTTATTCAAAATTAAGCTAACAATAAAATTTGAAGAATGATTTATATCCTATTAGCCATTAACAATTTTTTATCATCCAACGTGAATTTTGAGACATGACATGAATACCAAGATAATTTTTTAAGCAAAGAATATTCAAACTGCAATTAAAAGTCATTTAGAATTTTGATTTCAACAAACTTCTAGTTCATTTGACCGGCTTGATGAGACGGACCCAGTGATACTAAAATTGATCCAAGCTGAGCCAAATCAAGCTCTCATCAAGTCATTAAACAAAATTTGAAAGCTTTTCATGTATATTTGAATGGTCAAATGGATGTTGAATATGGCGAGCTCATAATCGAATCGAGTGCCTCAACAAGATTTGAAGTGGTGAAGTATGATGAAACCAATAACTTCGGATTGTGGCAAATAAGGGTAAAAGATTTATTGGCCCAACAAGGGATCTTGAATTCTTTGCGGCCAACGAAACCAGATACCATAGAGGATTAAGATTGTGAAGAATTGCAACAAGAGATAGGAACCACACGTTTATGTTTGACAGATGATGTTATGTATCGCGTAATAAAATCTAAAATCTCTAGGAGAAGTATGGAAGAAATTGAAAACTCAGTTTATATCCAAATCTATAACAAATAAACTGTAACTGAAACAAATGTTGTATGGGTTGAAGATGCAAGAGGGCTCTGATATGACTTATCACGTGAATGTGGTCAATCAAATAATCACAAATTTAACATGACTTGATATGAATATTGAGGATGAAAACCAAGCAAAGATTTTGTTGTGTTCATTGCCTTTCTCATTTGAACAACTGATGACTTCTTTTACATATGGAAAGAAACAATTAAAGTCGATGAGATTACTGCAACATTGTTGGCTCACAACCAGTAGAAACAAAATGCGAGGGAAAACTCTCATTGTGACAGTTTATATTTCAAGGATAATCACGATCGTGGAAGGAAGCAAGAGAAGGAGGGTTCTCGAAAATGAAATTCCAAATCAAAGTCCAAAGGTAGAAAGATGATTCATTGCTACAAGTGCATGAGTCAGTACATATGAAGAGAGAATTTCTAAAGCTCAAAAAGCAAATTGATGAGAAACGTGATGTACCATCCAAGTCTGTAAATATGGTGCAAAGTGACAATTCAAATTACAATGATGGTGATAGACTTTCAGTTTCATCAACTCAGTCCATGGATGTATAGATTCTTGATTCATGATGCTCTTATCACATAACACCTAACAGTGAGTGGTTTATTTCATACATGTTATCTAATTCTGGTTATGTTCATTTAGGTGATGATAAGTGTTGCAATATTATTGGTATTGGTGAAGTCAGAATTAAAATATGATGACATTGCTAGAACATTATAAGATGTTAGGAATGTTGCAGATTTGAGAAAAAAAATTAATTTCCTTGGACACTTTACATAAAAATGGTTTTATTCCAAAAGCGGATAAAGATAAGGAAACCATTGGAATTGTTTAGGCCGCATTGACTTTGATGAAAAGAAATTTAACTGCAGGGAATATCTATAAACAATTAGAAAGTACAATTATAGGTAGAGTTCATTATGTTGAGTCATTTGATGATAATACAAAACAGTGGCACATACAGGCCACTCAATTTCTATGTATATCCTGTTTCTAGATAAATGCATCAGGTGGGGTGGTATATAAGTAAATGCCTGAAAAAAAAAAGGAATAATTATATACAGACCACCGCTTGAAATATTGATATTACAAATTAACCATCGAGGTACCTGTGTCGATAAAACAATTGAGAATTTGATATAAATGAAAACTATAAATGTAGTTTTACTAAGCATTTTAATATTTGAGCGATAATTTAAAAAATGGATTAGAAAGGGCAGTTGATTTGTAAATAGCAAGTTTCCGATCCCCACCAAGTGGAGAGGAGAAAGCTCCCATGAAAAAATCCATTTCTTCGGATTCCTGCGGTTGATAATCATTGGAGGCATATCTTATCCCTCTTTATATATATATATATATATNAATTAGTGTGTGAGAGAGAGTGCTCCATCCCTTTAGACTAAAGTCGTTCACTTCACTTTTTAAAACTTTAGCTCTCANTATATATATATATATATATATATATTTATATTTATATTTATATATTTATATATTTATATAAGATTGTCCTGTAAAACACACCTATGGTATCCAACATAAGAGAATGAGAAAGAGAGAGAGAGAGAGAGAGAGAGAGAGAGAGAGGGAAAAAGGAGACCGAATAATCCATTAGCTTTTTTTTTTCTATAGATATGATCCCTAATTTATAGACCAATGGGATGTGTAAGTGTACAATTTACCTGTATACGCCTATTTGAAATAAGGACCTCATTGGGAATTTTGGTCATAAATAAATGCATGCACAAAATAATGAATGAATAAAATAAAATAAAAAAAGGATATCTGATTTGGCTGTCTCGTTCTTTAGTCGTTTGAGGTAGGGTTTTTGGTCGGTTCATCTGAGGGTCTTTGGTCGGTCAGAGTACAGGAGACCGAACTATGGGCTTTTGGTCAGTTGAATTGAGGGGTCTTCGGTCAACCATGTTTCAGTTCTTTGGCAACCCAGAGTTTGGATCTTTGTTCAAACAGATTATGGGCCTTCGGTCGACCAAGCTATAGCTCTTTAGTCGGCCTAACTATGGTCTTTTGGTCGACCAAACTATAGAACTTTGGTTGGCTGGCTCTCCCGATCCAATTAGCATTTACCATTCCTTTTGGACAAGACTCATATTGTTAAGATGAGGTTAGGCTGTCCGATAGATGACACTTTACCATAATCTGACATGTATCTCTACCAAAGCTGCTAAGGAGTTGTGAAGTTGTTGTATTATGTGCTAATGGTCGTAAAGGGCTTTGAGGTTCCTTTTGAGATGATCCATGGTGTTGTTTCAATGGGCTCAATGGCAATCCTTTCTTCGAATATGTTCTCTGATCCTTGGACTTATAATTGGGTATGTTTAAACGATCCACTTTGATTAACTTCTTTTATTGTATTTATGTTGTTTTAATTCTTTAGGTGAAGCATTCGTGGGTGTTGACTTGCTGATAGCAGTCATCGTTCAAGCTTCTATCTTTAAGGCAACTAGAGGAAGCCCAATTTAGGTACATGGTAAAGTGACCATGGGTCCTTCGACTGTCTTCTAAGGTGCACCCATGATAAGATCTACTGGTTCATCGTTGGAAGCCGTGGTCAAGGAGTTGGAGGCGAAGTTAGCGACTCTGAGGATGGAGAAAAATTATTCCATACGGATCGGACACCGCACGCAGCTTGCATGCGGTGTCCGATCCGGACCGTAAATCACCTGATCTACGGTCCGGATGTATTTTGGTGGGCCCCACCTAAATTTTTTTTTAAAAAAAATGGAAATAATTCTGACCGTAGATCACCGTGATCTACGGTCAGGATCGGACACCGCATGCAGAGATGCATACGGTGTCCGTATGCAATAATTTCTTGAGGATGGAACACTTGGTGCAGCTGATGGCTCTGAAGGCAGAGATGAACAACCTTCAGGCAACCTCTAACTTCCTCCAAGTCCAAGCCCAAGCTGATATTCTGGATAAGTTTAGGTTTGGTGGTAGGGTTTTGTACCAGAATTTGGTTCTGCAGGGGCTCATTTCCCGGTCGGTTGACGACTCAATTTTAAAATATTTTTGTATATGAATGAATAATGTTTTTAATTAGTGATTGAAATTTAAATTTTGTGTCATTTTTCTTAAATTTGTTTCGATTTGATGGACTCTAGAACTGAGATTCTGTTTTAAGTTGAGCTCAAAATCTTATTGGCACCCTTTATAAAGGGTTATCTGAAAAAATTTGGCGCATTAGACTCTTTCTCCATCCTTGATTTGGTATTCTTTTCCCACTTAACTGTGGTTCTAGGTCTGCTTTTAGAGGATGGCGAGCTAGTAATCCACGAAGTGCTTCAGTTTGTTTGCGAAAATAGAGGTTCTGACTGTTGGTCTGGTTGATGCTGTGATAATTCATGATGCATACATGTTTGAAAATAGAGGGTTAAGGACAATTGGTCATGAAGTTTCAGGTGATCAACTTTTATGACGGTGAGTTGATCTTCTATAAGGAACAGTTTTTCCTTGAGTTGTAATAGCCTTTGTGTGCAGAACTGCAGTTGGTCCTGAACCACTACAAAATGATCCCAGCTCAAATAAAATCCAACTCTATTGTGTCCATCATCCTTATGATGTATACTGTCGACGGATGAGGATATTCTTTGTTGCAGAAGTTGTTCTCCTAAATGTTTTTCTTCTAGAAGGAGCTTGATGGTTATGTGGTTTTTGGGTTGACTTATAAGTTTCACTTTGTTGGTCTCGAAAATAAAATAAAGAATTGGAAAGAATAGTTCTTTGACGGGCCAGCCATGGAGTTTATTCCATCAGGGTGTACAAAAAAAAA